>VZTU01007349.1:337-30533 GCA_013400835.1 Zapornia atra
GTACTGCAAACAGGAGGGAAGAAGGGAGCAAGATTCTGATTAAAGTCTGCTAAGAAGGGAGTGGTGGGGGGAACGTGTTTTAAGATCTGGTTGCATTGGTTTTAAGATTTGGTGGCGCTCCCGACTCTGGTTTCACTGTTCTTCTTAGTGTAGTGTAATGAATTAGATAGTTTTCTTCTCTTCACTGCATTGAGTCTGTTTTGCCCATATCGTTGCCGATAGAATGATCTCTCCTTATCCTTATCTTGACTCCTAAGCTCCTTGATATATATATATATATATATTTTCTCCCCTGTCCAACTAAGAAGGGGAGTAATAGACTGATTTTGGTGGGTGTCTGGCCTCCAGCCAGGGCTACACCACCACACATGCCCTAGAGTGAGACTTGTTTCTGTTTGTCTCTGCTATTCTGTTTGAGCTCAAGCAAGATGTTTTAACATTATTAATCTGTGTATACAGCTTAAGATATGTTTTGGAATTGGGAAACTGATTTGGACTCATTTCAATGGCTGTCATGCCCACTGCAGTTATCTTAGTGCCTTACAGCTCTGAACGTATTGAATTTCACAATACTCCTCCAACACAGGGAAGTTGCACTGTTATTTGCTAAGTGGTTGTGGCAGTCTTAGTGATTGAATCAAGACTGTGTGAAAAAAATAACCTGAGGAAGACAGTGTTAGCAAATACCAGGCCCCCCCAGCTCACAGGCACTTTAATCACAAGATCTTTCAGGGTTACAGTAGTCCTAATAGAGCAAGAAATGGTATTTATAAATAGTGTGGTGTGTTTCTTGTGTACACAGGTTCACGAGGAACACAGGGACCTCCTGGTCCTGATGGTTTACAAGGCCCACCTGGTCCTCCTGGAACAGCTTCTGTTGCTCATGGATTCCTTATAACTCGGCACAGCCAGACCAGGGATACACCACTATGTCCACAAGGAACAGCAAGAATATATGATGGATTCTCCCTCCTGTATGTGCAAGGAAATGAGAGAGCACATGGCCAGGATTTGGGTGAGCTATTCTATAAGGGGGAAAGAGGTTCTAGCTGCTTCTTCAGATGTTCTGGTTCTCTGAAATTTCGACAGTCTTAGACATGCCTTAAATAAAAATGGGGATTGCATACTGAGATCTGCTGCCTCCAGAGGCTGCACATTGTAATTCAGGATGAAAGAATGTAAGCTGAAACTGGGAAGTTAAGTTTTTCTCACGTGTGACAACTTGCTAGCACGTGCTGTGCTCTCCCAGGTGGAGGGAAGAACACACAATTCACTGTTCTCAAAGAACTGCTATAAAAAGCAATGAAGTGAAAACTTTGCTGTCACGTTTTCTGTGTCTTACTCTGTAGGTACTGCTGGGAGCTGTCTCAGGCGTTTCAGCACCATGCCCTTCATGTTCTGCAACATCAACAACGTTTGCAACTTTGCATCAAGGAATGACTATTCCTACTGGCTATCAACTCCAGAGCCAATGCCCATGAGCATGGAGCCGCTGACGGGACAGAGCATTCAGCCATTCATTAGCCGGTGAGACAGCGCGTGTGATTGAGCCTCTCCTGTCAATATCCAGATAAATAGCATGTCTCTCTATTTGGAAGATTGGGTATTAGATGAATCTGTCCTGTTTTGCTCTGGGAAATACTAGGAAAACAGCTTGCTTTAAAATATGCATTGCAGCAGTTATAATTGAGGCTGAATGGCTGCAAGACCTCTCCTCAAGTGAGGATGCTATGTAGCCTGCAGTGCAAGATGGCCATGGACAGGAAAAGGAACACTAGTACCATTAGCTCTAGAATTAAGGCTGGGGACTTTGAGCTTCTGTTTTTTAGTTCAGGAACTGCTTTGGTATTTTACCCAACAGTTGTCAGTGGAATCACAGGTTGATTCTGTGCTCCAAAATACTGTCTTAACAGTTACAAAATACATGAGAAGATTGGATTAATAGGACAGCCTCTCACAGGCCAGTCTTAATAAAATATACTCATATTTTGATATTGTGCTTTTCTCCGTTACTTCCCCTGTGTCCAGATGTGTTGTGTGTGAAGCTCCTGCTATGGTGATAGCTGTCCACAGTCAGACCATTCAGATTCCTTCATGCCCCCCAGGCTGGGACTCCCTTTGGATTGGTTACTCTTTCATGATGGTAAGAACTGTCTCCCACCTGTGTCCTCAACTAGCTACTTTAGGCCTTTGTTAAAAACTAGGGTACTCTCATTTGAAAGCCTTTACCTTCAGTTACTAACCATGGTAACAGAGACAAACCGTGATTTTTCCAGTGCACAGAGCTCAGCGTAACTGGTATTTATGGAGGTGTCTGGCACCACATTGTCTCAACCCAGAAGGAACAGTGGCTCTTTCAGTAGTTAAATGCTGTGCTGTTTACATTTTAGCACCTACTGTAAGATTCTTCTTTGTGTGTGTGTTTCCTGCACCCCCCCACCAGCACACCAGCGCTGGAGCAGAGGGCTCTGGACAGGCCTTGGCATCCCCTGGGTCCTGTTTAGAAGAATTCCGCTCAGCTCCGTTTATCGAATGCCATGGTCGTGGCACCTGCAATTACTATGCCAATTCATACAGCTTCTGGCTGGCAACTGTAGAGGTGTCAGAAATGTTCAGGTAAGAAAACATGTTTCTTGTATATTGTTTTATTCCACAAAGAAGCTTTGGAAACTAAATTTATTCTGAAGCACAAGAGGGATTTGTTTAGAGGGGTACAGGGAAATAGTTCAGCTTATTTTCTCTCTCACAACCAGTTTTTCAAGTGTTTCCTTGTTAAGCCTTTATTATTGAAAAACTTGCTCAGGCACATTCTGTTTTGCAGAGAGTCAGATCCTTCTTATGTCGATTCATATTTATGAATACCTTCTTTGAAAGCAGTCCTACTGTAGTTACTGTATTTGGGGCTTAAAAGATCAATTCTGTTGTTGTTTGCTTTCAGTAGGCTCAAATATTTGAAAAGGTAGCTCTCAGACATACAAGGGACACGTATGAAGGGCAAGATCAAGTCTACTTCAACCTTTTAAGGCAGAGGCTTTTAAAAGCCTTGTGTGAAGGAGGTTTTATACTCTCCCTGGCAAGCATTTTTCCTAGTACTTGCAGTAGAATCAGGATGACAATCTGGCTGCAAGGAGCTGATGGACATTCTGTCCTCAGCTTCTCTGCAGTTGGCATTTCAGCTGGAGTATCAGCTCAAACTTTTCCCCCACATAACTTGAATAATTTTTTCTTTGAAAAATCACCTTTTTCACAGAGTAAGTTGCTACTGCCCTGCTTGTGTGCTGATAAAAGCCTCATAAATATTCCCACTGCTACTAAATTGAAAAATGTAGCTTTGTGGTATGGGGCTGGCAACATTGCACTGTGTTTTATATAGCAGCAGTGGATCCTCTAACTTGGTTTTGTGACACCTCCATGATATTTGATCTGCATTAAACAGTCATCGCTCTAGTAATGACTCTAGCTTTCAAGGTAGGTGATCAGTGGTAATTCACTAGAGAAAGCCATCACTACATCAAAAGCAGTGTGGCCAGCAGATTGAGAGGTGATTCTGCCCCTCTGCTCTGAGACCTCACCTGGGGTACTGTGTCCAGCTCTGGAGCCCTCAACACAAGAAGGACGTGGACCTCTTGGAATGTGTCTAGAGGACAGACACAAAAACGATCAAAGGGCTGGAGCACCTCTCCTATGAAGACAGGCTGAGACAGCTGGGCTTTGTTCAGCTTGGAGAAGAGAAGGCTGTGGGGGGACCTTACAGCAGCCTGCCAGTACCTGAAAGGTGCCTATAAGAAAGCTGGGGAAGGACTGTTCACAAGGGTATGTAGCAGTAGGATGAGGGGTGATGGTTTTACACTCGAAAAGGGGACATTAAGGTTGGATATTAGGAAAAAGCTCCTCAATATGAGGGTGGTAGATCACTGGAACAGGATGCTCAGAAGTGTAGTGGAGGTCCTGTCCCTGGAGGTATTCAAGGTCAGGCTTTATGGGCTCTGAGCAACCTGATCTAGTGCAGATGTCCCTGCTCACTGCAGGGGGGTTGGACTAGATGACCACTAAAGGTCCCTTCCGACCTAACACATTCTATGATCCTAGGAAATGAATGCAAATATAATTGTGGCACTATTTTTAATGAGTTTAATGGCTGCAGAGACCCCAGGAATGCTGCCTCAAATGTACAAAATTCACCTTAAACTCACTCTGGTATTTGTGCTACATAGTGTGCAAGACTGAAGCAGTTGTGTAGCATCCACTGTGTGTGCAGGGACAAAACTGAACATCTGTCAGTGGTGTTGAGGACATAGGTTGCTCTTACGGAAAGCTCTCAAATACAGGGCTAATCCTGCACTTCCATAGAATTAAGGAACACTTCTGTAACCAAAGAGGAAGCTAACCCAACCTTACCTTTGTGTCTGTCAACCAGTAAACCTCAATCAGAGACACTGAAAGCTGGAGACTTGAGGACGCGTATTAGTCGCTGTCAAGTTTGCATGAAGAAGACGTAACGTCTTGGAGAAGGTTTTATTGAACAGTGGAGAACTCCTAAGATGTACTGTCTCCCAGCTGCAACAATGGTGCTACTGTGCAGAAAGAAACCACAAATACAAACTGTTTTAACCATGCAAGTTCAAGTGTACCTCACTCGTGTGCCAAACGAAGGGTTGTTCGGTACATATTTGACAACAGGACTAAGATGAAAGAACTGACCTCTTGGAAACAGAACAGAACACTTGAGGTTCACAAAGGATCAGAAGATGCAATTTTTCATTTCTCTCCCTGTACCAAAATGGCACCTTTTTGATCAACCAAGAGAACAAAGAACACGACGCACTGAGTATGTTGAAAATAACAAGACTGCAGTTTTGAAAAACATTTTTCATGGTGCTACTAACCCTACTGTATCCCAGGTTTTTAATATGAAATTTTAAGCTTATTTCTCTTTGTAAGTAATGAAATGTGTATATTGTGTAAACACCTTTTAGTTGAAACTCTCAGTCATGTAGAAACAGACCAGACTGATATAAAATGTCTAAAATGAAAACATATGGATGTATTTTATTATGGAAGTTGTGGTACAGAGAGCATTTACCCCTCCTATGCCAACCTCTTCATTTAATAGTTCATTGCCTTCACCAGTTGCCAACTTGATATCTCTGGGGAATGCACAATTACTCTGAAGTCATCTTGATCCTGGTTTTACATGTTGTACAACATGCTATCAGTGGTTTTATTTGTGCCTAGAAATCCCAATCCACTTGAAAAGGTTTTTTATCTTGTAAAAATCTGTGAAGTTATTACCATATTCTATAGCCTTCTCTTAATTAGTCACATTCACATTTTAGTAATCGGTTTGGTTGAACAAAACCTGTTCCCTGGGAATATCCAGTTACCAAAGCATTTAAGATTATGCTTATATGAAGCCTCTACTCTGAAGTGGTGTCATGCATTTTATCCAAAATAGTGTGCACGCTAAGAAACCTTCTGAATGAAATAAAGCATAAGCTGGTGGAAACTTTCCTATTTACAAATTAATCTTTATGTGAATTTATACACATCCACCATGTATTTACTACAGTCTACAGCAGCTCTTGTGTATGTATAGTTCACATAAAGCCTTGAAAGATGGTGCATGCAGTCTTCCTGATGTCATTCTGTAAGAATCCTCCTGTGTATGTCTTAGACTGTCACTACTTGTGCAATGGCTGAAAAGTGATCACTTGTATGCATGACTGTCCAGCCTCTGTGGTCAGTGCTGCTTCACTCACCCTTAGGCATAAACAGAGCTCCCTGACAAAGCAGGACTGTTTATCAAGTGATGATACTTTAATTTTTGTTGTATATTGCCACCTCAACTATCAATACAACTTAACTTGTGAATTAACATACTGCTTTATGCAGATGAAGTGTGTTTGTTTATCTGTTAAGTAATTTATCTGCTAATGGCTATTCATTCTTACCTTTCAGTTGTTGTAAACAAGGAGCATCAGGAATCTTGTGTTGTGCACATCTGACAAAAGACATAGGACTGGTGACTGGCCAGGTGGCAGAGACTTACACAGTGAGATTGGTGCTGATTTCAGATGCTTTCAACTAAGTATGAAGCTAGCTTAAGGTGCAAAATATTAATAGCTTTGTGTTTTTTCAATTAGCTGCAGTTATCTATGTTGGTAGAGTGGGCACTTCAGCAATGTGCATCCTTCAACTCATTTTATTTTGGTTTGCTGATGCATATAGAAATAAACCAAACCTGCTGCTACCTCCAAGTCAAGAACTTGTTACCAAAGCTGAAATAAAATAGTAAGTCTCTTGTAAACACAAGTCCTTACTGCTGGTTGCTCAGAAGCCTAGAACAGAGCAGCTTCTCCCTAGCCCCAAAGTAGCAGAAGAGAGGCTAAGGTCAAGGAGCTTCCAGAAGGAAGAGCTCTCCACTCCCCCTCCCCTACCACCAGCACCTGTCTTGAAGTGTTCTTGCAGCATATAAAACAAAGTTATAAAAAAAATAAGAGATACCATTCCAAGCTAAGGTAGACAGCACCCAGAACAGCTTGTCTTGTGGCAGTGTCAGGTCCCAAACCTCTGGACCATGGGAAATGAAACTCTAAAGTGGCTATGCTTCTGATGGCTGCGTTCTCTGCTCTGTTCCTACAGCTTCACCCTGATGTGGAGAACAGTCCTGAGTCCTTTCAGGCTGAGGTTTCCAAAAAGGCTAATTTTTATTCAAAGAAAAGGGGGCTAGAGACAAAGGAGCATCTCTTAACAGGTATTTGCAGCAGAGATTCAAGACAAGCTGGTTAATTCCCACCACACATTTTTGCCTTAGAGCAGGTAAATCACTTGACCTGTGTTGGATCAGAGTTACTGGTCTATTGAAAGAAAGTATGGTGGTGTTTTTCCTACTGCTTAGACTGTAAGCTCTTTGGGGCAGAGACATTGAGGGGCTCAAATGTTGGCTGGGGCCTCTAGGTGCTATCCATCAGTATATAAATATTAAACTACAGGTAAAAGCTTGTGTTTGCACATTTATTATTCAAGTAAAAAATTGGTTTGAACATTAGAGCCTTAAAGTAGTCTTCAACACAGCCTAAACATAATCACAGAATCTACACCTACGTTCCTGAAGTGTGATTTGGTCTTAACCAAACCTTTTCTTTACGTGACTCGTTCAGAGTTAGTCTACTGCAGTTAGTTTTGAGCTGGACTCTGGCATCGTATTTTGTGTGGGGATGAGTTCCACACTTTAGCCACCCGAGGGCACCATACAGCTTTGAAAGAAAGCTAGGACAAACCTGACAGGTCCTGAAGTGCCTGCAAGGACCTTAAAAAAAGGTTACTAGAGGGGGAAGTGTGTTACCTTCTTGCTCACTACCTACTTATTGAAGGCTTGCTGCGGAGGGGGCCTGTCAGTTGGGCTGGCAAGTGCAAAAATGCAGCTTTCTGAAGGAATGCCAGGTAGTAAATCCTATAAATTGTAACCTGGATTTACACTGTTCTAGTATTAAAGAACAAAGTTCTGCTAAAGCCAGTATCTTCCTTCCCTCTAGTAAATCCTATTAGAATCCTTCACCCTCACATTGATTTATTAGCTGCACTTTGAACTCCTGAAACAATTCTGCAAAGTACAACCTATACACCAAGGTGGGCACCTAGAGCAATGCAGCAACACTTCCATGCAGTGGAGTAGTCTGCTACATGTGAACTTTGTGCTTTGGAAGCTCTTAAGCATTTTGTCCTCCTTGGAAAGGTCAGTCCCTGCTAGAGGGATGACTTCTTCCCCCCTCAAAGGGTGGAGGAAATACCCCTTTCAAAAAGTAGGTTTAGAATTTGGGAAAGTGACATATTGATTTTGAATGCAACAGCTGCTCAAGACTTAAATTTTATCTTCTGCAGTTATTTTCTATATACTTTGGAATCCAGCTGAAGCACTGGGTAGTCTGTGTGCTGCCTGAACTGCCCAGAAGTGCTGCCCCAGGAACCCCAGCGAGGGACAGGTGCTTGGCCAGGTTTAGGGCTGCACTGTGCTGAGCAGCATTATGTGTTTTTGACAGGTCCTGCCAGAGAAGTGATGCTTTTGCCAATGCAGCAGTGTTGCTGGGGGACACAATGCTGCTGCTGCTGCTCTGGCTACTGCCACTACTTGCACAAGCTGAGAATTGCCCAAGAGACCAGTAGCAGGACACTACTGCTAATGGAAGGTGGGAGCCCAGGTGTGTAGTAAGTGTTCTGCATCTCAAATGTTGGGTAAGTACCTAGAGCTATCAGCTTTTGAAAGGAAGGTTATTAACATGCTTGTAGGAGACAGGTGCCCACTGCTTAAGAGCAGCCTTGGCTGCCTGCAAGGTGAAGAGGAACTGGTCAGTAAGAGACACACTGCTGTCCTTAGTAAAGGTACTTGCTATAGCCCCTGGGTGGAGCACAGGATGGTGGCTGAGGCTGCTGTACCAACAAGCAGCTGCAGTGCCCACTGAGCTTGAGTTCCTGACACTTGGTCCCCCATACTCACAGTGCTGGTTGCCCTAAGGAGGTGTTACCTCAGAACAAAACCCAAAGAAACTGTTTCTTCTCTCCCCCCCACCCCTTGTTAAAGCCCTTCTTCCTCACAGATATATGCAGAGCAAGCTCAGGGCTCCTGCCCAGCCCCTAAGGTGTGTTGCTTAAGTTTTCATGAAAAAACAACAAGGGGGGGACACACTTTGTTGTAGTTGAGGGAATGGTATTGTCATAGCCAAAAGAGGATACAGGGATGAAAAAGAATGCAAATTCTGCTGTTACCTGGGAACTCCAAGAGGGTCCTTCTTCCCTGCCCTGAGCGCTCCTTCCCAGTTACATGGCTGTTTCCACACCACATTGCTCAGTGAGGTGCAAGGTCCAGCATAAGTAAATGGTAAAGACATCTTGAAACAAAGAATTCTAATGTAAATTCTAGTGACTGTCTTCAAATGCAGATAGCAAGTCCAACTTGCCTTCTGGTTTTAATTGAGGGCTTTCCCCATGCTTCAGAAGCATGAGGGCTCTGGCAATGGTTCACCCAAAGGGGGTTGAAAAATTAGTGCAAAGCTATGCCCAGTTCTACCCCCACAAAAAAACCCAACAACTCCACCCTAGAGCAGTCAGCCTGTGTCAGAGCAGAGCCAAGGAGGCATTCAGTCAAAGGGCTCTTTTAAAGCAGTTACTGTGAGACTGCTGCAACAGTATTGACAGTGTTTGGATAATTTTCAGTGTTTGTTTACTGCTGGTAGGGCTGTTTGTTTCTGCCATGTATGAGCAGCACTGTTTCTTCTTACAGGCTACAGGCTGTAAAATGAGGCTGAGGGAGGGGGCTGGTTCACTTGAGGCAAACTCCATTCTTACAGCAACCTTGCCTTTGGCAGGGAGCTGGTTGGGTGCCCTGCTCTGAGTAACAGGGTAAGAATTAACACAGGTATTTTTAAAAGGAGGAAATAATCTAATCCAAGGCATTTCACAGTGATCACCCCCATTAACAGAGATCATATTCTGCACAGAGTTACTGCCATGTCCTCCATGGAACATGCTCACACAGTGACAGGGGCTGGACAGGCACTACATCTGGTCGATTCTGTTGCCTTTACAAGTGGGTGCATTACCTTAAACGAGGAGACACCTACCCAGAACTTGGGTTCACTTATCACAACCTTACTTAACACACTTCAAGCTATTCCTGCCAAACTTCCAACAGCCAGCCTCACTTGTTCCCTTCTACCTAAACTCTAAAGCCAGGAACCTATTTGATCCCACACTGCTATGTATTCCCCCAGCCTAGTACGTTTCAGCGCTAGACTTCTACACCCAGTCCTGGGCAAAGTCAGGAACATGTTGCCCAAGTCATTTGAAGCAGGAAGTACCAGGCACTCATTAGTGTTCCATTCAGAAACTCAAGTTGTTTACCAGGCCTGTGCATCTACAACAAAGAAAACTCCTGGGGTTACACTGTGGTTTACCTTTTATACGAAGTGGACACAAGGTGACAAAACCATGTTAAGAAGAAAGCAGCCACAGAGGAGGAAACAGGCTTCTGATAGGGGAAAAACACCCACAAAAGTTTGGTTACAAATAAAACCCAGACACGGAGCTACATGAACACGTATTTACTGCAAGTAGCTCTATGGAAAGCCAAGTCAGATAAATATAAACACTATACAGAGCTTCAAGCCAGTCTCCCAGAACCGCCAACGCGATGTGTTTTACAAAGAAAACAACAGAACAATATTTACAATGGAAGACAAAGCCAGATCAATCAGCTCAACTTTTAAACAGATCTGTGAAGCAGGAATAGCAAATATAATGAACAGTTTCAACCATATATGTTTTAGTTTGTACAGACAATAACTGTCCAATATCAAATTAAATTTACAGGACAAACATTGTTCTATCATTGGTATTTTTGTACTATACAGCAGCATAAACGGGTAGCTGGAAGATAGTATATATAGTGATATGTTTTACATCATCTGAAAATGTTCTTCCAGCACAATACTGAATAAATTAGTTGCTGTAAACTAAGAGATTCAAAAAAGATTGCATATTTATTATGCTGTACCTATTAGTATTTGTACCACTATACTTGAGGTTACCCATTTACTTATTTATTCAGCATTTATTAAATCAGTGCTGTATATTGTATAACGGCAGCCTCAGGGATCTAATAGGAAATAAGTATGTAACAAATTTCTTCAAAACAACCTTTTCCTTTCACATTAAATGTTTAGAACTAGCTTCATCCAAATTTTGATTTCTTAGAAAAGATGTAAAGCTTTATAAAAAGCTGTCTACATATTGCATTATTAATTTACGAGACCAAACAGAGCTATATGGCAAGACAGTATCATGGTCTGTAAGAGTGGTCGTATTGTAATTAGTGTGTGTTTAGCAGCAACAAGTAACTGTACCAACTTAAACTTCCAGAATCAGAAACAGATCTGTGCTTTTAAACCCTGTAGCAACCTGTCACTAGACACTGCCTAAACTGATTGGTACCATGTTTCAAAAAAAATCAAGTCATCATATTTTAGTGACATGTACATTTTAATCCTACTCCCAAATAGATTTGGGTACACATCACCCATCAAAGTTGACAGTGTCTAATTTGTTATACAAACTGCAGTAGCAATTGAAAGGTTGTATGTTAGAGGTGAGGCAGCCTGACAAATCAGTTGTACAATATACAATGTAGAGGATTACCAGCTGTGTGGTGCAGTACAGCATGAGGATTTGTGTACCACTTCTAAACCCTTTAGTAATCGTCAGTGCCTTTTATCATACGTTGCATGTACCAAGGACTAGTGTCATGCTCTTTAATTCATAGCAGTGTTAAAAACCTAAATTCATTTCAAACCAAAAAAAAAGTTCAGTACAAGAGTGAAGCACTTAAGTTGTAAAAAATATCAGGGCTTATTTTAAAAATGTGACTAGTCATTGCTCCCATCTCTGCACGTGGGATAAAGTCAATTCATGAGCCAACATTTTACTTTTTTCCCCATTATGCCAGGAAGAACAAACAAAAGTTTAAGTCCCAAATGAAGCAAGGGGCTTTGGTTGAAGGTAAGATCAATTAGGGTGGTTTCCCTTTAAAAAGCTACAGCTGACAAATATAATGCAGAAGTCACAAACGCTGGATACGACTCTGCAGTTCTCCATTTGAATGTGTGAACAAAAACCTCATTTTACACAATTTGTACTTATAAACAAGTATCTGGAGGGTAAGAACAAAAACAATCTACAAGACAACCAGCCCATTAATCCTACTTTGTACATACCAAAATTCTGAGCAAAAAAATAAATTGTTTAAGCTCCGACAGACAATCGATTTCAAACATTCTAGCCTATGAGCAAGAAATACCTCTTGTACCAAAAAAGCAAAACCTTTTAAAAAAGAAAAAGGGGGGAGGAGGAGGGAAGAGAGGGCAGAAGACATGTCTGTCTGCTCCTCAGTCCCGTTCAGTCCCAAGGGTTCACCCCTGGAGCCAACGGGTACTTCTTCCTCCCTCCCCTCCCCCCTTCTGCCCAGTCACCTGAAAAACTCATGAACTGCCAAAATATTTCTAAACAATACATTTTTTTAAGCTAACCACTTGTTAATGTACCAGAGAAGCAAAACCCATGTTAAACAGACAATCAGAAACCAGCTTTGACTTCTCAGAATATAAATTAAAATAAAATTCACGGGAGAGGCAGGAGGAAGGAAGGGGCATACCGGGATCTCCTGTTAGCATTCACACTGCCTCCCACCAAAGAGATATGACATGAAAGACCAAATTCCATCACCAAAGCACAGCTATGAGAAAAAAATATCTCAATTCAAATTAATTCAACTGTAGAGAGCCAATGTCTATGAAAAAATTAATTAAAAGGATGCGCGCTTCTATGTCCGTGCTGGTGGAAATGAAAGTAGCCGGCTGGAGCTGAGCTTTGCTTCCAAAAGCACCACACAGTTTCTGGAGTTACCAGCAGGAAAGTCTTCTCTTCCAACAATGGTTTCCGTGGCAATGCAGTCAGTCTAGAAAGGAGGGGGAAAAGAAAAAAAGTCAGTGACATTCTAAATACAAGTTACAGTGGGGAAAAAGTGTTTTCTAGTGAGGAGAATACGTGGAGCTTATACATGGAGCTTGTCCCCTGCAGAAGTGACAGGTGCTGAGCGCAGAGCACAGGTCTTGCGGAGGGAGGGAGCAACACCCGATGATATCAAGGCTCTGAAACCCTGAGCAACTCTGAAGTCGGAAGCAAGGACCAAAGAGCTGCTGTGACCACACACTGACACGTGTACGCTGGACAGGAACTGGGGCAGCAGCCAGCGCCGCACTGCTGGCCCACGCGCTGCGGCAAGGACCAAGGCTTACAGCTACTCAGCACCTATTTCACTATCAATAATCGCTTTAATGAGATCTCCATCCCCTCCACACGATGGGCGATGCACATAGCAGAGCCTATTACTAAGCATGCAGCGCAGCGTGTGCGGAAAGCAGTGCTGTTCACCCAGGTGTAATTAAGGCTGTGGGGAACACTCCCATCTGCAGCAGGAACACAACTGCAATATAAACACTCCCTGCAACTCCAGCCCCAAACAAGGAGTGGCACGTCGTCAGGCTGCCTGCCCTGTCCTCGTCTTTTCAGGAAAAAGCTCGATTTAGTTCTGAGGAGAGACCACTCGGAGCAGAGTTCTTCCCCCTTACACGGACGCCTCACGCACGGCACAAAAGCACGTAGCTATGGCAGCCAGCCACCTGCACTGCTGCTGGCAGCACAGAGCGCTGCACACTGACTGGAAAAGGCAAAATCCAAAGCGCTCACTAAAATGAGGAGGAAGAATACGATCTTGTCTTACAGTAAGATACAGCTGGGTGACAAGGCAGAAATGGGAGTAGGAGAGAATGCGGTCAAAGCAGGACCCAGCTCTGCAAGTACACAAGTATGAAATCCCACAGGAATAACACAAGGCTGTTAGCTTTGGTTCAAATGCAGACTCATTCTATCATTTTACAGGCTAAAGAGAACCCAGGCCTAAGTCCTGTCATCGTGGCCTGGCTGTTGGGAAGGAGAAGAAAGCAAGCAGCCTTTTCTGTAGTTCTGAGTCATTGAGGTCATAGCATTAAAACAGAAAAAACACAATTACAGAAGTTTCTATATTGACAGGGCTAAAAAGAGGTTGAAACACTTAACACCAAATTACATCTGAGATACGTGCGGGGAAGGGGAAGAGCTTAACAGCAAACACCCCAAGCCCCCTCCCCACCCCCCCCCAAACTCAGAAGGCAGCACGATAACCAATCCTACAGCCAGCTCCCAGGTAACTGATCAGAGCCCAGACCAACCAGAAGGAAGTACCCTCTGCTGAGCTGCACTACAGCTTATCAATTCCCTGGATGTCCTGGCCCAAACACAGGGTTTTACACCAGCGTAAAGGCCAGCTCAGGACCCCCTTGCAGCATCTCTCTGCTTGTTAAGCAAGATCTTATTAATTTGTTCCCCCTTCTCCCTGTCGCTATGAACTGTTCTTCAGCAGGTTTCTTCACTTTTAAGCTAGAACAGAACTGTGGGAACTATAAACAAACACAAGGGAGTTCCACATAAACATCACCTACAAGCTGATAACAGTCTCAAAGCCCCGAATCCTTCAGACATGAGGTTACTGGTTGTCACCACTTCTCTAATCCCCTTGTTAAAGCTGGTAATTTCAGCACTGCAGTTGGAGCATTGCAGCTGGCTGATGCCTTGAGTCATCAGCTCTTTTCTGGGATAAAAGCATCAAGCTTTTTTTTATATATATACACACACAGAGATGTAATTGACATATATATGTATGTACAGAATCATAGACTCATTTAGGTTGAAAGAGACCCATAATATCATTCAGTCCAACCCTTAACCAGCACTGCCAAGCCCACCACTAAACTATGTCCCCGAGCACCACATCTACACATCTTTCAAATTCCCACAGGCATTAGGCTCCTTGGGGGCTCTTCTCCCTCACATCTCATCTTCATCCATCATTTGCCCACCAGTAGGTGAAGGTAAACCAATGGGGCACGTGAAGCACTCAGAGACCAGCACCGCTTCTGTGAAGCTGGATGATCTTATTTCAGCCTTCATGATCTAAGATTCATCAGCCAACAATTTTCTGTTAGTAATATAAAGAGAAGAATTGCTGATGAACAATAAAAACCAGACTAGCATTTCATTACAGCTATCATATAAATGGATTCGACTCAACGCTGAGCAGTGAAGGAAGCTGTCAGAGAAATGGATGAACCAACTCTTCTGAAAGGAAAACAGAGATGCAAACTAGCTGGGAAGAGAGGACTTATCGCTCACAAAGTCGCCCCTCAGTCCCCTGGAGCTCTCAAAACATAGATGCCACCAAACAAAACCAAGTAGCCAGATCAGACAGACAAGTCTGAAGATAACTTCGGCTGGCAGCGTAAACACAGGGCTGTTCCTGGACTGTCACGAGCTCTTCCAAGAAAATCTGCTCAGCCTACCAAAAAAAAAAGTCTGATAACTGATCATTACAACAAAATAAGCAGCACAACCCTGAGCCCAGAAAGCCCTCTGCACTTTTGAAGCAGTTGAGAAATACACTAAGTAGTTTAGATGACACCCTACCCTGGGCTTTTCTGCTTATTCAAACTGCAGCTCCATTACCAGACTCGACACAAAAGCTTCAGCCTTTGTTCAGAATCAAGCCCTGCTGCCTCCGAATATTGAGAACACAAATCCAACTTCCTATGAACATTTAACAGGGAAAATGAGTCCACAAACCATCCAAACATTTCCACGGATCACCTCTCAAAAGAGATAAGCAAAGTTTAGAAAACTAGAACAAGGTTATTTTCATTCTATTTACATTCATCAGTTTAAGATGGGATCAGATTCGAAAACTACATGTGGCTGGCTGAATCCTTCCAAGGAACAGAGGAAAAGGATCACAAGGGCACAGAGACACTAAGAGGGCAAATATTTAAAATAGGATGGCAGGACACCATTGCTCCAAGATGTTTTGTCTAAAGCTAAGGAGCACACTGAAAAAGTGCTCTGCGAGTTTCTTATGCAAAAATAACCTGGTTTTATAAAAATCAGGGGCAGAGGATTAGTTTAGTCTTAATTCATTAGACTGAAAACCCAGCATGTCCCATTTGAAAATATATCAGTTGAGAATATGTCCAATTTACACTTCCTTTCCTGCATCTGAATTACTAAGGTCCTACAAGTCAGGCTGCTTGGAAGCAAACCAAGAGTTTTAAGACAACGGAAGATGAACCTTAATTCTCTCCAAGAAATCCATTCTAAATACTATCTGTTTTTACAGGAAAGGCTTTTACTGACATAATTCTGCAACTGATTCCTAAAAGCATAAAAGCTTTGCTTACAGAAGATATTAATTTAAGATAATTAAATGATTAAAACCTCCATGGCAAAGACTCAGCCAGCTTAATGCTTTCTGGAGAACACTTCTGGAGTTCTCCATTTCCTGAACTTCAGGTTAGGGGGAAATTGGAATTCATCTAACTTGGCAGATCAAAAGCAGCAGAACAGCCCTAGACTTTCTTGTACATGGCCACACAATATTCCTGTTTTTCAGGAAAGCACCAAATCCCAGCACGACCTCAGGACACAACGTGTGTGTCCAAAAGCATTTTGTTCTCAGCACTGGGCCAGGGCAGGGGCACTGCAGTGCAGGGCACTTCAAACCTTCCTTGCAGCATGCAGGTTGGGGGGCAGAGAGGTAACTTGCCGAAATACAAATTAGGGAGGGATTTTTTTTTGCCCCAAATCTTACCAAACACATAGTTACCCATCCTACATCATTGCCCTATTTTTTCAAGTTCCTATTTTAGTAGCCTAGCTTTAGACCTTGCTAGAGGCAAGCGTTGCTATTGGAGAAAAGCAGAATTCCTCCGTAACGTGCAGGCGCAGACACCAGGCCTGCACACACAAACCAGCAAGCCCGACACATTTACTGTGGCCCAAACGGGGCCCTGACGCAAGAACACATCCTTATTTGGGCAATGGGTTAACCTATAAGCCCTCCGTTAGACTCCTCAGTCACATACCTTCTTCATTAAACAAACTAACGATGCTCGAATTGAGCTACAGCTTTACTGCCTCTCCACAAGCAAACTGTGTTTTTAAAAAACCCTGTCACGTGACCCATTTCTCCCTAGAGAAGCTATTTAAACACAGCAACTGGTAAGGAGATGCCTCCTCCAGCTGTATTTCTGCAATTGAGGAGTTCCTCTTACAAATAAACTTTACCCCCAGTTGCTCGCTGGAAGCCTGACTCCGCCATTCTCAGTGCTCAGCAGTTTCAGCGGTTAAAAACCCTCTCCTGTGCTCTGAGATCATTTTTACTCCCTTCACAGAAACGCCCCATCTTTTGTGACAGTGCCACCTTCTTCTGGTGTCACCCACAGCAGTGGTGTTTCTAGGAAGGCCGTACGCACGCTCCCTGATTTCATCTCTTCTACTGATACTATTCCTAGAACTAGGAAGCGTCCTGCAGCCCTGGCAGAGCCCTCATGCCAACTCCCACATGACAGCCCAGCAAGAAGTTGTTGGGGGATTTTTGGGTCTGTTTTCTCAGCTGGTTGTTTTGTTGGGGTTTGAGGGGGGAGTGAAGAAGGTGATTTAACTAAAACTCTATTACACACAGCAAGGCAATACTAAAAATTAACCTCTCTCCACTCACAAGTTCAACATTTCAGATTTTCCTGCTGTAGAAGAATGAAAAAAAGTTCTGCTCTTTCCAAAGCACTGTCACAGCAAGTGTGTGACTACCACTCACCTCCTAAGCTGCAGAAAACATAGGTCAATTTTAGCCAAAAAAAAAAAAAAAACCAACCCAAACTTGTTTGCATGGCTTCTGACAATACCACCTGCAACAGTTCCCACTGCTCTCCTGACAAAGGTTAGGCACCCTGAAGTGCCAACAGGGACCAATACATTTCCAGCCTGTGCTCTTACCACAAACTGGATGTTAAGACCTGTTACAAAACAGGAAAGGAAACAAGCCCATCAAATACTCACTGCTCTGATTCCCTCATTCAAAAATTACTTGGAATAACTGGAAGAGTTTCAGAGTAGTGCAGAAAAGCTCATGAAAGGTGTGAAACAACTTCCCAGCAAGGAACAACCAAGTAACGAGGACCCTTCAGCCTGCAGAGAAGTATTTGGATGTATGAGGAAATTACAAAAATAATAATTACACCACAGGTCCCCACTGTGTACAGCACAGGAGGCTGCTGGTGGCACACTGGCTGAGTGTATGGCTGAGGAGGATACAGCATCTACACAATCTCATGGCATTTCAGCAAGCTGAAGTGGCACAGAGAGGAAAGAGGGTTCCTTATCTCACCCAGCACACAAACTAAGAGCTGCCAAACACAGCCAGTGTGGAGCCAGGTCCAAAACAGGCAGAGATAGGTCTGCACACAGCGTGTACCGACTCTGACCAGAGGCTGCTCTGGATACACAGAGTTCACACAGGACCAAAGAGATTGGAAAAATACTCGATTAAAGATTCATAGAGGATTATAAAACAGGCAAATTACATCAGGCTCAGGAAATCCCCCAAGCTGAAAACAAAAACAAAACCAAACAATCAGAGGCTGGGTGTACATCTGCAGGAAAGCATTATATACACCTGCCCTGCTCTTTTCCTCTGCTGGGTGGTGTCTTCAGTTTGACTGAGCAAAACTATTCTTATACAACTAAGAGAAAGGACAGTGTCACTCACAACAATGAAGCAGTTCCCCACCCTTCCAATCACCTTTCCGGATATCTCCCTTCTACAGAAAGTTTCACCTAACTCAGCCCTTTGCTCTTCCCAACCCCTTTAGCCATTGCTGTTTCAAAGCATTCAGTACTGCCTTTTCCTTTTGCTCTACTGCCAGGAATGACTGCCAAAGGCAAAGAGTTACTACACGGCCACAGACAGAGCAGTGACACCCTCCTCAGCTATACCTTTTGCCCACATTATTGAGTCTGCATTAACGTCAGGATCCCCCAAACCCTAGTTTATGCTGGGGAGGAAGAGGAAAGGTTCAGATTGCACTGCATGCGTGAAGCAAGGCCTTCTCAAATCACAGCACATGCACAAGAGCCAAGCACAGGGCCTCCAGCTTCCCGGAGCTCACCAACAACAGGGTTAAACTGTGTCTACACACAGACAAGTTTTAATCAGCACTGTGCAACTCCTGTTTGGTGTTTACCTTGTGGAACACATCACCACTAATATTTCAATCTCATACACCCTCTGGAGTGTATCAAGCCTCACTGCTGCCACCATTTCCAGACTCACCTGCAACCACCACAGTGTCCAACCTGATCTACCAACACAGAAATAAAGGAACCTTCTCCTGTCCAAGCAGTTGTTTTGCACTGCAGCTTCCAGCAGCAGCCCTTGAGCAGCTGAAAGCACCACAGCAGTGATGAGTGGGTGCCACCCGCACCCCCCAACTTAGAGCTGGACTCCAAATGCTCTGATGCACTGGTTACAAATCCCCCCAGGCCACACTGCTGCCCCATCCTTAATGCTAGAAGATTGCCTGAAGGCGAGAGATGTCACCTAAAAAGCCCCTGCAAACCCCAAGGAGCCAGCAGTAATGCCAAGGCAGCTCTACCACCCTAGCTACATCTCACAAAGAACAGAGGATGCAGATCCATGAAATGTTATGGCCTAGGGATGTTGCACAGGGTGATCCTGTGCTCTGGTACACGCAGCCAAGCACGTGGCTGCAGGGAAACTAACCTACAGAAAGGTAAAAGGTAAAAAGGGGAAAAACAATCACATTCCACGTGTAAAAGGAAGAAGTAACCACTGGGACATGTTCCTAACTTGGAGATACGTGTTGGCCCACATTCCTCTTACCAAGATTAATATCCTGGCCAGCGCTCTGACATTTACCTCATCCTTTTCAAGTCATTTAAACCATTAGAACCACTGTATTTATAGCTCACTACCTTCCATCGCTCCCTGCCGCGCTCCAACCCTTCAAGTGCCTCTACCAGCTTCCTCTCTTGCAGCAGTCTCAGGCAGCCTTTTATCTCTCCACAGGCTGACTCTTATCTTCACTGTGCCAATGGCAGCAGCCTTGATCTTTATCATACTCTCCACCCCAGCACATTAAGTTTCATCCATCTCCTTAGTTTCATCTTCAAATTGTAAACTCCATAGGACAGCAACCAACACATTTACATCTGCAGCAGGGTACAGGGACATCCATCCTGCCTACCTGTTCAGGTTCTACAGCGAGTAGCACGCACATCTGGAGCTATAAGCTTTCATTAAGACTGTCATGACATGGTCTGAATGACCTCAAGATCAAATACCTTCATTTTTTCAACTGATTTCTAACTGATTTCCTGTTTGATACAATCTGCAACTTAAAAACAAACAAAAACCCTACTTGCCTCCCCCCCCCAAACATCAGTTAAATAGAGATGGCAAATGCCTCCCAAAGCATCTCACATAACAAAAAGCAAATATTTTGAAAGTCTGAATTCAAGAGGGGATGTTACTACTGAAAACTCAAACTGCTTACAATTTTTTCTAAAGATTAACTTAAAATACAAAAACCAAAGCAAAAAGTTAGAGCAAACTTACACTGGTTTAGACTTCAGAAGCTTTATTCTACCTGCATCCAGCCTACACTGAGGAATGCTCTCAGCCAACCCACCTGCAAACTGGCTCCAGTTACATACACCTGTAAGCGAGAAGCGCCCGGACTCGAGGAGACGCCTCTCTCTACCGCTTGGTTTGTCTTGGCCATTTTAGTTCAACTGTTGACCAGTTGAGCTGGTCACAGAAATTCCAGTGCCCATCAATAACTTAAACAGGGTTTTTCCTACAAATAAGGTACCACCACGCAGCTCCCATTGCAATGGTTTTCATTTATCTAATGATGCATCTGCTTCACTGCCACCAAGAACTCTCCTAGTAGCCTAAGAGATCTGTGTGAAAAGAAGCAGTTCTTGCCAAAAAATAATTCAGGCTCAGGCTATCCAGAATTTTTAAAAGTTATTCTGCAAATTCAGCTGTGCAGCAAGAGACATAAACACTAAAAAAAGCTGGCTTGGTATGAGTGGGGGAACAGAATGGCACTATTCCCTGCAGAAGGAGGATATCATTCATTAGTGCCTCGATAAATTTAGAAGCAAGTTTTACCAGGTTTCTTCCACACCTTTTGGTATTGTTTCCCCATGATTCCCAGAAAAAGCCCCAAACATTTTGCTATCCTCAATCATTTCACAAAATCTGTTCTACTAAAAAAGAAACCTTTCTCAAGTTGGTAGCAAAAAGGAAACACTACTCTTACCTATTTTATGCCCCAAATAATACTTTCATTTGATATTTACCTAAGTTCATAACATACACATGCTATACAGAGATTCACCTTCTAGTAGGAGTTTTAAAAAGTTTTCAGTTTTCTTGAGTCACATTAAACTATATCATCCATCACCTTGGAATTACAGGCAAATCTTAACTGTATTATTTGCAGTTAAGCCCCCTCTTTCAAAACCCCAACCTCCAAAGGTTACGAAAGACTAAACCTCACGCTTCCCAAGTCACTGCCACACAACACACATGTACACACACACACACACACACACAGAGTCTGAACTGTGAGCATCCCCCCACCTAGCTAAATTAACAGAAAAATGGTGGTTTGAAATATGCAACCTTTGCCCCTTCAGATACAGCTCACGACTAAACCAGGGCAGAAAAACTTGCCAACAGTCTACTACACTGCTGTTCTTTGGGTAATGTTACACCTGAAGAAAAATCTCCACAAATCCAAGCACTTATATGTTCAAGATCACTTAGATAAGATACCCAGCAACACCTTTGATGAGTCAGGCTAATTTACCTTTGTCTTCCCACTGCCCTCAAGTCTGTCACAAATCCTTATTGATCAAGGTTCTCAACTAAAGCGTAACTGTCCCTGAGCAGAGTGACCTTTAGAGAAATGTAGGGCTCAATTAAAACTAGAACATATTTTTACTTCTCCCCTACTCATAGCTTTAACCTGTAAGACAACAGTGCAGCTTGATCACTGGTTGGTTGTAAAGACACAAAGGCTAAATGTGGGGCAGGGTGGGGGGGGAAGTCAAACCAGCAAATTTACAGGCTGGGCCACAGAACAGCTCGCCAGCCAAGTCATTACAAACCATTTAAAGATGAGTAATAAGATAATGCTACATTTTTTAGGACAAAATGGCAGTTCTAATACATGCCCAGGCTCTGAAAAGCTTGACTCTCTCACCTGCCTTTCAATGTCATCATTCCATTTTCCCTTAAGTTGAAGACCACTGATCACACCAGTACTTAAAATGAAGTTGTAGTTTTGTTTCCTGATCAGAAAAACAAAGTTGTTAGCACAATCAGCATACTGGACACTATTCAACATGGTTTTAGGAGCACTGCAGATCCACAGACAACACACACACCAAGGTACAACAGAGTACTATGAGCTCTTTTTAGTACCATCCAAAACCTCAAGGTATAAACCCTCCTTCCCAGCAATCAATATGAGGAAAACTTTATTAAAGATCCTTTCATTAAAAAAAAAAAAAGAGCATATACAGAGAGGGGAAAAAAAAACCCAAACCCAAATTCTACTCACTGCTAGACAGCCAAAAAACCAAAGAGGGTAACGCTGGGCTGGAGTGCAGCCACTGTGCAACAAACACTGCACACCTCCTGCTACCCCAACCTGCCCCCCCGCAACAGGGGGAACAAGGGCACTCAGACATGGGCAAGGAGGAGAAAATGTGAAGGTTTAGAGAGAAACCTGAAAGGGCAATAATGCATGTAACATTGGAATCAGTACTGGATCACCCCCCTGAACTCCCCACATCCATGCTTTAGCCTACATGACAGCTATGAGCAGAAAGTTTTTGACTTCCAAAACAGACGCATGTCACCATCAGGTGCAACTACAGATTGCAAGCCTGGAAAACTGATTTCCAAAGGTATTTCAACACTGACTACAAGTAAGCATTCTCCCTCAGTGGCAGGGGAACACCCTTGTCTCAGGTCTTCTCACTCAAAAGCAAGTAAAATCCAACTGATTCTTGGTCAAACATGTCACAATGAGCTCACTCCCACATTGCATGGCAAAAATTTGTTCTGCCTTCAGCAGCTCGCACGCTGCTTGAGAAAGTTTCCCTGGGTATTACTAAGGAGAGTCACTCCAGACTGCTAAAGTGGCATCTGTTACAGCAAGATTCAAATGTGGAGGGTTTTGGTGGGTTGTTTAAAATTACTATCCCAACATTACTTCGAAGATGTAGGACACACAGCAGCTTTCAGCTGTGCTTCAGTAGCGTCCTTCAAGTTATTTTTAACTGGGCCCATACCTTAAGTATTCTGCCAATACAAAAGAGCTTCAGTTTAAAGCAAACTTTCAAAAACCACTAGTCTGAAACCCAAAGGGGCAGTTATTTGCCTGGTATCCCGTAAACTGTAATTTACTATATTAGTAATAGCTGAAACTTCCAGCTTCTGAATGTCTCACAGTGCACACTGTTCACTGCATGCTTCAGGACTTTGCATCTGAAACACACACGTTACCATGAAGTAGCTGGACAATTCACAACACAAGTTTTGCTTTACAGCTGTACCTTTTTCCTTCCCTCTCAGCTCCCCAAAGCACACACACCACTCTCACCCTGTCTAGCACAGGAGATTAAAAAGATGGGGAACATTTATATTATAATCCCACACTTTAGAGAACTACTGAAATAATATCCTAGCACAGCATTTGAGTATCAGGCAGAGATAAGATTAAAGAGTGGGTGTAAAATAGGTGGGTTGATATTAAGCTGTACATTAAATTTACCCTGAGCAGTCTGTTTTGCTTTTGGAGTCCAGGCTATCTTTTCAGGTTTAGTATTTCTAATTAAGTCTGAAGAAACTGGTATTTTACAGGACCCATTATGCAGTTTATTACCGCCCAGTTCTTATTGTCCTTCTCAGCTTCTGCAAGGTCCAACGACAAACTATACATTAGCTAAGCCCTGTTTGAAGTAGCTTTAGTGTTCTGTACTCCTAGCACAAAATTTCATGACTCAGATTCATGTAATCAAAACTGCAAACCGCTTGCTTCAATATTGTGTAACAACGTCATGATGAAACTGTTTTGCTAATGACCTCCTTTAAGCACCAAGCATTAAAAATCAGAACCTTATATTTCCTTTTATCATCACCATTAGCAACAGAAAACCTCATTTCAGTTTTGCCTACACCTAAAATGAAAGTTTAATAACAAGTCAGGCCTAGTTCCATTCCCAGTTGGTGCCCTCTCCCTCCTCCATCCGTGTCATGAATGGAGAAGGGGGAAAAAAAAAGAAAAAAGGTTTGATTCACATCAGTGAACCTGAACCAGAAGTAGTTTGGGAATTACAATGAAGGGGCAGTGATGCATTGGAAATCACTCTGCCACCCTCAGCAGTTTGGAGAAGGCAGTTGAGTCATGGAACATACTATTCCATTTGAGCAAACAAAACCAAAACAATAAAGCAAACAGTCTGGAGCTGGGAAGCGTCTTCCTCCCTGTACAGCTGCAGTTCAGGGAGAAGAGATCAAGTTCTCTACCTGACAGAATTTAATAAACATGGGTTAGCTCCTTTCTAGGAAGCAAAGGGTAAATGCATCTGCTAAGTATTTTCCTTCAGAATGGCTTTAACCACAGAGCATGCTTCAGGCAAAGGAACCCAAAGAGCAGGATGCAGAAGGGAAGAAAAGGCAGCACTCAGGTCTGCTAAAAGTCTCCAAAAGTATTAAAAATATCAATTACACACAGGCACACTACACCTCTTCAGGATATAAGAGGTTTAAGAGTGGAGCTTTATTCTCAAAATGGAATGTGAAGGTGTTTTTCTGTAATCAAAAAAACCTTTTTAAATATAAAAATTAAAGCTTTATTGCAGTAGAAACCGATAAAGGATAGAGACTCCTAAAACTGTGCTTGCTATAGCTCAGATACTAGTTTACATTCATATACTAAATTGTGTATTTGTATAATCAATAATTTTAAGTCATTGCTAAGGAACAGATAGATAGATACACACCACCAATTTACAGCACTGCACTCAAGTTTGGCAAGCTACTTTTAGCCTGGGCTATTCCAAAATCTGTTCAGCCCTCCAAGAGCCACCTACGAGTGAGCAATCTCCACCACCCCACCACCCCCCTGCTGTGTACCAGAAATATTTTATGCTGTCTTTATAGAAAACTCCTAGGCCTTGTTTTGGAACAGTGTTTTATAATTTTCATTTTATTTCTCTTTTTAGGACTAGAAAAAAAAACCCACCAACCTCAGCTCTTACTATTCTCATGCTTAATTTCCTGCCAATGCCCAGGTTTTTATGCACTGAGCTTCTTTCACTTCGTCTAAAAGCATGTTTCATTTCCAGAAAACTTCAGTTGACAGCAAAACCCAGCAGCTGTGAGGCTCTTGTCCCTCCCCCCTTGTAAGGAGCAAGGGACAAGCCCCAAGCACAGGGCTGTAGATAGTTTGCTGTCCTGGCAGTAAGCAAAATGTTTAATATAAATACCATTTCTGAACACATTATCTCTTGAAAAATAATTGAAATGCAGTATTTACAGTACAGCTGAAAGGATCTGCGTTTGGATGGGTTGGGTTTTTTTCTCCTCCATTTTGTAAGAAGCTTTACTTCCTAACACAGATTTCAGTCATAGGAGGTAAGATCAAGCAGGCATTCTGCTGTCTTTGGGGCTGCTTTTTTTTTAATAAAAAACCCTACTCACAAATTGGCTCTGGCAATCAGCGTGCCTTTGACTTAGCAGACAAATCTTTGAAGTGCTGAAAGACTAACTTTGGAAGAAAGCACTTCTTGGACTGGCAACTTTCAACGTCTTCTAAATTTGATTCCAGCCAACAAAACAAAGCAGAGGAAAAAAAACCACTGAGGCAAACCACACATTTCTGAGCAGCCCCAAGCAGCGCTGCCAGACTTCGAATGGCAGCCGAGCTGAGTCAGGCTTATACCTTCCACTCTTAAAGGTTACACAGTTTTAGGCTCATGCAATACCTTCTGCCTTTGGACACTTGGTTTTAAAGCAAAACTAGAAAAACCCCTCTTATTGTTCCACTGTTTAAGATAGCAATTAAAGATAAAAAAGAGCCAGGAGTAGCCTGTCCCTTTAGTGCCTTCGCTGTTGACAGAGAGGTAGACAAATATCAATGTCCAACAGCGATTAAATATTTCCTCTTAGTACTCATCAATTATTGACTACACATACATCTGCAGAGAGAGGAAAACATCATTTCCAACACACTCAGTTTTCTATCTGGGTGGGTGAATTACTGTAAGGAGTTCAGTGGGTCACTAACACCGACAGAGGGACTATGCTTCCAAAGTTCGAGGGCAAGGCAGGCTCACACAAACACTGCAGCTCAGCCACTGGACACACACAATACCACTAACAGCTAATTACTGTTTTTTGCTCCCACTGTGACAGCACAGAGCTTAACATATGAATAAGAGCGTCCCTCCTCTTTCCCCTGTTCTTCCTCCCCACTGCCAACACCCTCATTTTTTATGCACACCTCAACTATGTTACCTTTACTTTGGTCAGATCACCGATCGCTTGAAAGCTACCAGGCTTTGCTCCCAAGTTTCAGACCTGGAAGACATCCCTCAGAGCCTGCTCTTCCTGTAACTGGCACTCCTGACCTGCTTATGCCAAAGGCAGATCCTCTGTGCAGCAGGAGAAGGGTTCTGGCTCAGCAAAGCGCCCTCGGACACTACTGGTAAAGGTGGAGGACAAGGGCTGCAGAAGCCCCCCACCACCCTGGTCAGGTGCCAGGAGAGGGCTTCTCCAGAGGATCTGAGGATGCTTTGAAGACCAGAGCTCAAAAGGACTACACCAAACCTTCAAAAGAAAAAACAGTTCTGTTCACATAAGATTCAACTGAAATGCAGGCGGATTTGCACATCACTAAACTGTGTGTTTCGCCTGCATTTATGGAAAGAAAGATACCTAAGCCCCAAATTTTCATGTCTAAACCTAATTTACCACTTTTAATCTTTCCCTACCCATGACACAAATTGCAAAATACCAAGTTCACACACACACACATAAAATAAATGAAGAGTCACCTCATAGTAAGAAGGGAAGAGAAAAACAAAAGGGGAAAAAAGAGCTACCATAACCTCAGGACAAGAATTTATAATGTGAAATACAATTAATGATTATACTAGCAAAATTCTTTCATCAAAATCTGAGCCAGATGCCAGCTTGGTAAGGCCTCTGACTGCCTAGGAGAGTCACAGGAATCCCTTAGGCCCAAGTCCCCTTCCTTCTTTCTTCAGTGGTTAGGGTACTGCACTACAAGGAGACAGTTCATGCTAGAGTACTACTGAAGATTATAAAAGACATTTACCCCACTCTGAAGATCACATTTTAGAGAACCTAATTCCTTCAGCTAAGCAAGCATGAAAGGGAAAGGCTTTTAGAGTTACAAACCTTTTCTCGCGGCGCTACACTTCAGACCATCGGATCTGCTGAAATCTATGCTTACGTAAGCTCCACTGTCCAAACCTGAAGTACCATTTGGGAGGTGGCAAGTGGGCGCTGTAGTACCTGCCTCACAGCTTATAGATTCATCACGTAAATTCAGAGCGATGTAGTTTAAGCCATTCTGAAATCCAGTTGAGGTATCCCTGGACATTTTGCTTTCCTGACCATCACAAATGTTTTCATCCGGTTTTAACCACACGTTGTCGAATGAGGCAGAGCTGTGTCTTTTGCTACTATCAGTAAAGAAAGAGGAGGAGGTGGTCACAGTCCCAGCAGAAGAGAATGTTTCAGAACTGTGTCTCCTCCTGCCTTGAGGATCGGCTCGAATCACTTTCGGTCCCATAGGAGGTTCAGAGCTAGCAACTGAGAAGCTATTGCCACCAGCGTATCGATCAACAATGCACAGTCTATTAACTATGGAAGAAGGACTATCAATTTTTACACCATTGTTGGATTCAGTGGCAAACGGCAGAGGTGGAGTTGCTGCCATGTTGAACGTCATCTCGGTGTAGTCATCAGTCCTGTTACTCGCGGTGCTAACACAAGCGGTGCCAAATGAAAGCCTAGCGTAGTCAGGATTCGGTTGGTTTCTAGGAATACTGGAACTTGCATAAATGGAAATATCTGTAAGAGAGTTGGACAGTTCCTTTGCTGCTTTTGGTGACTGTACATCCAAGTCAACACTCATGTAATCAGAAAGCGGGGACTGTCTGTGGTCACTACTTGAGCCCAGAGATGATGGTGATCCTTCTGCAGATAAGGAATACGGTGTATTACTCGCCTTCTCGTTAAAATCAATATTTATGTATTCACCAGGACTCGCTGGCTCAGGTGGAACTGTACGATCATACATTCTTGGGATAGTATTACTCCCCCTTGTACCTAGAGGGAGTCTGGTGGGCCTGGCAGCCCTGTTCTGCCCAAGTCCTTCATCTGAACCTTTCACCACTGGTGACTTAGAGATGCCATTAGCCAGAACTTCACTGTTGACCCCTTTTACATTTTCTGGTCCACCATACAAGAGTTTTCCAGGTGAAGACATGGGAACATATTCACTGTGGTCACCGTTTTGGCCCGACAGCGCCTTAAAGCTTCGGGGCAAAGAAAAGTACGAACTGAAACCTTTGGAAACAGAAGTGGTGTGAATGTAATTCGAATCCCCGGGGTGCTTTGGAGCCGAATTACCAGGTGACATATCCATATACTCATTGTTTGCGATCTTCTCATTACTCCCTTTAGAAATAAATCCAGTTAAAGGACTTCGTACAGGTGAGGAGCTAGCCTTTGGAAACATCATCATATATCCTCTGGAGTCAACCTGAGACGGTGACCATGAATTGTTAATCTGTTTTGGAACAGACATACTTTTAGGAGTCATTGGCAAATAATCGCTGTTGCTGGATAAAGAAGATGCAACTCCAGGCATCATTGGCATGTACCCATCATCCCTGGCTTTACTCCTACTTTGGTTACATACGGAATCAAGGTTAGCATCATTGTACTCCAAGTCATGGGTATCTTTTAATTTTGGTGTTTCGGAGTAAAGTAATCGTCCATGATTTCCTGCAGAGTCTTCATCTAATGAAGTTGTAGTTTGTGTCGTCTTCTGCTGCACTGCTACAGAAGTTGGTTTTGTTAGAGAGTAAGTTCTTTTCCTGAGACACTTTTCAGCCTCCATATAATCATCTCTCGAGTTATCATTTGTTTGTTGCTTACTCATGGACATGTACTCACTCAGACAATTCTCCTCTCTGATTGGCGGTGTGTTTCCCAGGGAATCTGGTGTATTACTCCTGACCCGAAAGTACCGGAAATCTCCAGGGCTGGAGCCATATTCATCAGAAGAGATGAATCCTCCATCACTTGGGGAACCACAAACAGATGAGCTAGAAGGCCTGGTCAACACATCTGAAGCAGAGCCATGGCCACTGCTGGAAGAAACACTGATGGGGCTTGTAGTGGAGGGAAAATGAGAAACAGGCAGTGAAGCAGACCTGGTGTGGTATGACGAGCTGAAAGCAGCTCTCACGTACCTTCCGCTCCCTTCTTGTCGGCCCAAATTCATCCTCGCAGTATTGAGGTGGATCAGACTCCCAGTCACTGACCTAAAAGGTCTAGTCATGGTTCCTTCTCCTTCGCTGGATGTTCTGAAGCGATAGGAGTTGCTGCTTTTGGTGGTGGGAGGAGTCCCTCCAGCAATGCTCTCAGTTTTAGATCTTCTCTGCAAGCCCGTCTGGCTGGGCGGCAGGTTGCCCAGGTGCCTCCTAGTGGTGATGAAGGGGATGGGATTGGTACCGCTACCACCACCAGAAGACTGGCTCTTGCTTCGGGGCCTGAACTCCGCAAAGGCCTTTAGAGCTTTCATAGTGTCCAGAAAAGTCTCGTGCATATTCTGGGCAACCACCGAATCATCCACTTGCATCCAAAGCTCTCCAGGTCCAATGGAGGCAGACCTGCCCACTTCAATGAAGAAGAAGTTTTCTGAGTGTCCGCAGCGGCGAATATTCATTAGCTGCAAGTGGACGGAGGGCACCTCAGAGTTCAGCTTGACGAGGTGGATGGCCTTGCTGGAGAGGCACAACCTGTACACCCCAGTGAGGTTTTTTGTTTGTCCCAACCCTTTGGGCTTAACGTTGACTTGCCACACCTCCTTGAAGACAGTGCCAGGCCTCAGGGTAGCACCGTAGTGCTCGTCATCCTCATCCACCTGCTGATCAGCATGGTCCTCCTGCTCCAGAAACCCCCTCTTGCTCTGGCTCATGAGCTCACTGATCGCCTGGTACCAGGCCTCCTGCTCGGGCTCGTTCTCAGCCAGCATGGCGAAGTACTCATCCTTGGTGTACAAGGCGATGATGTGCTTGTGCTTGGCGTCCGCCCGCCGGCTGACGGTGAAGCACTGGTAGAGAGGGATGACCCGCTTGGGCGGGGGGCAGCAGAGGGAGGCGGCCCCGCCGGCCCCGGCCGCCCGCAGGCTGCTCTTGAACTTCTTCTCGCTGTCGTAGTACTCCAGCCGGGCGGGGGCCAGGTGGCTCTCGGCCCGCAGGACAAAGTAGCGCTTGTGCCCGTGCTTCTGCTTCCGCAGGTAGCCGCACTTCCTCACGTCCTCCCCGGCGGCGGCGGCGGGCGGGGGGACACCGCGGCCCG
>VZTU01007350.1:4600-18899 GCA_013400835.1 Zapornia atra
ACAGCAGCCATAACTGTAGATGTAAAAGCAGAAATCAGAGTTGACTTAATGGTTTAATTACAACCTTGATGTTATTCCTTTACTCCTAATGAAATTCTTCAAGAAGCTGCACTTAGGAAAGTAGCTTAAATAATAAAACTCTGCCTGCCCTGTGGTGCAAACGTGGTGCCAGAGGTACATGTAGAGACCCCATATGCCAGATGATATTTGCAAATAAAGCTGAGGAAAGGCCACTGGGAGAAGCGTTCCCAAGCAAGCCATCAAAGACAAATTAGGAATGAGTAATATGGTGTAGCCACCAGTAGGGATGACATGAATGATGGATATGAAGAGCTACCAAAAAGTTTGTAATAAACTGACACTGACAGCTAGAAAACCGCTGGGGATGTGAAAATGAAGTCCTGAGAAAGAGAGTAAGAATTTGTAGTACAGGAGTTAAAACAGATTACATGTATCTATTATTTAGTTATGAAAACACTAAAAATGCAACAATCGTAGTATGTGCTCCTTCTGCACATGAAATTAACTTTTGCTACAGCAATGAGTACCTCTAAGAATGCCTTCATTTGGGGGGATAACTAAAGTACTAGTATTGCACAGAAAGAGGCTAATTCTGCTACAATTTTCTGCTGAATACATACCATCAGGGAAATTCTAGAAGACTACAGTCTTTGTATACGAGTTATTTCCTACAGTAGCTTCAAATGTTATGATAGCATAGATCATCATGCAATCACACTCCTAAGGATAAAGAGATATCTGATAGCATGAATATGCCAGGAACAGCCTATGTTTATCAGAATCCTGTTTCAGCCAGGACCAAAGACTGAGGAGTAGATAAACCAAATTGAAACCATTAAGAAAGAAAAGAAGCTGGTGGAGAAGTCAGATTAGCTATGCTGCAAACTGCCTCCATGTTGTCTCTGAGTCTCTGAGGAGGACAGAGGTTAAAAGCTGTGAATCACACATTCACTTGACTTAACAGAAACAGCCCTAGAGGCAAAGAGAAGTAATATCTGTTCTTATACTATGCTAACATGCTCTCCAAGGATGAAGAGTATTTTGACAGATATGATCAAGTGAGACACTAGATTGTGCTGAAACCAGGCAGCAGTTCCATGAGACAGCCCTACATCAGATTTCCTCCAGTGAGTCAGGTAGCTGTGTAAGTCATGGTGAATTTTAATGTGCTATAGAGCAGGCTGATTAAGCAATCACCTTGGGCATCTTCAATTACAGTTGTAAAAAATGCTCAGTGGAGAGTTGTGGCTGCAAGGGCCTTAATTCATAGAGAGCTCAGAAAATCTCACTTCCTCACACTATGTCAGGCACAAATATTTTCATAGTTTGGATTTGATCACTGGCTATTATTTGATTGAAGTAGCATCTAGCAAACAAAGTAAAGCTTCTTTTCTGATACGCTATCAATTGTTTCAGGGTTTTAGAATGCCCTCTCAATTCATGAATATAACAATGTCATCTGCTAATATAATAAAGTTAACTAACAAAGGAACTAATTTGTGTCTTTTTGTTGAAGAAAGATAGAAAGGAAAAAAAAAGAGAGAAAATAAAAAATATTCAGTGCCTTTTATTTATTTTCTTTTTAAGAGTTACAATTAAGCTTGCAGGAAGTCTTCATCACTTTTCCAGTAAATACAATAAGTGCAAGTAGATGAAGCTTCAAGTCTAAAAACTGATTATTAAAAAACTGCTGGAACATCCCTGTTGAGCTGGAGAAAATATAATTGTTTGTAAGCATGGTGATTTGAGGTATCGCTAACAGCTTAGTGTCTGTCTGAATTGTCAGACATCAAAACTATTTCTTACATTCTCTTGGCTTTCAGGTTTTTAATACATATCTGTTCATCTAAGGATAATAGTCTTCTGTGGAAGCTTAACATACAACTAAGGAGATAAACAGTTAAATCAGATCTTGGCAAACCAGCTTAAGCAAGTTTCTTTTTAGAAAGCTGTTTGGAATTTAAATAGGAGAAAGTTGACAGCAAGATTACAATGTGAGAAAGAGGCTGAAAAGAGGTCTGAGGAGAGCTTGAAAGAAGTAACAACAGGGTTCTCCTAGTAAAAGTTTGAATAGACACCAAAACAGTTTGTGAAAGGATATGGTTGAGTTTCCTTTAGTAAGAGAGAGCATAAAGCAGATATAAGGCCAAATGAGGTGAGGGAAGACAAGCAACACCTTGTCTATCGTCTTCAAAACGAGTGAATAACCATGATCTGAAAAATGGGAACTAGATAAAAATGTATTGCTCTTAAAAATATGTGGTTTTCCAACTGCTGCAATCTTTTCTGTTTATCCTCGTAAGTACAAGGCATGATATGTTCCAAAATTTTGTGCAAAGGTTATCTGTATAAGCACATTTGCTTACAGCTACTAGCTGCCATCTGAATAGTTTAAACTGTAAATCACAAGACCCATGACTTCAGTGGGAGTCTGAGAAAGGATGCACGCACTGCAGTGTGAATCTGGAAAGCAAGCTCTAAAGACAAGCACTTGAACAATTGTCTTAATCTCTGAGAGGAAAAAAAACAGAGAGCCAGCATTGCAGAGCAATTTAAATCTTTAAGTGTGCTGTGAATAGAAAGGTTCTTTCTCTATTTTATTTACTACAGAACTATGTCCAAAAGTGTACTTTTTCCTGAAGTTTGGGGGTTGGATTTTCTGATGGCTTTGTACCTCCTCTGCATGAAGAAAATTTTTTTTAATTAATTTTCACTTCCTAGGGACAAAGACACCAAAGCCATTAAATGTCACCAATTCCCCTTCTGACATCTCAGGATTCTTATATGGCTGGGTTTTGTCTTTTTTTAAAAATTGAAGTAATAAATTAACATGCCATAGTAATGAAAAGGAAAAGAGGAGGACACAAGGAAGCAGCTCATGACAAGGAACTCAGAATGCTGAGTGTATGTACAAGAGAGAGAATTACAGACTATATCCATCATATTCTTTGCAATGTAAACTCAGATATTGATTCCCCACTGAAAGATTTCCATTACAAGTCAAATTTCTCCAGTAGTGTAGCTCAAATCTTACTAAATTACGTAATAAACACGCATTGTAAGCACAACTGTTGACTTCCTTATTATCATTGCTAGCGAGAATATCTGAGATAGATCTTAAAACGCTGGGAAAATAAATCATAAATTTAATGACTTAAGCAAGCATGAACTATAATCTGTCCCGAAGTATGGCAGAAATTATCATCCACCATGACCCAGACAGAAAAAGAAAGCTAAAAATTTGTAACTGGCTGCTCAGTCCATTAATGAGTGGACTGAACAAGGGACGAACTCTGAAGCAAAAGCAACTGTTGGTGAAGTTATTCACAACAGATATGGCAAAGGTCAAATGGGGAGAGCTGCAGAGCACCCTATGGCTTTGGTTGACTAGGTGCTAAACAGCAGATGAAATTCAATACAGTTAAGTTGAAAATTGATATGATAAAGCAATCCTAATTCTATACATAAAATAAAGAGCTATCATCACTGAGAAATTATATCTCAGAGTTGTAATTGATAGCAGTACTCAAGCAGCAGTTCAGTACTTAACAGTGATCCAAAAAATGAATCCATTATTAAAAAATAAATAAATTTAGAATTGAAAGATTGGAACAAAATTAAACATGGTCAGGACACCAGGATACTAAATGAACCTATAGGTGACCCACATTTTAAGCATGAGCTATTGGTCTAATCCCATCTAAAACCAAGCAGATTTAGTCAGAATTGTAACTTCTGTAAGAACAACTACACATACTAGGTCTCTTCAGGTGAAAAAGAGGTTAACTAAGGAGCACAGCACTGAGATATACAAAATCATTAATAGCAACCAACATCACTGGCTCTTACAGCAAGGAAAATTTGGATTATCATACGAATTGAGAGCAGTCTTGCAGGGAGGAAGGGGAAGTACAAGAGAGACAGAAAGAGAGAGAAAGAGAGAGAGAAGGTACATCATACAATACATAGTTAAGCTACTCCTAGCCACTTAGGGAAGCCATTAAGGGTTTCTGATTTTTTTTAAACTTTATTAAAGGAGACTGACAGCTTTTACTAGCAAGTAATGTCATGAAAACATCTAAAAGCCCTTTAATTTTATGTTTGGGCTTTTCAAAGTCTGAAAGGCAGTTAAGAGTGTCATGTATGTTTATGGTCCAGGTAACACACACTATTTTTCAACAATAAATTGTATTTCCATAATAATTGGAGAGATCCATGCTCTACATGGTAACAGCAGGAAATACACATATTTCTCAGCCTGAAGAAGACAAGGCTCTGGGGAGGCCTTATTGCAATCTTACAGTAGGTAAAGGGTGCCTACAGAAAAGATGGAGAGGGACTGTTTATCAGGGAGTGTAGTGATAGGACAAGGGGTAATGGGTTTAAACTAGAAGTGGCAGATTTAGATTAGGTATTAGGAGGAAATTCTTTACTCTGAGCGTGGTGAGGCACTGGCAGAGGTTGCCCAGAGAAGCTCTAGATGCCCCCTCTCTGGTAGTGTTGGCCAGGTTGGTTGGGGCTTTCGGCAAGCTGGTCTAGCGGAGGGTGTCCCAGCTCATGGCAAGGGGGGCAGAATGAGATGCTCTTTCAGGTTCCTTCCAACTCATATCATTCTATGATTCTGTGGTTTCTAATCAGTAAGAAAAATAATGTAAATTAAGAAACAAAAGATGGCACAAGAACTAACCTGCTAAAAGTCCAGAAAAGTGCCTTTAGAGGCTAATTCACCTCACTCAGCTTGACCATTTACCTTCAGATGTGAAGAACAACTTATTCTTCAATGGAGTTGGCTATGTAAAAGAGCTTAGATGACAAGCCTGGACTAAATGCCTGACTTCTGGACTGCTCGTAGTAGGTATGAAGAATGTCATTCTAAAGAAATTGAAGCATGAGACAGAGATGTAGACAAGTGGCTTATGATTTGGTATCTTGAAAAATATTAATCTCCTTTTTATATATTTCCTGTGTGAAAAATCAATCACACACACACACACAGCTACCATTACTTGATACACCACCACTAGTTCTTTACAAGCTGAGGTTTTCGTGCAGCAATTCATGATATTTTGGGTAACAAAGATCCTTACAGGGATGGCAAATGTACTTTACAACATGTTGCAAATTCTGTCAATGCAATTTATCATAACACTCATATACAATTCCAGAAAAAAGAACCAGAAGCACAGCAATGTCATTGCTGTTGAGATTCATATCCTTCTGCTGATAAGCTTAATTTCTCAAAAGGCACGAAGAGAACATTAAGTGAGAAATAGAAACAGACCGTGATCTAATTGTATTGTTCTCTGTACAAGCACATGAGCTAATAAAAGAAGAATATAAAGAAATGTTCATGAGAAAGCTCATAGCATTTGAGGAAGTTTGGTTATTCTATTAAAATTGGTCCTATTGGTCCAAAAAAACCATAACTAACCATCTGCAATTTGGGTGTTACAAGGAGACCCACATGTTCATTAAGGTAAGCAGGTATTATTGTTTACTCATTAGCTCACTATTTTAATGTCTATTAGCTGATAGATGCTGTCATTAAAAACTATTAAGCTTATTTTTTAAAAAATAGTGATAAACTACTATTAATTCAGTCTTTATTAATATTAAAGTGGCATCAAAATCCACATCTGTGGAGAAAAACTCTAAAATTCATACCAAGTGACTAGAAGACTTCACATTCAGTGAGTGCAAAAAGAGAAAAAAATTATTTTAGAAGTGTTGTGTCTGGCGCAGGTCTCTCTGACAGGCCTAGGCACATAGCATGCAAAATCTAAAAGCTGCTGGAGTATAGCTAAACACTGTTATCCAAGCTGTCATAACTGTATTGCAGTTTAAAGATATTTCCTGACAAGAAAATTGAGAAAGCTGTCTGGCTAGTAAATCAAAACCTTCCTACTCTTTTAGTGGCCAACCAACAGATGCAGTTTAGGTCACAGATGGTGGATTTTTACGTTTTGGTCTTCATGCACATCTTCAGCACAAGTACTTGCTTTCTTTACCACTAGGAGTGATAAGTTCTTTTAAAAACCTTTGCCAGTACACCAAACTATTCACACACCACTGTTAATTACCAAAGATAAAAAGCTGCTGAGCAAGTAAGTTCGGAAGTGCAGCCTGTTCTTTAATGATCTTGTAATTTAAGATCATAGTGCATTTTACTGTGGAATATGTGATTATGGATTACATTCCCTTGGAGAGATTTGAGAGAATCAGAAATACCATCAAAACCGAAAGGTATATAAGGAGCTGAAGGTCATAAAAAACCCAGAACATTAAAAAAACTGAATTGGTATAAGAGTCTATGCTGAAGTTTCCAAGTGTATCCAACATTTCACTTATAGGTGCCACTTATTTCTTTTATGTCCCTTTCCACCCAAGGTTGGTTCTCTTGTCTTCTGTGCTCCCTGCAAGGGGTCTCCACTCAGCACAGATGGCTGTCAGCACTGTCAGCAAGTGCTGCTCAGTCCAGCATGCTGCCTTGGATGTGCATGCCTTGCTATGTCTTTCGAGGGTCCCTTCAATCAGGGTAGCACAGAACCAGCTCCAAACTCTAAAGGTAATCTCTGATCTCCTGAATGTGTGGGTTTTTTAAAAGTTAACATTCTGGACTTAGTAACAAGAAGTATTCATCACTGTGACACTAATTTCAGCAATTACTCCAGAATGCTTAACTTAAAATTGGCACATCCCCTTCTCCCCAACCACCCCCACCCCGCCCCTTCTTTTCCAAACCAATGAATACTGGTGAAATCAAACAAATTAACTTTCATTCTTATTGCAAAGAGTAACTGGTTCGCAACATGTTATTTAAACCAAATCATGTTTTGTGCGAACTCTGTATAATCTGTCCATGAGAAAAAGATATAAAGCAACTTTGAGAAAATCAGAAGCTGATCGTTATGCACAAGACCAGTGGGGTTCTGTAACAATCTGTGAAAGCAAATGTTTGTTTTTTCCAAGAGTGAGCTCAATGTCAGGGGAGCTCAACAAGTTTATGAAAAGATTCTTCATTAACAGATGACTGAATTCAGTGCCTTGAGAAGCACTTTCCAATCCTGTATTCATCTAAGAGAGAAAAAGCTTGCTAGGGAAAATATTAATTTAAATTTGAACAAACCTAGGAAAAAATTTCATGAATTAAACATCATGTTCTATACAAGGAATTCATTATAACTATTTTCATTTATAGTAATTTCAAGCAACAGATCTAATGAAGCAAGAGGAAGACTAAGATCATTGATGAGCTATCATCAGCTCACTCCTAATTCAGAATGATAAAGGATTGAAAGAAGAAGAGAAAATTTAAGCACTAAGTTTACCAACCTAAGTGATATACACTGGCCAGAACATTATTTATTCTGTTTGTTCTGTATATGTTAGCTTATGCACATTCATTTTTTAACTAAACTTATGCTTCTTAGTCTTTAGGTTTTCTGTAAATTGTCATGGAAAATGGGACTGTTCTTTTGAACATACAGAAAATTTCTTTGAATGTTTCATCGGTCACAGTTCAAATAATCAATACCTGGACTGTTTAAGTACAAAGAGTGAATAACCTGGGACAGAAGTATGAGACTTTTTGATGACACTGAAAGATGAAAGGATGACCTACATCAAAAATTCTTTTCTTAGTTTAACCACCAACATCTAGCATGATTTCTTGACCATTTCAGAAATTTATAGTAAAATCTTTAATTTCTATGGACCAGATCACCAGTAACATTTAATTATCTAACTGATGTATGCAGAGAGATGACTTCATTCTAGTCTTTGCAGAATTACCAATGAGTCATTTACTTCCAGATTTTCAAAGACCTTTTGACACCTAATTTCCATTGAAATCAATTAATATTACCAAGACTAAAATAAGTTGTGGCTTACTGGTGACATTGAGATAAATCCTTAAGCACATACTCTGATATAAAAAGAACCTAATGAATTGAGGCAATACAATTTTTAAAAAAATGTAAAAAAACCCCCAGTAATTTTGGCAGGGTCCTAGAAACAGGTAAAGAAAATTATATATGCAGTACTATGATAAATAGGATTATTTGCAAAATCTATATTCTAGAAGTTTCATTAACTATTTTTCATTGGTCTTTTCCAGATTACATGTTTAATCGCTTTATAAATAAATGTTTCAATAAATCTAACCATTCATTGTCAAAATATTACAGAGTCATGATTTTCCATCCTGATGGGATCAAATGCTCTCTAAATAAATAATGACTTCCAAAAAAAATAGGGTGTATCAGGGCTATATACCTAAAGAATGCTTCGTTTATGACAATTATATATAGCTCCAATTAAGAAGCTGTTGGTCTATAAAGTTCCCTGTTAAAATATCCTACAAAAATTTTCTGTTCCCAGAAACTGTGATAGCACTTCTGAAGAATTCAAAGGATCTTTGGTGTAAACTGAAGAACATACCAGCAACAAAGACACAAAAGACATCCCTCTCAACGAAAAACAAAATGCTATATTAGCTCTCATGAAAGCTAAAAGTTGCAGAGGCTTTTCTTTCACTCCATTCAACAGGCATGCAGTGTCTATTTCACTTTATCTTTGCTCAGAAATCGATTCAAGGAACAAGCAAAGCAAACAGACTATGAAAAGGCCTACAAGTATATGGAAGAGCTTTCTTTTGGAGGGAGTTCAGGAAGAAGGGTGTAACTAGCAACTCTTTTTTTATACCACATAGCAAGCACAGCATCAAGAGGGCACTTGATTTATATGGCAGATTTGGAAGCTTAGGGCAAAGAAAGTTCCAAGATCAGCAAGGTCACATCCTGTTCAGCTGTGGTCTCAGAACTTCTCTCTGCCCCTTAATTTAGCCTTCACAATGAAAAAATTATTTTGTTAAATGGCTGAACCTTTTCAGATATTCATTTGGTAAGTACTATTCAGTAGCTAACTCATGGGAAGGAGATATCAAAGTAACACAGTTTAAAATTGAATGCTATATAGAAATTAGCTTTATATGCTCTCGGTCACATAGATGCAAATAACAACTGAAAAGGTGCAAAAAAAAAAAGAAATCCATTTGACAGAGGCTTCATTGTTCTCGTTTTCTGAAGCAAAGGATCATGATGAAGCCCAGACACACACACGCGCGCGCACACACACACACACACACACACACACATACACACACGCACACAGGCACACACAGACTTTCTTCACAGATCTCCCAAACAAGAAATTGAATGAAAGTACTCAGTTCTGTAAGGGGCACAGCGCACAGTGCAGAAAGTATATTTGACCTTAAAATGCCTTGAACAAGAGTTATCAGAAAGAAAATCAATCTAACACACATTTTTTAGGCTGTCAGTTATAAATACTTTTTTCTCTGGCAATTTAGATATACCTCAGGTGTCAGGCCCCTAGAAAAAACACCAACTCAGTCACTGTCAAGCTCTGTTATTTCAACTGATTGCTGACTTCAGTTGGTTTAAGTTTCAGTTAATTTCCCCTATAGGAAGGTATATGAGGCTCTTGTTAGTAATGATCTAGTCACTCCCTGACACACACAAATACGTGATTTACCAATGATAATCACAAATATGCGAAAGATAGGTTTCCCTTCCTCTCAAAATAAAATCCATCTTTCTTACTAGTTTTCATCTTTCACATCTCTGAGTATGCATAATCATCTGCTCAGCAATTTTTTTTCTGTTAATATATCAACCATCTAATGAAACATTTAAATATATTGCTTCCAGATGGTTACATTGCGATTTTTTTCCCACTGTAACATATTCTAATACAGTAGTTCATGTTTTTAACATACCCTAGAAATTCACAAAACTGTAAGGATTTCATTCAAGCACAGGTTGCAATACGAAGTGTCCTAGTAATTTCTTCATGAATAAACAGGATGAGCATCCCATGGAGTACAGCTTTTCTGGGGGAACTTCAATAAGAGTTAAGGATAAACTACATATAATATGTTTTGCAGAGTCTCGCATGAGAAAGAACACCCAAAAAAATCAGCTAGTAATCAGATCCCAGATATCAAAACTCCAGAGTTCCTCTTTGTAATCCAAACATCTCCAACTACAGACAACTTCTATTGTGCCATGCTTTTACTTCCTTAGTTTCCATTAAGCCTTGGAAAGCTTTGTATGTTTTATGAGACTAAATATACAAATTAAAATGGAAACTATTTCTAAATCTGTTCATTTCTATACACACTATTTTTAGAGTACTTTTGACCTTAAGAATATTTTACCCTGCTTTAAGAACATACAGCAGAATAAATCATAAAACAGTATAAAATTTTAGCATTTTCTATAAGTTAAACTATGATTTTCTTCATACTTCATAGTAGGAAGAAATTTTTACAATTGATTTCATGATAATTGAGTTTTAAAAGCAGAATGTAATTTAACTGGAATTTAAAATGCTGCACTTACTGGAATACTTTATTTGTCACAAGGTCTAGGGGTTTAGAATTGACTAATAGACACTGATGATGATAAATCAGTATAGCAGAGTTAATTTCTCAGGGTTGCACTGGATTTAGTCATTCAGCTCTCAGAATAATGGAATTGCATGTCCAGAATCCTCTGCTACTAGGAGAATTTAGGGATAAGGAACTTCAGCTCCTTTTTTTTTCTTTTTCTTTTTTGTTTTTTTTGAGAGAGAGGCTTCCTAATAGTCCTGAAAGAAATAAGCATGTGTAAGTCACTGCAGTCCAATTCATCCTCTTAATTTCCTTTTAAAATTGTAATTAGAATCACAGTTTGTTGATGTTCTAGGCACTGCCTTTATCAGACAATCTAAAATAGCATGTGTCTGATAAGCACACAAACTTTAGCATACAGCTAGTCAGAAGTTGCAACAATAAAATAGTTACTTGAGAGACAGACAGACAGAAATAATAGGAAGAATCTAGCATTTTTAATGAAAAATAGTTCAAGCACTTCAAAAATAAATAATAGTATTTGTTTGCCACTAGTAATAAAAAATTCCATTTGATCTTATGTGTGCAGTTTGCATTAGTGAGTCAAAAAAGATACAATTTTGTATCATTCTAAATTAAAATGAGCCATAACATTTTATGATGATCTTTCTTGAATTCCCTGTTTGTGTAGGTGTATGTACCAATTTGTGTGTCATTCCAAGTTTATATTTTTCAGTCTTATTGGAACAATGAATCCTACATTTTATCAGTCAGTAGTCAGCTGCAGTGTTAGAGCTACTTGCTTTATGCTTTACCTATTTCTATTTATACCAGTGGAAGTTTTTCATAGTAGAGCTCTGACAAACCCAATGTTATCTCTTCCTTCACACCTCTTCAACAATACACTGTATTACACCACCCTTTGGCTAGCCAGAACAACAGGTGAACATTTGGAAAGTTCTGTCCAGATTATGGTTCAGCAGTACTCTTAAAATAAACAACTCCGTGAAAAGTGACACATAGGTGTGTATAATGTCCCCCTGCAGTGGACAGCTACCAGAGCCATGGTAGATGACATGTGAACAGCTGCTGCTTTAACTGAAGAAGAAAAATATGCGTTCTTACCCATTTAATTTCTCGATGTAAACTCCCACCATCTGAAATGCATTTTGTGCAGCCACAGGTACCCAGTAGGAACCATATTTATGTCACAAGAACTGTACTGTCTGAGGGCGTCAAGTGACATATATATTGTTACATGGAAGGTCTGTATTTTATTTTTGTTTAATAAACACAACTTTAACTACAATAGATTTTTTTAATGATGACCTAATTATACTTTTTTGGAAGAGTACATACAAGCTTCATGTTAAAACATCTCAGTAGTCCACTTTTTAATGTGCTTTATAAATTAAATGAAGCAGAAACATTTCTAAATTATAGTGGGAAATGTATCTGTGCCACAATCCCAAGAAGAAATTTCACTGGTCAGATTTTCCTTCTGTTGTCTTAAAATACTAAAATAAACAAATATAAATATCAAGCACATGTACCTAGCGCCCTTTAATCTTGATTGCTACAAAACAGAATTTGGTGTCATTTACATTACTATTATTTAATCCCCAGGCTTCAGAGTGGAAACTGCATTCCTTCACTTTTGACAGGCAGATTACAGAGATGACTCTCTTTCTCCAGCACTTCTTAAATGCCTCCAGTCATGATTTAATTACCTTTATTCCTCCTCTTCTCTTTTGGTTCATAGCCTAAAACAGCAGCCTTGGCAATCAGTGATCAGTGCTTTAGAATAAGCCATCAGCCTCCATTATAAGAAATTCTTATAACTCCACCACGGCTAACATACTCTCAAACACTAATTTACAAGAAAATGCCCCAACAGATACAAGAAATGAATATGACTTCAGTATCCCATTAAGCATGAAGCTCAAATATCGTATTTCACCTGTTTGTATTCAGGAAATAAGAAGCACCAGTGTATCACACCAATGCGTATTCGTGCACAGCATCCATCATTACTACAGCTACTAACACTGAAAATTTAAGTTGCATATGAGAATGAATTCATCTGACATCAAGTTTGAATGATTTATGATGCAGTACCTGTGCTAATACTGAACCATTTCAACTGCCCAAAAGAGCCACTCAGATTCCAGGAAAGATCTGAAGCATTTTCAAACTTTTATTCCCTGGCAACTGTAAATTTTCATCTCTGTCAGGAGTGACAGCTGTCATTCTTGTTCCTCAAAGGCACAGGCAGTGCTATAGTCTTCCTGCAGCAAGGATGAAGTGAAATAGAAGACATCCACACACGCATGCACTTTATAATTGACTTCTTATGGGAAACTGAGAGGAACAAATCTTGCAGGGGTTGGTCATATTTGTTGCCCTCAGCAGCAAAGGTAGACTAGATCAAGCAGTAGACTAGATGATCTGAAAGCTGAAGATAATAATCCTCTGTGGCAAAGTTTGTCAGATCTGACACTTCTCTTATCAAGCATGAATCATACAAGCGTATTTGTCCTGAGATACACAGTTTATTCATACTGATGAACTCATAAAGGTATTAGTTGTATGCATCAGCAGTCATAAATAGGCCAGCATAGTATAACACTTAGTGCTGCCAGAGCAAAATAACTATGATGCAATATTCAAATACATTGCAATTATACTAAAATATCCTCCTCACATTTTTGTTATTGTTCAGCAGCAATATTAAAGGGAAAGAAATTGCACAAGGGTATATATTTTTCTTTAAAAGCTAGGTAGCAACTTTAATGTTTATTCAATTTACAATCATGATGTATAGAGAAAGCCAAGTATCATGGAATAGTATTATGATCCTGACATATTCAGTAAGCTTTATTGCTTTTCTATATTTAAGTTGTGATAATCATGCATTGTTCCTCTCATTGTTCCTCTCATTGTTCCTCTCAGTTTTCTTTACTGTAGTTTTACAGTAGAACTTAGTGTCACTGATATACCCAATGTCAAAAAATTAGCAATATCTGCCATTTGATTTCTTTTGCTTGATTTCAGAACTGTTAAATGTTCATCTAATCTACTGAATATGTAATAGCCCTTAAAAGCATGCCACTCTTCCTTAAGAAAAATAGACATGCTTAACTGTCCATTTACTTTTCTATATTTACAGAAAAGTCCAAAAACTACAGTATGTTGACAAATCAATTTACAACTGAAGAACTATTAAACAGCAGGTACTTTCATGCAAGTATATCATCAAAACCAAATTTGGCAGCTACCACTAAAAAATACATCTTTTTTTTTTAAGTAATATTTTTTACAAACAGTAGCAAATCCAAAGGAAAACTGTGGTGAGTTCTGTTACACTTTTTCAGACTGTGAAGAAATACTGACTAAAACCAGAGAAAAAAAATGTGGCTTGAACCATGCTTGAAAAGAGTAATTGCGTTATAGTGAAGCCCCCAAACTGCATTAAAACTTCCATTCAGTCACCACCCCAGCCACTGCTGAGATTCCTGACTGTTTTTCATGTCAGTGTTACAAACACTTTTCAAAGGGTTTTTTCTAATTGATTCCTATTCAAAAATATCCAGTTTATTTTGGTTTCTTATCTGCCTATGTGGGTTCTTCCTGAACCATAGCCTCAATATTCACTGCACAGATATTAAAAGATTGAAAAAATTATCTGTGAGACACTTGGGGCACTATTATAACACAACTAATGTACCTTACCTTGTTCTAAGTCTTTTTTCTAACAATTAACACCAGATTTTTTTACAATTATCATGTCAATTCAGCAACAGATTTTCACCACAGGAGAAAAAGAGGAAAAGAAACACACCTACCTTTTTTTGTTTGTCTTTC
>VZTU01007354.1:423-73201 GCA_013400835.1 Zapornia atra
AAGGATGATTAGAGGGCTGGAGCACCTGCCCTACAAAGAAAGGCTGAGGGAGCGGGGCTTGTTCAGCCTGGAGAAGAGAAGGCTGCGGGGGGACCTCACTGCAGCCTTCCAGTACCTGAAGGGAGCTTATAAGCAGGAGGGGATTCAACTTTTTAAAAGGGCAGATAATGGCAGGACAAGGGGGAATGGATTAAAACTAAAGGAAGGAAGGTTTAGATTAGATATTAGGGGGAAGTTTTTTACAGAAAGAGTGGTGAGGTGCTGGAACAGGCTGCCCAGAGAAGTAGTGGATGCCCCGTCCCTGGAAGTGTTCAAGGCCAGGTTGGATGGGGCCCTGGGCAACCTTGTGTAGAACCAGACCTGGAGGTTGGTGGCCCTGCCTGTGGCAGGGGGGTTGGAGCTCTATGATCCATGGGGTCCCTTCCAACCCAGACCATTCTATGATTCTATGGAGAGAAGATGTTTCAGCCCTTTCTGTATCCACCTGTCAGAAGAGAGCAGACCTCATGACCCGAGCGGCTGAGTGGCGTGACCTTCAATCAGAGAAGCTGAAGGTGTTGTAAGTGATTTGGTGAGGCTGTGGTCAGGGCCCTCCTGAGCACCGCTGGCTACAGCGATCACCGCCTCGTTTCTCTGGGTGTGAACATGAGCCTCCTCTGTAAGTAAAAGCAAGAAATTAGCAGCACTGATAAAACTGTCCTGTGGACACTCGTGTAGAGACATGAGATGCTAACATGGTTCTACCAGAGATGAAAACTGCCTCACTTCAAGAAGGGGTGGAAGGTAACAGAACAGGTGAGTATCTCGGGCCAGCTTTCTTCTCTCTGATTACTGAGCAATCTTCCCTCCACAGGAAAGCAGAAGAGAAACCCTCCTAAAAAAACTGGTTATTAACTAAATTGAAGTGTAGGGGCTTTTTAAAATTATCTTTTTTTTTTTTTTTTTAGTTCTGGAAATACCTCTTCTCTCTAGGGAAATAAATATATCTTTATTAACCTTGCTAGGAAATCCTGCTGAAGATCATCAGCTCTGTTTAATGTTTAATTTCTAAATGCACACATGTAAAGTTTCTAGGCTTCAATGAGCTTTCTTAGTGATGAATATAACTCCTCATTTTGCCCCACTGCAGTGTCTACTTGTTTTATGTGACCCGAATCTATCAGCTTCTTTCCAAACTTCTGGAAGCTGTGTACCCCAGCCAGCCATCAGGTCATTCCCATACCTCATGCTACCTCACCCCCTTCTTGAATTGCAGCTGGTTAGGGCCTGCAGTTAGTGCATTTCTTCCCCTTCACCAACTTGCGTGGATGTGTTTGGGAGGACTGGAAGGACTTCATGGACACCATGTGTGCACCCCCTCCTTCCTCTTGCTGCCCTGTCCTCTTCTGCAGCTCCTGGCTTCCTTCATTCTCAAGGAGGCTGCTGCACACTTGACTAACCTAGCTTCTCTTTTTCTCTGCTTCCCCTTTTGCGAGAGGGCACATAGGGCAGACACCCCTCCTGCTCCATTCCTGCTGTGGCTCTGTCTTGAGAAGTCAAAGTAATTTCTATGCCAGATCTTGCATTTTGAGTGTGTGGATTTCTTGCTCATTGGAAACCCATAGGAAGGCGGGGTATATGGAGAGTGAGTCTCCCAGAGTGTTCTAGAAGTGGAAGGCTGCTGACTAGCTGGGGGGTTCTAGGCTCCAGGACTGAATACTGAGCACTGCCTATCAGTCTACCTTGGTTCTGAGACCAGACATGTAGTTTGGGATTAATATGGAGCAGAGTGACAACTCCAGCTGCTTCTGATTTCCTCACTAGGGGCCCATCTGTCTAGCTGCTAGGTTGTGCTACAGTTGTATTGCTAGTTGCCTGGACTCATGCTCTCCCTAATGATGCACAGAGATCAATTACCCATATGTTGTTTCCAGTGTGTGTATCTGCCTTTCATGCAGTCCCTCCTGAGGAGTTATTGATGTTCCCATGGAGCATGAGAAATGGATGGGACACTTGCAAGCAGCCTCTGTTAATCCATGAAGAGATCCTGAGGAGGGAATGGGGAAATTGTTTCCTCTCCCTCACAGTGTTGTGTGATGTACGTGCATCTGAGCTCTCTCTGAATGAGTTTTCATTTCTCTTTGATTTCTTCATTAAAAGGTGTGTCACACACATCTTCTTCCTCTTGCTTATGGCTAATATGCAGCTGAGCAAGTTTTTCAGTATCATGTCAAGACAGGAAAATAGAGGAGAGTCAGATGGCTCATTCTTGGTGCAGGTGAAAGAGGCGTGGGAAAAACAGCCTGCATATGCCTGCCCCCTCTAGTGTGAGAGCTTCAGCTGGACTCCCAGGGATGGCAAAGCATCAGCACATCCTCATTTGTGGAACTTGTTTTGTTTGTAGTCACTGTAAGGATCATCTGGCTCAGAGTTCCACAAACAGGTTTTGGCAGTGTCTAGCCCATCAGGCAGCAATGTCTAGGCCACCAGGTGACTCACGGGGTGTTGTAAAGGGACTCAGCCTTGGCTTGCCTTGAGGCCCTGTCTCAGCAGAGACAGCCCCTGGGGAGCTGTGTAGATAGCTCAGGCTTGAGCTGTCCTGCAAAATGAGACTAAATGGAGAACCAAAATCTGGTTTGAGCCATGGAATTCCTTCAACAAACAACATGCCCTGAGCCCCAATCGAGCCACTATTCAGCTGTCTAGCAGTAAGATAAAGGCAAGCCAGAGGGTCTACAATGCAAGATATGCAACAGACAGGGTGTGAGATAAGGGGCATCACTGCTGATAACAAACATGGGAAGGTGGCATTGTCCACTAGGACACAGTCCTGCCCACTGACACATACATCAGACAAAAAATTAAATAAAACCCCCTTGGATTCAGTCTGAGATGGGGGAGCCACTTTTCCAACTCTGCCAGGAGACTCTTCCCCCTTGCCCAGGATGCTGACTGAGGTAATGTACTGAGAACCCTTAGCAGAGAGGTGGGCAAGTGCATATTTGATATGCTTTAAGTTTGTAATCTCAGGTGATTAACTAACACATGTAGCATTTAGCGTGCTTGTGACAGTGTGTTCTATGAATCTGCTGTGGTTGTAATATTGAACCTTGTGACTTGCCTGTGGGCAGTAACAGTGAGTGATGTGACTCTGTTGTGGGCAGTAATATTGAATTCTGTGACTGTTGTGTTGGCAGTAGTGTATTTGGTGACTCTCTAGTGGTTGTGATAAGTGTAGTCGTACTTCTAGAACAGCAATAGTGCATTTCTCCATGGTATCCATGAAACCTGCAGTAATGACATACTGAATGCACGTGGCTCAAAAATAAATGATTCTTATTTTATTTTTAAAGCCCTGCACTTGAGTGCCTTTCTGTCACAGTCACTTGCTACTGTTTGCTGTTACTTCAATATCAGAGGTGCTTGCAATTAAGTATATTCTGAGTTGCTTCTTAGTTGCTCCGCTACAGGACCATGCCAGGTGCAACGCTGTCAAACAGAGCATCTTGCTTCAGTCATCCTATGCTGTGCTTTGCTTTCTTGTTGAAGGATCTTGACTTGTCCAGAGGTCTTTAAAATACCCATGTTAACCCTAAGTGTGCTGAGGTCTGCATAGTGAGAGAGAAATCCTGTCTCAGACCATGTTGCTGCAGATGAAATCGAGCTCGTTGGCTCAGTTGAAAGATGAATCCAAGGGGCTGGGCATGTGCTGGACTGTTTGCTCCCAGCAGGACTGTCTGTGGTAGGGCCCAGGTGCAGTGTTTAGCAGCAAGGTAGGTTGCTCATCATCCTTGAGCCTTACATCTCCTGGCTTCAGTCACATGTTGGGTGCTAGATTAGAAAAATGCCTCATTTACACTCATCACTTTTAGCAGGGTTGTTTTGACTGGACACAGTTATGTGATAGGAACTAACAGGACTTTCTGTACAGAAATGGAGAGTTAAGGTTCTTTATCTGAGTTTAACTTGGCAGAAGCAGAACCGTGGCACCGAGCCTGGCTTCTGTAATATGTTGGAGTATTTATTCATTCTTAACTGTAGGAATGGATTAAAACTAAAGGAAGGAAGGCTTAGATTAGATATTAGGGGGAAGTTTTTTACAGAAAGAGTGGTGAGGTGCTGGAACAGGCTGCCAGAGAAGTAGTGGATGCCCCGTCCCTGGAAGTGTTCAAGGCCAGGTTGGATGGGGCCCTGGGCAACCTTGTGTAGCTCCAGGCCTGGAGGTTGGTGGCCCTGCCTGTGGCAGGGGGTTGGAGCTCTGTGATCCTTGGGGTCCCTTCCAACCTAGACCATTCTATGATTCTATGTGTGGAACTCCTTTGCAAGCATATATCCTCACTTATGGTGAAGAAATGTTTTTAAATGCTTAATTCTTCCCTAACTTCATTTTTTCAGAGTCCTTACTGTGACAGAACCAAAGAATAAAGTTAACTGGTGGTGTGGGGGCTGTGTCTTGTGGTTACATGTGCTTTCTGGTAAGCAGTAAAGTTTTGCCTTTGTGTTTTCCCAGGGCAAACACTCTTGTAAGAGGTGAGGTGATGATGATTTATTAGGCTCGCTGGTCTGTTTTAAAAGAACTGAATTACAGTCTGAGGCATGTGCAGCATGACAATAAATAGTAGTGTTGCTGTCTGCAGATATTTCTGGGGTTTGGCTTGCTTGCCTGCTTGGTTTTTTTTTTTTTTCTGTTTAATTACTTATACTTAATGATGGGAACAAGCTACTGAAAGGCATGTACAAGTTAGCAATTTGGATCATGCTGGTAGCTCACCAGCTCTGGTTATGATCACAGCATCACAGGAAGGTATAATAATAAGCAGCTTTGAGTATACTTCATAACTTGTCTCCATAAAAATGACCTTCTTAACCTCTTCTGTCTGCTCCCCTTCCCCTTCTAATCATGAAGATGTACTTTCTAATGTTACTTCCAAATTTTCCATTTGTAAGCTGCACTGTTGTTCCTGGCTTGTCCTCCAGAATTGCTTGGGTCCACAAGTCCTGCTTGTTCCTGTCTCCAAAGCCATTTCCTAACCCTGCGGGTTAGATCCTGACCATCTCAGCACACTTCAGATAGCAGCTGATCCCCAGGGAAGCACAGCAGATATCATAGAATCATAGAATCGTAGGGGTTGGAAGGGACCTCAAGAGATCATCGGGTCCAACCCCCCTGCCAAAGCAGCTCCCTAGGACATATCACTCAGATAGGTGTCCAGATGGGGCTTGAATATCTCCAGAGAAGGAGACTCCACCACCCCCCTGGGCAGCCTGTCCCAGGGCTCTGTCACCCTCACTGGGAAAAAGTTCTGCCGCATGTTGGTGTGGAACTTCCTGTGCTCCAACTTGCAGCCATTGCCCCTTGTCCTGTCCCCACAGACCACTGAAAAGGGGCTGGCCAATTCCCCCTGCATCCCCTGCTTAAGATAATTATAGACTTTAATTAGGTCCCCCCTTAGTCTTCTCAAGGCTGAAGAGTCCCAACTTACTCAGCCTATCCTCACAGGGGAGATGCTCCAGGCCCCTAATCATCTTCGTAGCCCTTCTTTGGACTCTCTCCAGGAGATCCCTGTCCTTTTTACACCAATATAGGTTTGGTTGCAGATATAGGATGGCTGAGAGATACCTGTGAAGGTTTAGGACAGGAGGAAACCCTGCAGGAAAGGCAGTAATAAACGGATTGGGGAATTAACCTTGCACAGCAAGGAAACCAAGGATCATATTGGGTAGGATGGAAACTTCTTTGAGTTCTGTATTCTTAGAATATAATCCCATCAGGTGACAGTGGGATGTGTTGGGCTGAGTGGAAATACATTTGCTGCCTATTATTCTGGGGGAAATCCACCAGCTTCTAGTGAACGTTCTTCTTGCCAGCTCACATTCCTCACTCCTCGCTGCGTTACTAACTCCCCGTGAGTCAGGTGTTCACAGCACAGCGTTGACGTTTCACATCCCCCAAGTGAACCTAACAGGGTTTTGAGGTGCCTGATCTCATCCATACCATCTGACAGCTTAACATAAAGGCTGTGAACTTCATTTCCTCCACCCGTCAGGTCTCTGTTGACACAGGCGTCAGTAGGTGCCAGCATCCTGTTGAAACGTGTGCTGAGGAGGGAGGCGCCTCTGAACCTGGCAGCACTGTAGAGGCAGTACACTTCAACTAGTGTACTCCCCTAGGCTAGGAGGGGAAAGAAACCCCAAATGCAATGAAATGGGGTGGGTTTGGTACATTCTTGTAAACAAACAGAGTTGCATCCAACTCCCAGTTCCTTGAATGCCAGGGGGAGTCGGTCTGTAGCCCAAGGCAGTGTCTTCGCTCGCCTCCCCCACGCTCTGGGGGGATAGTGAGTAACCCCCCAAGGCTTGCTCTGAAAGCTGCTGCCATCACCTCCTGCTGCACTTCTTCAGCCACGCTCCAGGTTTCTTCTGATGCAAGCCATCTCTCCAGGCTTCTCCTGCTGAGCTGTCACATGCATTACTGACCAAAGCCATTTGCAGCAGAGCTTCACTTTCAAGGTTCAACAGCCTTTGTCCTTCCCCCGGTTTGGGAAGGGAGGAGGGGTGAATACGTACATCTCTGTCAACAAGCATCTGTCAAGGACTGTTTAGCTAGCTGATCCCCAAGGAAGCTCTGTATCTCTTTAGTTCCTTCATAATTTATTTTTTTTTTAGGTTTCTGTGAATTTTGGATTTTCTTTTAAGCCTTTTAGGAGACTAACTAGTTACTTGCCTGAAAAGGGACATGATTCCACCATATCCTCATTGGTTTTGTGGAAGATATGCACATTTCTTGTGAATTTAGCTGGAAGATCTAACACTTCCAGACATAAGTACATTAACTGCTTTACAAATACCTGACTTTAATTTCAACCAAAGCTTTCCTGTGACTTCTGGCTGACTTGCAACTTTTGCTGAGACAATTAGAAGGGCACTCCTTGTGCAAATAAACTGTTAGTCTACTGACCCAGTCTTAGATGCTAGTCCAGTGTCCTGTTTACAGCAAGCTGAAACCAGCTATGTCTTGATAAAATCCACATGTTCCCTATGTTTTTTTTAATCAGTGTTATCCATTCATAAAACTTTGAGGAAAATGTATCAATTTCTGGAAACACAAGAAGTATGTGCATCTGTCAGAGTCTCAGTTTGATTGGAAAAGTTGAGTATCATCACTTAAAACAGATTTGTGAGGTGGACTCTCATTAGAGATTCAGGAGGACTCACTGAAAGGTTAAATGAACTTGGGCACACTATGTATTTCCCTTTCCTCCATCGCATCCTCAAGACTGAGTAGAAGAGATGGATGCTATTTTCTAGGCAGGTGCATCTTGTCTGTGAATCCCTTTAGAATTATTTTATGATACAGCTGTGGCTTAAAATGTCTTAAATGGTTTGGGGTTTTTTTCCCCCCCTAAATATGCAAGAAACCATTTCCATCTTCGATAAAGGTGTTTTCTAGTGTCTGTTTGGTGTTACTGAAACAAGACGTTACCATTTCAGTGGCCTTAAATGAGGCAGTTTGCTCTTCAGTCATTACACACCCTGCTGGGGTGGCCAGCAGGGACAAGGCCCCAGCAGGGACAGGGAGGTGATTGTCCCTCTCTACTCTGCCCTCGTGAGGCCCCATCTGGAGTCCTGTGTCCAGATCTGGGGCCCCCAATACAAGAAAGATGGGGAACTGTTGGAGAGGGTTCAGAGGAGGGCCACGAGGAGGATTAGAGGGCTGGAGCACCTGCCCTACAAAGAGAGGCTGAGGGAGCGGGGCTTGTTCAGCCTGGAGAAGAGAAGGCTGCGGGGGGACCTCATTGCAGCCTCCCAGTACCTGAAGGGAGCTTATAAGCAGGAGGGGATTCAACTTTTTAAAAGAGCAGATAATGGCAGGACAAGGGAGAATGGATTAAAACTAAAGGAGGGAAGGTTTAGATTAGCTATTAGGGGGAAGTTTTTTACAGAGAGAGTGGTGAGGTGCTGGAACAGGCTGCCCAGAGAAGTAGTGGATGCCCCGTCCCTGGAAGTGTTCAAGGCCAGGTTGGATGGGGCCCTGGGCAACCTTGTGTAGCTCCAGGCCTGGAGGGTGGTGGCCCTGCCTGTGGCAGGGGGGTTGGAGCTCTATGATCCATGGGGTCCCTTCCAACCCAGACCATTCTGTGATTCTATGAAAACAATGTGCCTCTAATACATACCCCAAACACAAAGGACCTACTTAGATTTGGCCCCTTTTAATTAGAAACTTAACATTCAGCTGTGCTAATGCCACAATTAACTTGGACTGTTACTAATGAATTGGCTAAATACATTTTTATGCAAGTTGTTACTACCCAGTGTAGGCAAGGGTGTGCTGGGGAACCATACAAGCAGTTGCAATAATATCTGGGACTAATTGCCTCTTAGGGCTTGGCCTTGCTAATTGCTTCAGTGACTTATTTTTCACTGAACTGGAGTCAGAAAACACATAAGCAGTCAAGTAGGGTTGCTTTTGAAAAGCATCTGTTGTTGTTGGCTTCCAGCAAGTGCCCAGGCAGGGGTATTTTGGGGCTGCTACAGATAGAGTCTAGTTCCTGGCTTAGTTGAACTTTGTGACTTGAGTGAGTTGTTTCTGCCAAGACACTTCACAGTATTCATTAGTTTTTAGCTGTATCAAAGTTTGGGAGCAGGATGTACAACTTCTTGGAGGCAGCATCTAGATGTATTACGTCCCCTCTGCCAACTTTTGTACTTAGCAGCCATGAGTCAGCCCTTCTGAAGGAAGGAGATTGAAAACAGTGACTTTTTTCTCTTTGCCATCTGTTTTATGAGTCGTCAGGTGACACTCTTGAGAGATTTTTTAGCTTTTCTTTGTAATCACAAATTTGTACTATTAAAAAATCTGCAAGCTGAGAATCTCAGTTTTATCATCCTGGCACTGGGAGCTCTGAGGAAGTCTAAATGTCAGGAGGTTTGGATAAAATGGTGAGAGCTGACATGGCTGTGGTAGGACAATAGAGCCCTCCCTTGGTCCTGCTGGCGAGCCTGCAGGAGGGCTTGCTCACCTCTCTGTGACATCAAAAGATCATATTTGGTCAAGGGATCAAGGCCTGTGACCCAAGAGGACAGAAGCCAGGAGTGACTGAGAAGTAAATGCTAAGGGGGCACACAGAGTGAGCATGGCCCCTTTGGAAGGGTTGTGTGGGATCCCAGCCACTGTTCGCTCATTTCCTCTATAGATGAGGGGTTGAGGGAATGACCTCCTTCTCAGCTGTAGTGAATCCCTGCCAAAAACTGATTACTTGACCCACGTGCAGCTCTAGCTCTACTGTGGTCTCATGCTTCTGAGTGATCTGCCATAAGAACTCTTACTCTTGGTGTAGGAAAGGTCATGGTCTGACCCAACCCTTGCCTGTAACAGTGGTGCAGAATTTGTCTGCACTTGAAGAAAGAGGATCTGAATTTCCTCTCTGGTAGTTGTGAGCATAGGGATTTACTTGTTCTTCATAAAGAGTCCTCAATGTTAGGAAAACAGTGTTAGGTTGAAAGGGACCTTGAGAGGTCATCTAGTCCAACACCCCTGCGGTAAGCAGGGACACCTTCACTAGATCAGGTTGCTCAGAGCCCCATCAAGCCTGACCCTGAGTGCCTCCAGGGATGGGGCCTCCACTACTTCTCTGGGCAACCTGTGCCAGTGACCTACCACCCTCAGATTGAAGAACTCCCCTTGTTCTACTGTTACGTGCCCTCATAAACACTTCTTCCCCAGCTTTCCTATAGGCACCTTTCAGGTACTGGAAGGCTGCTATAAGGTCCCCCCAGAGCCTTCTCTTGTCCAAGCTGAACAAGCCCAACTCTCTCAGCCAAAAATAAATCCTAAACTTAGCAATAGTGGTTTTCAATTGCACATTCTGACTCCTGCAAGATTCTGTAGCTGCCTCCAATAAGGAATTAAAAACAAAGTTGTGGTTTTAACCTTATATAACTTTTACACAATGACTAAATAGGAGAATGATTGGAGAAAATTCCACGAGGCTCTTTCCTGAGAGGGTGGTCAGGCACTGGACCAGGCTCCCCAGGGAAGTGGTCACAGCACTGAGCTGGACTGAGTTCAAGAAACATCTGGATGATGTGCTCAGTCAATGCTCTGACTTGGCTGGCCCTGTGTGGAGCCCCAGGTTCGACTTGATGATGCTTATGGGCCCCTCCCAGCTCAGGATAGTCTGTGATTGTATGAAGAGAGAAATGACTCTTGGCATGCCACAGAAATAAAGTAGAAAGTTGCTATTTTTCTGAAGCCCCATGTGTGCATCACATTTGAAATTGCTATTTCCTACCATGATTTAAGTTGTGAATATACTTCTCTGGGTTAAAAAAACCCAACCCCCCTGATTATCCAAGTGACACACACTTCAGTAGCTGTTCAATTTCTGCTGAAGTCATTAGACTAAGGATGAGGAATGGCAGATGTTAGAAGCTCAGCAGGGCAGTTATGTGCAAGAACTCTGCTACAACCTTTGGTGAAGAACCACAGTCTAGATTCAGTCCTGGGGAATCCAAACAGCATCACCTTATTCAGCAGCGAGCCAGGCTCATCCCTCCTCTGTAGTCTGACGCTGTGCAGCGTGCTCCCCCCCCTGTGGGAAATGTGAAGGCAGTGACCAAAAGAGCACCTGCCTGATAAAACCATTTCCTTTCAGCATTTGTATTACAGTCTCACTTCCTTTTTTTGGATGTGTGCAAGTGAAAGGTGTCAGCTTTGCATTCAAAAGGCAAACATGCTCTTTGCAGTTAGCCAAGCTGAGACTTGGTGATACCTAGTAGAACATGAAACCTATAACAACCAAGGAGCTGGTAGTTTTGGTGGTTTTGGTTATGATGCACAGGTGCTCTTTGGTCCTTCCAAGCATGTGGAGTCCACAAGCTGCATTCTGAAATTGGGGGAAATTGGGCAATGAGTGTTTAGAGCAAGATGTGTTGACTATACAGAAAGTTTGAGTTCCTAACCCAAATGACACTTCTGCCTCCTACCAGCTCTCTCTTATGTTCTCCATATGTGGTGCTCCTGTGACTCTCCATTGGCACTCTGCCTGCTATCAGCCAGCTGCCTCACCATGCTTATGGAAGTGGGTTGCCTAGAGGGAAGGATGTCAAGGAGAGGAGATACAAACCACGCTCCGCGTGCAAAGAGGGCTTGAGAGGAAGAGGTGGGGCTTTGACTTCTCAGCTTCTTTTCTGTCAGATACATCTGCTCAAATGTGGAAGAAATGGCTTTAAATTTTTTTTTTTAATTAGCTGCTAGAGGAGTAGAGCAATGAGAGCTTTAGTAATACCAAAGAAGTAAGAAGATCTGGACCTGGGCTGAGATTTGCAGTAGGTATGGTATTTAGTATATTCCCAGAGGAATTTTTAAGTGGTGAATTGTCTGTACTTTTTGCTGAACTTATTAGGAATCCTTGGAGAAGATAATCTGCTTTCAGAAGACTAAAGAAATTCAGGGAGGAAATGGGAGAACTGGGCACAGCAATGGGAGAACTATTAGGCTGAAGGAAACCAGCTTTTTCTCAAAGAGATGAGGTACCTTTAGATAAAACCAGTAAGCCCATACCAAGCCTGCTGCAGGTCACTCTTTGGGTGTTTTTTTGATATTATAACTCACATGTATTATTTTGACAGTGGTTGGTAAAGTTATTTCTGTTTCATACCTCTGTCCAACTTAGTTACTGGCTACCAAGCTTGGTAAGAAGAATAGAACATTTGTTGCAGTGTTGGGGATCCCAGGAATATTCTTTACTTACTGTTTGTAGGCATGTCAAACTGTCTCAAATGAACCAGCATTCTGCAGTCCCCAGTGCACTTGTTATACTTCAGGACTTGGACTTTTTTCTGAGCTTTAGTTAGCAAAATTTATAATCTCTAAGTTTTACTCAGAATGAAGATTAGCCAATTACATTTGTGTAATTATTTTTTTTCCTTGAAAAAAGGGATAATAATCAGCCATTTCTCCTGGTGCTTTTGATTTGCTTGTGTGGAGTGCAAGCCAACCTTCCTTGGGGCTGGCTGTTTTGCTACAATGGTAGATGCATATCTGTGGTCTTCATCAAATGAAGAGCTTGGGGAAAAAAACCTGGGATACTATGTTTGGGTGAAGGTCACTCTTCCTCTCTGTCCCCACAGCTAGTTTAAAGAATCCAGGCAATCAGTATGCTAGTGAGACCAGATGTTTTGGCAATGCATTTTCCACTGATGACTAGAATAACATGTCTAAGTGTGCCATGGTGATCTGAGCTAGACAGGTGATGCCTCAGAGCCACCTTTCACAGGTGACACTGGACAGCTTGGGGGGGGAAGTCTTCCTCTTGTACTGGCAGCTTCTAGGCATATAGCACAGAGGTAGCTGGAGATGGTGTGTTGGCCTTTGGGTTTGAGAACCTGGAGGAAATGACCAAGAAGAGGCTGAAGGCAAGTGTAGGCTGTTTGGGACCACCTGTGGTACCTGTTTGGCTGCTTCTGGAGTGTGGATCAGGTAGGATTGGTTGAGATAATCCTTCAGCTCCCAACAGAATTATGTGTATGTTTGTCTTTTCTGTGACAGTTCAGGTACAGGAAACCCCTTCCATAGAATCATAGAATGGCATGGGTTGGAAGGGACCCCAAGGATCCTAGAGTTCCAACCCCCCTGCCACAGGCAGGGCCACCAACCTCAGGCCTGGATCCACACAAGGTTGCCCAGGGCCCCATCCAACCTGGCCTTGAACACTTCCAGGGATGGGGCATCCACTGCTTCTCTGGGCAGCCTGTTCCAGCACCTCACCCTTTGTTTATGTGGGACTTTGGATGTACAAGTGAGAAACCTTTCGAGTGCACTGTTTGCAGAAAACTACTTTAAAGACTTGTGGTAAGTCTCCAGCCTTCTGCAAATCAGCTAAAATGTATTGGTTTATTTATTTTCTGCCTTTCCTAATCCCAGGGAGGGAGTTTTTACCACACAAGAGCCCAAGTCCCAAACTCAAAGACTAGCAGCTGAATTTTGTCATTGACTCATCACATGCCTATTGGTAAGCCATCTGCAAATAAGATAATTGTCTGTAATTTGGGTTCTCTCATCTAAAGACTTCAATTTACAATGCTAAAAAATGAGCCTAATGCATATGACAGAAAGATATTGTGTAGAATAACTCACTGTATCTAACTATTGAAGAGCTCTTTGCAGGTGTAGAGAGCTTGTTAAAGGCTAATTAGCATTATCTAACTGTACTTCCAGCTGTTAAAACTCCACTGTCCCAAATGAAATCAAATGAAGCTTTTATTCTAACCTGTACATTAGTTTTCCATCCATACTGGTGTGTAGCTTGCCATTTGCTCTCATCTGATCCACTTATTAGCTCTTGACAACAAATTGAGATCGGTCTCATCTGTCTCAGGAGCTCAGATGTTCCTAGACCTCACCCTGAATACCTCTGTGTGGGGTAAACACATTAAATCCCTGAGTGGTTTAGTGGAGCAATCGTCCCATTTCAAGCAGTAGAGGGGTCAGAGCCCTACTCAGTAAATAGGGGCACAGGTTTAAAAATCAGTATGTACCACACTTAGCAGGAATATTTTTTTAGACTGGTAGAAAGGGGACATGGATGGATGGATGGATGGATAGATGACTGCTTGGGCAGTAGCTTACCTGTTGCAGGTATCACAAAGCTGCAGAAAGCCTTTCTCCAAAGAAGGGACCTGCTCTGTCAGTTCAGTTATAGCCCAAAATGGTGTGTGCTTCGTTTCTGCATATACTGAGACACAATGAACTGGGATAGTGCAGGATTATTTTTCTTCTTGGTTTCACTGGCTGGAGACAAGTTCATTTACTCAGAAGAAGTGCCAGAGCAGCACAAACATACCAATCATTATCTGTAATTTTACTGTGACGTTTATTATTGTGTTTCACCAAAGTCATTTTCCTCATGAGGCAATTTCATGCCTTACTGCTTCCCAATGCACCTTGCTGCTACCCTCAAATATACAATTTCAGAATATATGTCCACAAAATCTCAGTTCCTAGGTTTTTCAAATATTCAGTATACTCCACCATGAATGTCTTTAGACTATAGAACTTGTAGATCTACTGTGTTTATTTTTAAACTTAATTTTCTATAAGTAGTCAGGTAGATAGAGCACCATGATGCATGGGAACTGGCTTCACAGGTATGTTTGTTCGGTGCTGGGTGCATGGGGGATCGTCCCACCACAGATCTGCACACCAAACACATCAATTCACTGTAACTATATACTGTAGAATGTTACATATTAATGGCATTTCACAGTACACCTACAGGGAGGTGATTGTCCCTCTCTACTCTGCCCTCGTGAGGCCCCATCTGGAGTCCTGTGTCCAGATCTGGGGCCCCCAATACAAGAAAGATGGGGAACTGTTGGAGAGGGTTCAGAGGAGGCCACGAGGAGGATTAGAGGGCTGGAGCACCTGCCCTACAAAGAGAGGCTGAGGGAGCTGGGCTTGTTCAGCCTGGAGAAGAGAAGGCTGCGGGGGGACCTCATTGCAGCCTCCCAGTACCTGAAGGGAGCTTATAGGCAGGAGGGGATTCAACTTTTTAAAAGGGCAGATAATGGCAGGACAAGGGGGAATGGATTAAAACTAAAGGAAGGAAGGTTTAGATTAGATATTAGGGGGAAGTTTTTTACAGAGAGAGTGGTGAGGTGCTGGAACAGGCTGCCCAGAGAGGTGGTGGATGCCCCATCCCTGGAAGTGTTCAAGGCCAGGTTGGATGGGGCCCTGGGCAACCTTGTGTAGATCCAGGCCTGGAGGTTGGTGGCCCTGCCTGTGGCAGGGGGATTGGAGCTCTATGATCCATGGGTCCCTTCCAACCCAGACCATTCTATGATTCTATTCTATGGTATGTATAAGCATAACCTGTCCCACTTCATATTAAAATTAGTCCCAAGAAGTCATTTCCATAAACTCCTCCCAGCTGCACCTGCACGCTTGTCTCATGGTGGTGGTCATCATGGGGATCTCAGCAATGAAGGCTCGAAGTCTTCATCAGGTTGAACTTTTCACCTCCTTCCCCTGGCACATGCTTAGTTGTGATTGTTCCAGATAGGCACAGTTATCCTTGGGATGTGTCCTTCTTACCTATCCCAGACACCACCTTCCTTGGGATGCTTCCTCCTTATCAGTCCTGGGTCTGCTTCAAACTATCTCAAGAACACTAATCACTCAAGACTAGCTACACTAGAAACCAGTTGTCCAAGTGAGACATTGCTTATGCAAGGTCACCTCTGACATAACCACTATGGCACTTCAAACCATCTTGTTAGTAAGCCCCCCTCCCTTAACAAGCATCTTGCTAGCAAGCACCCTTTAACCCTTTGCAAGCATCTTGGTAGAAAGCCCCCTGTATCAAACTAATGAGTGATGATACTTCTGCACTCTGGAGTTATCTAGCTCAGCAAAATGGCACTTTTCAAGGGGCTGCAATAGGAGCACATTGTCTTGAAAGTATTTTTTGGCACTTTCCTGTTTTCCCCTCCTTGCACATACATTGTTTCACCCAGCAGGCAGCTAAAAGCCAACAACTGTTCACTCAGTGGGAGGGGGGAGAAAATAAATTTTTTTAAAAAGAGAAGTAGAACTCCTGGGTTGAGCTAAAACAGTTTAATAGGATAGAAAAGGAAGAGAATAGTGATAATAATAAAAGAATATACAAAAGAAGTGATGCACAGCACACTTACCATCTACTGAGCAATGCCCAGCTACTTCCTGAACCATAGCACCCCCTGGCCAGCTCCTCCCAACTTAGATACTGACCATGACATCACATGGCATGGAATAACCATTTGGGTCAGCTGTCCTGGCTGTGTCTCCTCCCAGCTTCTGCAGCACGATCTGCTCATGTGACTTCCTTCTCCTCTGGCAATATTCTGAAATCTTTGCCTTCTGTCCAGTCCTTAATCACTTCCAGAATTCCTGGGTGACTGGAGTTTTGTGTTTGAGCCTGCTGTGTGAGCAGTACAACCCACTTACTCCATGTAGCAGCATCAGTTGCATGGTGTGTAGAAGGGACCCTACCTTTGAACATCCAGCCCAGCACTGGCAATCAAGGTGCTAGGAGGAACAGGGCTTCAGTTCCAATTGCTTCCAAAGCAGCTCAAGCCCCTTCATATGCTGCCAAAATCTCTTTTTCCACTGGGCTATATTTGATCTTGCATCCTCTGTATCCCTGACTCCAAAACCCCAGGGGCTGACCTTGCATGTCCTCTGACACTTTCTGCCAGAGACTCCAGGTAGGGCCATGCTCCCTGGCCGTGGTGTAGAACACAACTTTTACATCTGGTCCTGCCCAGACAGTAACCTAAAGGCTACTGCATGGACTATTTCTTGTTTGATTTGTTCAAGGGCTTGTAATTGCTCAGGGCCCCCTTGGAAATCATTCTTCTTCCAGGCTACATGATAGAGGCCTTACAGTCAGACTGTAATTTGGAATAAGCAACCTCCAAAAACCCAGAGCACCTAAGAAAGCTTTTGTTTTCTGGGAATAGCCACAACATTTTTTTTTTTTGTAAATATTCTATAACTTCATTAAGGTCCTGTAGCTGTTTGAGAGTGAAGTTCCAGACCATTGGAAGTTCTCTTGACATCTGCCCATACTACCCCACACACCCTGACAACGGTGACTCTCCAGCCTTGGGGCAGATCTCTGCATGGTATTCTTAAATAGTTGCTTAACCCTAAAGAAGACCTGAAACATATTCAGGAGACATAACAGTAGGAACATGCTGGTTTGAACATCCCAAGGATATTCAGAATTCTTAAGAGCTATTGTAATGGCCTGAAGGAGAAAGGCAAAGTGTCCTCTGTTGTCTCCCCCATAGGTTATCTCTCTGAGAAGAAAAGGCAAAGAGTGTAGTTATTAATAGTTTCCAGAAGATAGCCCCTGAGGCATGAAGATGGTAGCAATGCTGGGTAGAAATACCAGGTTAGTCTCCCAAATGGTAATTTTATCATATCATACCCCAGTGTTTCACAGTACAACAAAGCAGTAACCTTGATGCATCTTGCAGAGACAATGAGCAGCACTGCAGGGAATGTATACAGCAAGCTAGCTATTGCAGAACACAGCCCTGAGAGCAAACAATACTACATTGTGACCAGCAACTATTGAACTAATGTAATGGCTGCTTATAACAGATCTGTTTTGACACACTCTGGTGAGATCTGTCAATCTTTCAAACCCTTCGTGCCCTGTGTTGAGCAGCAGAATGACTGTTGAGGTTTTACCTGGCAGGCAGCTAAAACAGCCCTTTGCTCACTCCCCTCACCCCCAGTAGGATGAGGGAGAGAATTGGAAAAAGATTAAAACTTGTGGGTTGAGCTAAAACCAGTTTAGTAGGGCAACAGGAAGAGAATAATGGTAATGGTAAAAGTATATATGAGTGATGCATAGCACAATTGCTCATCACCTACTGACCAAGGCCCAGCTAGTTCCCAAGTCACAGTGCCCCCCAGCTACATACTGAGCTTGGTGTCATACGGTATGGAATATCCCTCTGACCAGTTTGGGTCAGCTCTCCTGGCTGTGTCTCCTCACAGCTTCTTGGGCACCACCCACCTTCTTATTGACAGGGCATTGTGAGAAACTGAGAAGACCATGACTGCTTGGCAAAAAATAAACTACCAGTGTGTTATCAATGCTCTTCTCATCCTAAATCCAAACCACAGCATTAGACCAGCTACTAGTAAGAAAACTAGCTCTATCCCAGCCAAAGCTAGGATCACATAGTTGTTTCAGCACTCATCAGGCTGTACTGAAATCCTGTCTCTACAAGCTCGCTTCCTACTCCAGATGGATGGTGTATTCTCATTTATACCCTTCCAGGTGTTGTGGCTGAGTTTGCCCTCTAAGCAAGAGAGTAGAGGCTTGACCTAAAGTCCTTTGAAATCAGCCTTGCTATTTACTCTTGGGGGGCTTTATACTGAGTTAACAGCGTTCTCTACTCAGCTGCAAAAGCTGCACAGTCCTTGCCCCAACTTTTCCTGCCCAAAGTCTGGCACAGAGCAGGTTGGCATCATTTCTTTCATCTTTTTGCCAGTGTGTTTAGCTTGGGCTGTCTGAAGTTTCTGCTATGAGCTTCCTGTTTTAGACTAAACAAGGTTTGTTTTAACTTCTCCAAGATAAACTGCTGTTTAAAAAAAAAATAAAATATATAAAATTGTTGCTTGAAGAAGGTGATCAGACTCAGTCAGTCTAAAATTCACCAGTTTGTGTGTCTTGTTCCAGTGCTGGAGGCATTTGCCTGAGCCCCTTGCTCTGCTCTTGTGTCAAAGGCTGTTCCTAGTGAGCACGGCTGGGGAAGGGTACCTGCTCTGCCTGGGCTGGCAAAGCAGAGGCACTGGACATGGAACTAACCCCATCCAAGTGAGCTTTTGTGCTCCTGCTGCAGAGAGGAGTGTCATTGCTGTGCTGTCTGAATGGGTGAAGGGCCAGGAAAATAAAAAAGGAATCAATCAGATGTGCCCAATGCTGAACTGGGACAAGCTGCCCAGGGAGGGCGTGGAATCTCCATCTCTGGAGATATTCAAGACCTGTCTGGATGCCTCCCTGTGTGATATGTCCTAGGGAGCTACTTTAGCAGGGGGGTTGGACCCCAGGATCTCTGGAGGTCCCTTCCAACACCTGTGATTCTGTGAATGTGAAATTTCTTTGGCAGTCTGAAGTTTATATGAATGTGGAAGTGGGAACGGTGCACGTATGCCAGGGAGCAAGAGGGAGAGAGGAAGGAAAGAAAACACAGTTACTGGAAAACAAAAAGTTCAAAACCTGAATGTTCAGTTCTGATGCTAGTAAAATTTTGTAGTAGTTCTGAATGATGGTGAGTGGAAAGCTAGAACCTCCTGAACCTAGATATCCATCCTGGTCCTGTCGTTAGTCCCGCTAGATGTACGAGTAAATCTAAAGCACTTCTGTGTCCACAGATGCACACATACCTGTGTAAATCCTCTCACCCCTTCCTGCCTACCTTGCCCACTTTGAACTAGGATTTACAGTAAAATTTGGCTATGCACCTATGATGTAATGATATGTCATGCCAGACAATAGCTGTATTGTGTTACCCTGATTAAAAAATGGACTGACATCTCACTAAGCTACTGCCTATCGTGATGTCAGTCTGCACAATGCCATTCAGTTGGCAGACTTGTAAGCAAAAGAATGATAACTTCTTTCCTCTTGATCATTTTATTAAATCCAGATTGATCTTTCATCCAAAATGTCAAGGAATCTGCCAGCATCTTAGCAATTAATGAGAGTAACAACCTGCTGTAAAACAAACAATAGTGAATTAAAAGTACAGGTCATGCCTGTGTTTGCCAGCAAGATATAGATAACTTTTTTTTGGATGTTCTTAATTCTCATCTTTCAAAAAAGACAGAGATGCTAGGGAGAGTCTGTTGATTGCAATTGAACTCAGGTTCTTACTTGCATGCTCAAAGATTTTGGCTCACAAATAGGGACAGCTTATTCTAAGTCTGCTGTGGTGATTCTAGCCCCAAGCTTTTCACTCTGCTCTTCAAAGATTTCTTCCCCTGCTGCTGGGATTGCTCAGCTAATCATAAAGCACTTGCAGATCTGCTCAAATCATAGCTGGCTGTACTGGGAAAAAACAAAATTGATGCCAGTTTGTGTCAATACGCCAGAGTGATACAGCAGCTACTTCAGAAGCTGAGCTGGTCCTGAAGGAGGGAGGGAGACATTTAAAATGGGCAGATTGTTGGGACAGAAAATTCTTCTAAGCTTTCCTAAGCTCATCTATATCTACTAATGAGTCAGAGCTTTAATTCCCAATGAATTAAACAGATCAGCTCGGAGAGAGTTTTGTACTTGAGTATTTTTAAGAAGCCAACCCTTAAAATCTCAAGTTATTTCAGTAGTGGGACTGAAGCTCCAGAATCACTTTGACTTTGCAGTGTTGTACTGTAATTTCCACACAGAACTCCATGCAACTCAGACTCAATGTGTAAAAAACATTCCCCATCAGAAAAAAGGGCATACCCTGAGTGAACATAGTGTTTCTGGTTAGGTCTGCTCAAATGCTTTATGGTCTGTGCTCTGAGACATTTCCTGACCGCTCAGCTGAAACTGATGATTAACTGGCTATTATCTGGTTAAAATGTTGTAAATTACAAAACCAGAGGTAATTGTTTCAAGGATGATGCTTGCATACATAATTCCCCTTCCCTCCACCTTGCCCCCCATGTTTCCTCTCCTCCCTACTTCTGTTGTGGAAAAACAACGTGGGTTTCATTTTGCTGTGTGAATACCCCATACAAAGAAGAGAGGACATACATGGCTAGGACTCAGTTGTGCACAAAATGTTGTCAAATGTGAGAAAGTGAAGAAAAGGAGATAGTTTTGTTGCTACCTCTTTGAAATCCAGTAAAGGAGCCCGAGCCTCATAAAGGTCAAACTTGTCCATTCCCCTTAAAAATAGAACACTGAAAAATAGGTATTTCTAGCAAGAAATGCCTGTCATTTTTCTTTATATGGTGTGAACCCATTTCTCCTGAATAGCTAGGATTCTGGAGATGTCCAGGGTAGTAATAATACACCTGTTTTGTACCTTATTGCACGGAGCTTCACATCCAACTTGGTTTATCTGATCTGTAATATTTTAAGTGGTGGTTATATTTCATTTATCAGCTGGTGAATTTCTGTGCATGACAAAAGGCATGCCAAAAACCCACCCATGTTTGGGTTGCAACCATCCCTTAAGAGGAGAGACCAAGACACAGCAACATGATTTGCATTCTGTATACAGGCACCCGCTAAATGATTTTGTTTTCAGAGAGGAGATGTTACGGCTTCCCGACTCTGAAATAATTACAAGGCTCAGCCATAGGTGAAGTGTCAGTCACAGTGATTTAGCTCTGCTGGTAATGTTGTGAATATATAGAATATTAATAGGGTGAGGGGCAGCAGTAGTGAAGATGAATCTGTGGCTGTACTGAGTGTTCACTTTTCCAGACAACGATGCTCATCTCTCTATCAGTGCTTGCACCCATCCATGCGTGTAAAACTGGGAAACACTTTTCAAGTCAGATCCCTGTTCCCAGTAAAAAAACCCATTTTTAAAATGGCTTTATCAGAAAAGACTGTTATATTCTTTAGGTTTCAGTACAGATCTTCTGCACCAAGTCCTATCCCCACATGCTTCGGTGCCTCAGTGTTCTCAGTACCTTTCAGTGCTGTGCATAATGGTAAGACTGAAGTGTGCCAAAAGCCATTTGTTTTATTAATCTGAATATTCTATTTTGCTAAGATTTTGGTTTCTCAGCATTTCTCAAAATGGCCATCGCTCACAGCTGCTTTTATTCTCCAGTGATGTTTGCAGATACTTGAGCATATCTGGACATGACAACACAGGTAACCAAAACAGAAATTCAGATAAACTTAAATACGTCATTTGGAGACCTTTGCTGTCAGCGTGTTCATAGGAGATGGTCAGTCTGAGCAACAAGTGCTGTAGTTGCCACTGTAAATGATGATTAAGCTATCCCATTTAAACAATATCTGCATTTCCAAATGAAGATGAAACTGTTACCAGTTCGGAGAGGTTGCTCAGAAGGCACTCTGCACTGCACGAGCATAGTTACCTTAAAAAAGATGAAGCCTGGTGCTTTCCTTCTTAGACAAGGAAGCAAAGACAGCCAACCACATCTTTGCAGTGCACTTTGTGTTCTCAGCTGCAGCGCAGGGGGTACCAAACCTGTCGGGGCAGACAGCAGGCCTGCTAGCAGCCTAGCTCTCTTCTCCCAAGATTTAGGCCCTGACAATATTCTTCTATTCCCATGAGAGAGGAAAAGTTACTCATGCAGAGAGGATCCTAATAATCACATTCTCAGAACACAGCGGCCTTGTTGATAGGGGTACAGGCTGCCCTAAACCAAGAAGCAGTTACGGGAAGGTATTTGGGAGTAACAGAACATGTTAAGAAACAACCATAACAAGATGGTCAAAACAGCAGGTGTGCGGATGCTTTTAGGCATTAAAGGTAAACTGACAATATTTAGCTGTAAGATAGGTTTATCAGAACTCGTTATAATTCCTAACCCATCAGTGTGGTGTGAACAGTGTGTGTAACCAATTAGCAGTTTTTTAGCTTGCCACATTTGCAGTAATAAAGGTATAGCATCTGTGTGACTTCACCTAATAAAAGGGCTTCACCTAAAATTCATATCGAATTGCGTGTTGCTCTGCTGGTCGCTACACACACCCACCGATTCCTCATGCAGCAGACACCCCAGCTGGCTTCAGCTGCAGGATTCTCGCTGCTCGAGACAAACCCGAGCACGGGCGCCTTCGCTGCCCGGGCTGTACAGTCGAGCGTGTCCTCTACAGGCTTTTGCTGTCTGCAGGAGCCTTGTAACTACTGAGATAGCGTCTTATCAAATAGAGCAAGGCTTTGGTTTGGCTTTTTTCCCCCCTTCCTCTAACTAAACAGAATTTATATTTTTAGCCTTTCTGCCACTGATTTTTTTAACCTTTTTCCTCCCTGAAGTGTGTAGCAGTTTATTGACTCTTGCAGTAGATGTTCAGTTGTAGCTTGTACCCAGCCAGCTGGTGATGTTACGTCTCCAGTGAATTACACGGTAACGGTGTCTCAGGGTAGAGTGCCAGGACAGCACGTTCAATACATTATTCTTTCTAATGAAGGAGAAGAATACCAGTAGGGTAATAGTACCGAAGCTGTAACCACATGGCATTGTAGATTGGGGTTTTTTTTTAATGAGTAGATTACCACCAAGTTAATTTTCCAGTTAGCTTTCTGCAATTCTGATTCCATAAGCTGTTTTACTGCTGCTGAAGGCCAGGCCAACACTGTCCCTAATGTCTGACTGCGAGTCTGGGTGCCAGATTCTCCACACTACCAGCGCTGCCCAGCTTAGGCAAATTCAGAGACAGCTTTAGAATCTAATTTTGTTTCAACATTTGCCTATGTGTTTATATATTTTCAATTAGGGAGTGCTGACACCAAGTTTTAATGTTGGCATCAGGAGAAATACATTTTTATCACTAGCTCTACTTTAATTCACAAGTAAAGAATTCTGCTGGTGACCTGGAAAGATAAAAAGGTGTGTGTACCCTAAAATAAAAAACCCAAACCAGCAGGGTGCATGACCAAGGGCCCAAGTTCTAGCGTGTCATTGCTCTTTCAAGATGAACTCATGGTGCTGATGGGTAACAGCAATATCTGGGGAGCATCATAGTACCCATGCAGCTTTGATGTGCTGGGTTTATCACCACAGTGGTTTAAGACCGACTAGGATAACAGAAGTATTGTAAACAATTGCACAAGCACAAAGTAATAAACAGTTCTTAATTTGTAGCCTGTATCAGTATTTCTTCTGCTTTGTTATTATTTGGTAGGTTATTTAAATGCCTACTGAAAATTAAGATAGATATTACTTTACTTTGACACAAATAGTTGGCATTAGATGAAGCAGTTTCTATTCTAACTGAATAGAAAAATCTAAGTTCTATTTATGGCCCATTATCCATGGAGGTATTTTTATTAAATTCCATAAAATGGGGAGGTGACACATCCACTCAAAATTCTAGTTGCCACCAGGGTAACTATTTGTCCAGAATATTATTTTCTGGGGGAGTTTAATTTATGCATTCCAAGCACTTTGCTGGCTGATAATAACTCAAAAGAACGTATTTAGCTGAAATTTAATCATTACCTTGAGGTGTGAATGCCCATTGCTCAGGGAAAATCATCCCTGTAATTGTGCTACCATTTTCTCTGGCATATTAATTAAGGCTCTTCTGCTAATCGGTGTAAAACCAAGGACCATTCGTGGTGCACCTGAACCCACTGCCTGAGATGAACAAGTTGAAGGAATGAACTGCATGTAAATTGTTGGAGAGTTATTTGAAATACTGGAATAGTTGCAAGTGCCAAACCAACGTGTGAAAGCAAAGCAGGAGAGAGCAAGCCCTGTTGTGACGCTGGGAGCAGCAGGTGAGGTGGTAACTCCATGACCTACTTTGCTGCGATGATTTATTGGCATTAGTCATCCTGGTAGCTGAAACCCAAAATTCCACATCTGTTGATACTGTTACCCAGAGGCCTGTAAAGGAAGGTCTGTGATGGTGGTTTCAAGCATGGCTGTGATTTCTCTCTCTGTGATTCACCAGACCTGACTAGACTTGTCCTAGAAGGTTGTCAGCATGTTGTTTTCCTTGATATATTTTATCCCTCTTTTTTTCAATTCTCTTTGGTCTTCAGCTTTAAGTAGCCCAAGCCCTTCAGATAACTTCTATGGCAGTGGAATTCAGCAGACAAATATCAGGAACAACGTGGCTAGGACTAAGCTTGCAGCTGGTGTGTGTGGGTCTGGTGTTTAATTATTGATCCAACATTACAGCCTCCAAAGGTTAAGAAAATTTAGCAGCCAACAAACATTAGAGGAATTTTATAACAGTAGATGTGGGTGGAAACAAGGTGAGAAACCTTTCTGTGAACCAAGGATCAGACACGGGTTTCTGTTGCCAGGGCTGGGAACTCAGTTATGAGAATGATCACCTTAATTACCTTCCAGTAAGTGATCATAAAAGAGGGAGAGGCTGCGCTCTCCTTGTAGAAATGCTGGGCAAGGAATTCCTGGCTTATGTAGAAGCTGAAGTTGACTTCTTTTGTGTGTGTACGTGCTTGCTTCAAATCTGTGCTGTGTGTTTGGGTTGTTATTTTTTTTTAATAGGATGTTTTAAAAAGATGGTCAGAGAATTTAAAAATCTTGATGTGATTACACAGTTTACTTAACTGCTGGGAAACCCCAGGGGCCACCCAGCCTGTGATAACTGTGCTGGGCAATATAGATAAATGGTTTACAGACCAGCAGTAATGTTCCAAAAATACACTGCGCCTTCACAGTTTTACAACATGGGCAGATCCTGTGTGCAAGCTGCAGGGTTCATAGGGGATATCAAAAAAGTCTTTCAGGAAGTTACAGACTTCTGTGCTTGCTGTACTGCTGCTTCCCAACTCATCGTTGTGCTGTCTTGCAGCAGCCCTCAGAGGGACCGTCCCATCTTGAGAAAGATGGTTTGGGTCATCCCTGCTTCAGGTAAAGATAAACCCATGTCTGGGGTTGTTTTTGCTCAAGGACCTGGCTGTACTTGGTGGGTAATGCAGAAGGATGGAGAAGTTCGATGTGTACCTCAAGGAGATTTGATTTTGGGTGAGAATAGCCAATATAATTAATAAGGTAGAAATTGTATGATAATAATTGCTAAATAACCTATTATTGTATATTCATCATTGCTATAATTGCTGTATGTTGTACCAGTGGCATTACAGTGGGAGTCACACAAGTTAGTGAAGGGTAAGTGCCACGATGATGGGACTAAACCTGGTCTCCCAAGAACTTCCTGGGATGGAATAACCGCTTGAATCAGTGCAGGCTGGGGGGTGACCTGCTGGAGAAGAGCTCTGTGGAGAAGGACCTGGGGGTCCTGGTACATGACAGGTTGGCCATGAGCCAACAGTGTGCCATGGTGGATAAGAGAGCCAGTGGGATCCTGGGGTGCATCAGGAAGAGTGTGTCCAGCAGGTCTAAGGAGGTGATCCTGCCCTCTACTCTGCCCTGGTCAGGCCCCTCCTGGAGTACTGTGTCCAGTTCTGGGCTCCCTGGTATAAAACAGACAGGGACCTCCTGGAGAGAGTCCAGAGAAGGGCTAGGAAGATGATTAAGGGCCTAGAACATCTCCCCTATGAGGACAGGCTGAGTGAGCTGGGACTGTTCAGCCTTGAGAAAGGAAGACTAAGGGGGGACCTTATTAATGTTTGTAAATATCTTAAGCATGGGATGCAGGGGGAATTGGCCAGCCCCTTTTCAGTGGTCTGTGGGGACAGGACAAGGGGCAATGGCTGCAAGTTGGAGCACAGGAAGTTTCGCACCAACATGCGGCAGAACTTTTTACAGTGAGGGTGACAGAGCCCTGGGACAGGCTGCCCAGGGGGGTGGTGCAGTCTCCTTCTCTGGAGACATTCAAGTCTCATCTGGACGCCTCCCTGTGCAATATGAGCTGGGGAGCTACTTTGGCAGGGGGGTTGGACCCGAGGATCTCTCGAGGTCCCTTCCAACCCCTATGATTCTATGAAACACCTTTGACCCACAGACTATGAGCATGGACCATGACAGGTGTATCAGTGAAGAGCCCATCCCCTCTTGAGGACGGTGGGCACAGGGTTGGGGAAAAACACATTGAGAGGTATCGCCTCCATCTGTCTCTGTGAAGAGTGCCTGTCTTTTGCCCTGTCCCAGGCTACCAAAGGGAAGCCCCAGGAGATACCGTTATGGAAGGGATGGTGCAGTCCTCTGGACTGCTGAGAGTGGCAGAGCTAATTAGCCTCTCACCTGGCCATTTAGGTCCCACCTCCCTACCTGACACTCCCTCCATGTAGGGTGGTATGCGGGTGACAGACGGGTGCGTGTGGGACTTGCACAGCCCAGTGCATTCTCCTGAGAGACTGGGGGTTTGGCAGGTCAGGGAGAAGTCACACTTGGTGCTGCTGTGTGCTCCCATGCTGCGTGTGCCAGGTGCTGCTGTCATGTCTCACTGGCTCCTCTCAGCAGTGAGCATCTTCCCTGGGGAACGTAAAGCGGGGATGATGGTGTATTAAAGAACCAGCATGCTTGTTGCTCTGAAAAATACAATGTGTGAGTTTTCTGCCTCCTTTTCTTGCTCTTCCCAGACGGCTGCTGCTTCCTCCCCCACGCTGTTCAATGTCCTATCCCTTTCCCCTCACTGTGTACCCAGGTGATGGTGCAGAGCATGGGTTAAAAATAAGTCTTTCGAATGAGAAGCATGTTTACAGCAACAGCAGACAAGGGAAACAAAAATCAATAGAAATGGTTTTCTGGTTCACAGTTTCATTAATGTCTTCAGCTTTAAAGGGATTTGAGCGTTTTGTGAGGTAAATGACCCGTTGTAGGCTGCACACACATTACAAGTTACATAAAAATTTTAAGGCATAATAAAGTGTTCCTGCATACTCCTGCTCCTGGGGATTTGAAAGGTTACTGCAGATTTCTTTTCCTGTTGCTGTGCACTTTATTTTGATTCTTGGGAAGCAGGGATGAAGGCAAAGGATGCAGCTGTTTCAGGAGGCTGCCTGTGAAGCAAAGAAGTTTTGTCAGTGTTTTAGGTATCTTCTTCCACTCTTGTTCCATCCTGTGTAAGAGCAGGTGTTGAGTACTATGTGCTCTCCTTTTTTGTCTGTCATCTTCTTACATAGGATTCTTTTGTAAATGCTTCCAAGTAATGCTCAGTTGCTGAGCCTGTTCCCCTCTGGCCCCATCCCTGACTCCATTTTGTAAAAATGCACCTGGAGAAGGGTTACAGGATTTTTATGTGCCCTAGTAATTTCTCATGAGGGTCCCCGGGGCTCTGTACAAGCAGTGTAACATCTGAAAATGTTTGGAAAACATAGCAACAGAAAGACAGAGCTGCTGATGGCCCACCTCTTTTCCTCCTCAGATGAACTGGTGTGAATCAGTCCTTGCTGGACATTTATCCACTGGCATTAGTAAATAAGGCCACAGGCAGATTTTCACAGAAAAAAAAATAGCCCAAGAATTTATCATATCACGTCAGCAGAGGCAACAATATCTCTTGGCAGAGTTTCCACCCAACCCATCAGTGGATGGAGCAGGACACGTGTCTGCACATCAGCTCCTCGAGTACATGGTAGGTAACATCTGCTGCCCCAGTCCCTTCCTCCTCCTCCTCTGCTCTTGCTGAAGGAGGGATCAGACACGTAACTCCATGGCACATGGAGCAGTGTCTGACTGGGAGGAAGTGCTCATGTCCTCTGCCTGGGACAAGATAACACTCTTTTTTGCTGGAGCTCCCCTAAAACATTTGCCACACACACCGATTTAATTGTTTTAATCTTCCAGTAACCATGATCCATTGAAAGATGAATGTTGACAAATACAAGGAGATGGTTTACTTTGAGTTTTCTCACCTCAGGGCAAATCTAAAACATGATGCCACTGGATTACAGCACGCCAACAGATGTGGTAGATTGTTTCAGGCAAGCTTTCATGTGTCTTGCAGTATCACCTACGCAGCAGATTGCTGAGTTTTGTTGCCATGCTTAGTATCAGTTATAACTTTCTCAGTGCCCACGTGCTTTTAACTTCCCGTGAAAACTGGCTGCTGCCACAAAATAACCCAATTTCTGTTATTATTATAACATTTAAATGACATAGCATGGTCAAAACAAACCATCTGTGCTGACAAGAATTTCCATCAGTACACAGCAGAGGCATCAGCCTTCAGCAGAAGAGGAGACCCAGTTAACAACATCTATCTCCCGTACGATTTATTTCAGATCCATCTGTCTAACACATCTAGCCACTGTCTTCCATCTTTCAGGGAGGCTGGCAGAAAATGAGGTCAGTTGGATACTCTGAAGGGTGAAATGAATTCTTTGTCCACAGTGATACCCCTCCTTGCCAGTGGTATGGAGCCCAGCACTGAAATCTCAAGAGGTTCTGTTCTGGGAGCAGTGTCATCTCTGACTTGCTTAATAGTATCACTTAGATATATTTGTTTGTGTTAGGTTGAAGCACAACTGCTGTAAGCAATTTTTATATAAAATATATATGTAAAAAAATAAAAAGTACCCCCCTCCAGACTGATATTTGAAAGATCCCTGTATGTATCAAGTCTTTCAAGGAAGCCACAAAACCAAAGGATGCAGAAAGATCAAGGCTGAATATTAATAAAAGGTTGGGGGGGGGGGTTAGAGGGGAGGGGGCCTTTTAAGCTCCCCATTTGTTTAGCAGGGTTAGTGCTTGTGGCCCTATCTGAAAGTTACCTCTGGCCTTTTTTGCTGTTTTTTTGTTAGCCCCTCACCTCAAAACTCTTTAAAGGAAAGACAGATTCAAAAGGAAGTGAATAGACCAAGTAGCTTATCTGGGGAAAGTTAGGTTTCAGTAAATGATGCGTGTGTAGTCCTGAGCGACGGATGATTTGGTAGAGTATCAGTGTACCTTTGCAATACCCTTATGGAAGGGCTGCTGGCTGTTAATTAAGTCAGTAAGGTGTATGTGCACATCTCTGAATTTTGAGAACAGTTTCCATGTTCTCTCTCAGGTGCCACGTGACCTGACAAGGTCAGCCTGTTCTTCAAAGTACTTGCATAAATGCATCAGTGCCTTTGAAAAACTACTTGAAATTCAAACTCTGGAGAATTAGTCCTGAGCATCCATCACAGCAAGTACCTCACCTACCTGGTAAATTCTGCCACAGCTGCTCCAGAGACTCATGCTAACCTGTACTGACAGCATGATCTACAAGGTCTAAGTTGTGACATCTTGTATAGGAACCCCCGTGTGTCTAAGCTGCAGCACTATATGCTGATCAAATCCTTGGTGATCAAAAATCAGCATAATTGCTATCATTGGATTTGAATCAGAGAGGGAACCTGCATACAGAAACCTGGAGATGTATTTCTGAAATTCCTCATGGGGAACAAACTGTTGCCATGTCTATGGCTTTTAGGGAGCTTTTCTGCATTAATTCAATGAAATCCTAGTAAATGGAATTAGGAAGAGCCAGCTAGAACAAATTACATATTGCTTCCCTCCTCCTGAGACACTGTCGTGGTGGAAGTGCTCCTGCTAGCTTGCAGCCCACCAGTGTTCATACATCATCTCATACTTGTGACTCAAGAAATCATGCTATTGCATGTTCTTTCTTTTACATGTGTATATATATTTATCAGTAAATACATGTATTTATGTATGTAAATATCATTTATGTACATAACCTCTAGCTTGAAATAGCTAAACACACACACATGTGACTGAAGGCTCCACATCAGACGTTCTAAGGTAGCCAAGTGGCACAGAATTTGTGGTGAAATGAATTTCAGATTTACTAGTGGCTGAAAGCAGGCTGTCATTGCACATCTACAGCAGGGCTGTAGTAAAATGCAGCCACTGATGCTGAATCTTATTTGAAAAGTTCTGCAGAACATGAGAAGAACTTGCTTGTTCCAGTTACAGGATGGATTTTTTTCCCCTACTTTAATGGCTGACCACAGTTCATTGAACTAATGGCAGTAACGGAGGAGATTTGGGAGGCTCCCCAGTGGTTGAAAATTGGGAATGTCTACAGAAGTCCAGAGATTTGTCACCATTTCAGGACACTTTAATTACTAAAATCAACATGGAAGCCCCTCCAATCAACCTGTAACATGCAGAACAAGTCCAATTATTTTTTGTTCCTTCTTGGGGGAAAAAAAGGTATCAAGACTGGGACCAAACCTTTTTTCAAAGAAACTGTTAACTTTCTTCCCACTGCCCTGTTTTACTCTCTACCCAACACAGTGCCCAGTTGGCAGCTGCTCAGGGTTTTGTCAGACTGAAGTCAAGAAGGCATGATGTGGGTGTTGCCCTCATGCACTGCACCGTGCTGCGGGTGAGCTGCTCGCTCTGCCTATAAAATGCTGTAAGCACTGGGGAGGCATACATTAATAATGTGGTTTTTTACACATGCATCTCTCTAGAATCCCTAATGAACCAGGAGAAGGTAGCTTGAGCAGTATAGTTTTGAACCTCCCAAGTTTTCCATCCTGAGATTACAGGGAGGCACAAAGACGTGATGGAAATAGCAGGGGTTTGTTTGCTGGGAGTGCCATTCAGGGCTCCCCACAAACTAGGGGAGGGAGAAGCTCTCCTGTGCCCGTGTTTACCTACACACATTTGTACTGGTGTAGATCAAGAAGTTACAGAGGAGGAAACAAGGGGGCTGTGTCGAGAGGTTTTTGGGGGAATTGAGGCAAAAAGGAAGATTGTGGCAATGAGAACAAGCTGCAGGGAGTTCAGCTCTGTGCCTGTGAAGAGGAAATAAGAAATTATCCATACATAGAAATCACCCCTTGTGGGGGGAGGGTGGAAACCTGCTGATTTGGGGGTCTGTTAATCTCTTCTGGTTTAAAATTGGTGTGAGATTTTTCACAAGAGGGGCTGAAGATGTCTCCCTGAGGGCAATTACTAAACATTTGCTTGTTTTTATTCTCCTGGTAAGAATTCACTTCAAGCTATTTACATGCTTAGGGATATGGTTTAACTTTTACATGTTTATTCTGCTGCCTTTCTCCATTCACTCCAGAGGAATGGAAGAATTCCCTGCTGATTGAGTTAAGTTTATCTACTTCTTTTCTGCATCATTGTTCACAGCCGTCCCCTTATTTCTTACTATTGGATGCCTTAGAAAAAGGAATACAGTATGGTTTGGGGGACTGACCAGATGAAGAAGGGATAACTAAAGGAAATTTCATTATCAGTAGCAAGAGGAAAGTTTATACAGCTTTAGTGAAACCTCCCCTGGAGATGACACATTCTTAGAGATGTGCCTGCTGGAGCACTTATTTTGTTTTTCTCTTTTCTAGCAAAACAGATAATTGTTTGTATACCTCAGGTGCTGTGTCTCCACAGATGTTCTAATGCCATATTTGCATTATTCTTGGTCCTTCAGGCAGTCCTGTTAGTTTTCATCTTTACCTCATCATGATTTCAGCAGCTGGTATTATGATACTCACATAATTGCTGATCTCAACCTCACCAGAAGATTCCCTCTGAAGCTTCCCACTAAGTTTTTGCTTGGATGAAACTGTTTGTTATTTTTCCAAAGCCAGAATGAATCATGCTATTATTAAAGTTCCTTTAGAAAATGAGAAAATAGTTCATTTTAAAGGTTTAATAGTTCATTTTGGTGTGCCTGTGCTTTTAGAGTTTTCCATAAATGTTAGATGGCTTAATGTTTCACAAGGATAATTAACCTTTAGAAAGATCCACAGTATATTGGTGTTAAGAGCCTTTGGATACAAACGTACCCAACATGCTATGGCACAATTAAACCCTTGGTAATTGAGAATGTGATTGCATGATCAACTTTAGTTCATACTTCTGACTTGGGGTAGAGTCTCTCTTCTGCCCTCAGGCACGATTCCCTGCCCACTTTCCTGAGTGAACACTACAGCTTGAGGAGCTACACAGCCAGTCAGATGAGGGAGCTAATAGAACTCCTAAGTACATATTTTTGCAATCTAATGATTTATTTTGTTTTGACAGAGGTAGTTTTCACCTGGATCAGCTCTCTGAGCAGCTCGCCATTGCTGCATCCAAATTACAACCCAGACTCAAGGTTGAGTGTTGTGGTTTAACCTGGCAGGCAGCTATAACAACCATACGGCCCTTTGCTCACTTCCTCCTGCCCTCAGTGGGATGGGGGAGAGAATTAAAAAGAAGAAAAAACTTGTGGGTTGAGATAAAAACAGTTTAATAGGACAGAAAATGAAGAGAGTCATAGTAATACTAATAAAAGAAGTGATGCACAGCACAAGCACTCACCATCAGCATCCAGTGCTCAGCCAGTTCCTGAACCGTGCTGCCTCCCAGCCAACTCCCCCATCTCTACACAGACCATGACATCATATGGTATGGAATATCCCTCTGGCCAGTTTGGGTCAGCTCTCCTGGCTGTGTCCCCTCCCAGCTTCTTGGGCACCACCCACTTTCTTGTTGTCAGGGCAGTGTGAGAAACTGAGAAGACCTTGACTGCTTAGCAACAATTAAAATATTAGTGTGTTATCAACATTATTCTCATCCTCAGTCCAAAACACAGCACTGTAAAAGCTACTAGTAAGAAAAATTAACTCTATCCCAGCTGAAACCAGGACAGTAAGATACTAGACCAAGCACAGGCGTTAAAGGTACATCTCTCTGCCCTGCTAAAACAAAGACATGTAGCATTACAGGCTGCTTGTCATCAGTTCTATGTACTCCCTCTGAAGCCGTGACATCCAAGCAGCCACTGAGTTCTGGTGCAGCTTATGTACATAGCATAAGTACTCCTCTGCCTGTGTTACTGCTGTGGACAGCTTTCACTGGCTGCTTCTAGGTTGGTATCAGTACCTGGCTGTTTATGTTTATGGCCCTGGGGCCTCTGATTATCTTCCTGTACTGGAAGTTTCAAGGCTGCTGATGTCAGCCTGTGGCTGTGCTGTAGGGAGGCTCCACCTGGAGCTGGGATCATTCTTTATCTACGCAATATATAGAGAGCTGCTCACTGTCACTCTCTGTGCAGTTACAGCAGAGCTACAGGTATGTGCCCAGAGCAACTTTGCTTACCAGCCAAGGCAGGACGGTGCCTTTCAGCTTAAGCAATACCTCAGAGCATGCCTAGAGCGTCAGTGGTGTGGAACAGGACTGCTGGAAAATGGTAGGTTATGGTCATGAAAACTCGTGACAGAAATGAGAAGTAAGTGAAAGGAAAAATTGATACAAAGAAAACCAGAACCCTCTTGTAAGAGCTTTTCTCCTGTTAAGTTTTCAGTTAAAGGTTTGTGGTGTTTTTAAAGCTAGGAGATGTATTGTTTTGGAAAAGAGGCGGTCTTTTGTTGGAGGTTTTGCTGAGGTTTTGCTTTGTGATTATATCGGTGAGCACCAGGGTGAGCTGCAAGGTTTTGCACTTTCCCTTCCTGTCCTATGTCTTTGTGATACCACTTGTTTCTGCAGGATTTGCCTTGATTTATGTAATGCTGCTTCCCCTCAGCTGTGTTCTGTTGTCATAACTTTTATAAACCTGATCACTAGGACTCCTCATTTCTTACCATATATATACCATGTTGCTATTCGAGATGGTGCATCGTATATGAACAATATATGAGAGTTCATATATTGTTCCAGTGCTTCCTACTGAGACTCCTAATTACAAGTGTTCCACAACCTACATGTAATAATTAATCTTTATTAGCAGGATGGGAAAGCTGGAACATTCAATTTCTCCCCTTATAATACTTCAAATAACTTTTTTTTATGGGGCTGTGCATGTGTGTGAGAGGCACACACAAACACAAATGAATTTGAGGGACCATTGTAAAAGAACAAAGCCTATAATTATTACAGGTTTTTTCCTCTGTTTTGATTTGTAGGCATGTCAGTGAGATTCTTCTTGATAGTGTCATGCCTTTATAGTGGGCTTGAAAAATCTGCCTGACATCTGTGAAACTGTTGGCCTGAGGTGCTTACAAAAAAGAAATGGGGAGCTTGAGCAGAGGTAATTACTTGCTGACCTTCCAGATCAAACCAACCTAAACCCTGCTGCCAAAGCTGTTGTTTTTTTTTAGGCAGGAAGATGGACAGCTTCATCTTTCAGTGACACTTGAGGTTTAGCTGGTCTTGAGCAGGGCTGAAGCTGTGTACACGGTGGGTGCTGGAAGGGCAGAGGGGTTTCAGTTTCTTTCAAACAGAGCTACCTGGCTGCTGCAGGGTGTTTCTGCTTGTGCCATGAGGCATCCATGCACACTGAGGTTCTCTACACTTCTGTTGCTTTACATCCAAATGCTTTATCAGCATAGCTGTATTGGTTAAGAAGGTAAAAGAAATAGCAATCCTACCCTTTACTGATATAACTTTACTAAGAAAAGCTCAGTTACAATTATTCTGGGGAAACGAGTTATTCATTTTATTCCAGAAAATTATATTCCTATAGAGCAGAATAGTTGGGTTTTTTTTTTTAAATTCTCAAATACTGTATCTCCACTGCTGTATTTTCTGATGATCTCATGCTCTAACACTCTCCATTCATGGAATTTCAGGGGGAAACTCCCCTGAAATTCTAGGACTCAAACTTGTGTTGCTACAGTTTCCAAAAACATTGCAAAATGTGCTGCTGCTTATACATTCCAGCTAAAACTTGGGTCCCAAGGATAAAAAAACCTGTACTTTTATGACATCTCATACTTCACTGGCTGTGTAAGAGCAAAGCAGAAGACTTCAATATTTCCAAAACTGTCCCCAAAATTTCTTAATGAATAATAGCTAATAAGTTTGTGATTTTAAAAGCCCCAAGAGGATGAGTATCAGCATATGTTAGACATTCTGATTTACTTTTTTCTGCTTAAAAACTGTTTTTTCTCAGAGACTATTCTGAAGCATCTGACACTGCCAGGATAGTTAAAAATAGGAATCATGTTATATCTTATCACTTGCCTCCATGGTTAGCTACGTGCTTGTCTAAACTCACTAAATCTAAATTCCAATCTAAATCGTGACTCCTGGAGTCACAATTGTGTAGTTCAGATCCGGGGATGTATGCATAGTGGTGTTTGATGTTGTTAACAATGCTTACTTCCCTGCAGGAAGTTACAAAGTTCTGCACCTATCTTTGGGACGTTGGCAGTGAGTGGATTTGCTGCACAATATGCAGCAGTAGGTGGTAAAGGTTGCTCAGAGCCCCATCAAGCCTGACCTTGAGTATCTCCAGGGATGGGGCCTCCACCACCTCTCTGGGCAACCTGTGCCAGTGGTTTGCCACCCTCATATTGGAGAATTTTTTCTTAATATCCAACCTAAATCTCACCTTTTCTAGTTTAAAACCATTACCCCTCGTCCTAGTACTCCATGCCTCTGTGAACAGTTCCTCCCCAGCTTTCCTACAGGCACCTTTCAGGTACTGGAAGGCCGCTATATGGTTCCCCTGGAGCCTTCTCTTCTCCAAGCTGAACAAGCCCAACTCTCTCAGCCTGTCTCCATAGCAGAGGTTCTCCAGCCCTCTGACCATTTTTGTGGCCCTCCTCTGGACCTGCTCCAACAGGTCCATGTCCTTGTGCTGAGTGCTCCAAAGCTGGACACAATATTCTAAGTGAAGTCTCACCAGAGCAGAGCAGAGGGGCAGAATCACCTCTCTTGATCTGCTGGCCACACTGCTTTTGGTGCAGCCCAGGATGCCGTTGGCCTTCTGGGCTGCAGATGCACAGTGGTGGCTCACATCCAGCTTCTCATCCCCCAGGACCCCCAAGTCCTTTTCCTTAGGGGGAATTCTGGAGGATTCTATAGCAATACATAGCGATAACCCAGAACCTGCTCCTTGAAAAGTTACTGTATTTAGATGAGCACAGGAACTGTGCTACTTGATACTTATAAATGATGGTTGATACAGATTTACTTAGCCTAATGCAAATGGCTGTGCTATGCTGTGGGCTTGGGTTTTTGGGGTGGGTTTTTTTTTGCCATTTGCTGCCTGTAAAATACTTGTGAAAATTTATGCCAATTAAACATAGTGGCATTTGGGCTTTTCTGCTTAGTTGATCTTAATCTTTCAAGTTTCTGTCACCCAAATCAGAGCTGAATGTCATACACTTAGGTCTGGCAGATTGAGAAGTAAACTGGGAGAAGCTTTCTGGGTTTCTTACGCTTCTCTAAGATGGGCTCTTAACCATATTTATCCAATGGCTTTTATTAATGCCCAGTTAACCCACCAGATAAGTGACTTAACACGCTTCCCTGTTCATGTGCTTTTAAAGGCAAGTTTTCATATTGCATTGAATTGATTTAGCAGAACCACAGTTAGATGAGTTGTAGGTGGTCGGCTTTGACAGGGATGAAGGAAGTCAAGCTTCATGTCCCTGTAACTTACATCTCTGTAGAAAGTCTGAGTAGTGAAACCCAGAGGGCTGCTGCGTTGTAGCAGCACTCGCCAGGAAGAGGTGTAGGTTGACTTGTATAATCATTAATGTTTCTGTCCTCTCCTAACCCATCTGTTCTTTCTGGTTGGCTGGCAGAGAAGTCCTAATCCTGTATTTGACATTGGCTCTTGATACGGAAATAATTGATGTCACACATTTAGCATGACATAATTTATACAGAGCCACAGTCATTCAGTGCACTTCACAGACAAATAAAATTGACAGGTTCCTGTCCAGCACAGTCTACAGTCTCTGTGTGCAGCCATCAGTCAGAACCTGAGCTGGGAAGTCTGCGCAGCTTCAGCCATAAGGCAGTAGGGTGAAACGTGTAGCCACGTACAGAGCCTTTAGGAGCTCAGATGTCAGCTACCCAGCTACACACTACTTCAGGGAGGCTGCATGTGTTTCTCTGAGGAGTGGGTAGAGGTGGCAGATCCTGAGAGCAATTATTGTGCCCATGGACTATGTCTAGTTAGAGGCTTTGGCTTGGTTGCTTTAATTTACAAGGTCTCGCTGATGTGACCACCAGGATATGCAGTAACAGGAGAGCCAGGCTGTCTGGCTTCCCATTTGTGTTTTGGAATGGGGTACACTTTTCTGTGCCAACAGGCTGCAGCTGTTGGTCCTGTGTACCTCGTGGCAATACCAAAGCAGATGATTCGGGACAGAGAGCCTGGAAACACTTATTCCCAGCAGGGCCCCAAATCACATACTATGAGGCAGAAGAAAATTTGTAAGCTGATGAGCAACAATCATTCACATTGCCCGAGGGAGAATTCTGTACTTGCCTCAGCGACATGGGTCATCTTTAATGTAAATAGCTGCGCTCCAGGCGGGTTCTTGGGTATGAGAAAGTGCTGCCATTCAAGTCTGCTAAAAAAGGTGGCTGTTATTCACAGCACTGGAAATACAAAACACTGCCGCCATTCTGTAGGTACCGTTTGTGCTGTTGCTGTCACTCACCAGTGCAGTGAGCAATTATGTAGCAGAAATTTCCTAGGATGCACCAGAACAAGCAAAGGACTGGAAATTGCCTCTCATCACACAGCAAGGGACACAGAAGATTAGGCAGGGGAAAAGAAGAAGCAGCAGAACTTCTGTTACCCTCAACTGGAATTTTTCACTTGCTTCTCTATCCTTCACCCCCTAACAATGCATTTCATTAATACACAATGACGGTCTTGGTTTTGGAGGTTTATAGCAGCCTTACAGTACCTAAAGGGGCCTACAGGAAAGCTGGAGAGGGACTGATTACAAGGGCATGGAGTGACAGGACAAGGGGGAATGGCTTTCAACTAAAACAGGGGAGATTTAGATTAGACATTAGTAAGAAATTCTTCCCTGTGAGGGTGGTGATGCCCTGGTACAGGCTTCCCAGAGAAGCTGTGGCTGCCCCCTCCCTGGCAGTGTTCAAGACCAGGCTGGATGGGGCTTTGGGCAACCTGGCCTAGTGGAGGGTGTCCCTGCCCAGGGCACGTGGCTGGGGCTAGATGCACTTTGGTGTCCCTCACAACCCAAATCGATGTGCAATGATGTGGTTTTTTCCTGTGTAGAAAATGGGTGCTTGAAGAGTGTCCATGGCTGTTATATCCTGAAAGCACACGGAACGTTTCTTAATGAGGAGAGGACAGGGGAGTTGATTTTAAATTTTACTTAGATATCTGAATGTTTATCAGCATCTTCTGGATGAACGTCACAGCTTGGCAATGGAATCTGTAAGTGCCAGTGTGATCCCTTGGTAGCTTGTGCCGGGTGCGGACAAGCGGAGTGTCTCCTTTCCCGTGGGCGTGAGAGGCTCATGCTTTGGCAGATAAGCTGAGAACCGTGGCGGTGAGCTCACAGATAACTGCGGGACCCACGTCACTCAGTCCTGTCCCATGTGCCGGCAGATTTAGAAATGGCACTGAGAGTCTGTCATCACACAGACCTCTTCCCTGGAGGCTGGTTGCTACAAGCTTTTGGAAAAAGATTTGGAGGGCATGTTAAAAGCTCTCATAAGAGGCCCCCAGTATCCTGTTTAGAGTACAGATGTTCCCACTGTGGAAAAAGGGACCTTCGCCTTCTTCCTGATCGTGCCTTTGGAACAGCCACTTGACAGCGTATGTCTAATTTCTCCCAACAACATCAGAACACAACATTTAATGATAGCCTTTTTGACTCCAGAGAGCTCAAGGTTTTCCACAGAAGAGAGATGTCTCTTTTTACAAATGTGGTGGTGGAAGTCCAGAGAAGTAAACTTAAGTGGCCAGGATCCAGATTCACGATAAAACCAGAAAGAGAACAGGGCCAAACCTCAAGCCAGCCTCCTATTGATCGGATTTCCATGCCTTCCACCTGCCTAAAGGTTTCCTTTCTTGTGATACTTTCCAGTGTGTGTGCATGACTCCATCTGTGGGAGCACATTGCGTGGGAGTTGGGTTTTGCTAAGTAATCCCACTGTCGCCGCTGCCGCTTCTTCTCCCTCTATGGCACATACATAAGTCAGTATAGATAATTCATGGTGCACAGGTGGGGGGACTGGTGTGCCTGCTGCATGGGGTCATGCAGCAGGAAATAGACAGCAAAGACACAGTGTTTGCAGGGAAGAGTGAGGCAGGAGACATCTGCAGAAAGCTCAGTCTCCAGCCGACCGGCATGCTTTGGGCAGTGCCTCTGCTGCCCCTCCAGAGATTTGAATTTCCTAAACCAAGGCAATGCAGACAAACCCAGTATGGATGTCTGTCTGTCCCGGGCTAAACCATCACATGGTCTCTCTGAAAGCTGAGTACAGCAGTGGACACCCTTGTACAGTAATCTTAAGCCTAGCCAGGCCTTCCATTTCTAATTGGCATTGTTTTTTAAAAGGTCACTTTAAAAGGTGGGCAAAAGAATGTAAATACCGAGAGTTTAAGCACTGTGGGTCATGCCCAGCGTGCTGAAGTGAGGAAAAGGATGAAATTACTCTGTGCCTCTAAGGACAGCTGGGCTGTCAGTGAGGGATTTTGAGGTATTTGAGCTTTAAAATTGACACAATGGATGTCTGGTATGATTTATCACTTTTATCATTCATTTAAACCATAGAAATTGATTTTAAAAATACTTTGTGAGAAGAACAAAGGATGTGAGAATTCATCTGTGGGCTATCACTTCTATCGATGTCACTGTGAGTCCAGCCTCATTTTCCTGCCAATGTCTGGAAGGATTTGCTTTAGTGGGTTGACGGTTGGAATAGGTGCAATGTGTGGGAAGAGCATTTATTCAAACTCTGTGGGCTTGTGAAAATAGCAGCGAGAGAAGTACCTGGTGAGGCTGTGCAGTATTCTGCCATGTCTGGGGAGTCATGTCCCTGTTTTGGAGTGGGGAAGGAGAGCTGAACAAAACAGCTGTGTGTGCGAGAGGAGGGGAATTTGCTCAGCCTAGCAAAATAGCAAAGTGAAATGCGTTGCACAAACGTGCTCTATGATAACGGTCTTTCTGCTCCTGCTACAGGCCAAGGAGGACCTAGGAGCACATGTGTGAGGGGGTAAGATAAAGGGAGAGAAGAAGGGCCTTTGGCCAGAGAATTGCAGGGCACCGCATTTTGATACACACAACTTCCATTCTAAAGGCACAGCTGATTTAAGTCTAACGTATGAAAAGAACGATCTTGAGATATTGGCAAAGTACGGCACCTTCAGACACTGCTGAAATGGAAGAGCTCCCAGTTCATCTTCTGTGGAAGGTCTCTCCTGACCCGTGGGACAGGTGTCTCTCCTCAAGCGGCTATTTCTGCTCCACAGTAACTTGCTGCTGTGGGCAGCACTTGTTCCTAGTTGTGCTGCTGTTGCTGGTATGTGTGGCAGAAACTGCTACTGCTGAGAGCAGCGACCAAGCAAACGGACCCACAGGCTTGATTGGAAGGTGTGACTAATGCAACAGTCTCTTGTGAGAATAACCATATTATCCTCTCTTCTTAGAAGTTACATTAGGGGATAGTGCTTTCTTTGTAAATTTATTAGTATGTATGTTAATACTACCGAGCCCAACCACACATCATGTACCTCTAAATAGATACTACAACATCCCTGTCTCTCTTCCTCTTGAAGAGAAGTTTCATAGTTTTGTGGTTAGCCTGCTGCTATTATGGAAATAAAACTCTTAAACTTTTGAATAAACTATGATTTATAATAAACCTTGTATTAGTGAAGTGCCAAGCAGCTGAAGCCTGTTATGCACCTCTTTTCCAACTGCTTACCCTCTCTATGCTTTGATCAACTACATCTGGCAAGGCTTAAAAAAACTCCTGAAAGGTTCTGAGGAAATAAGGATCTTTCATCCTAGGTGATGGAAACTGCACAGTCCCCTTTGGAAATGTGCAATTATGACTTAAGTGAAAACCCCAAACCCACAGTATTTGCCTATTTAATTTTGACTGACCTTTACCTCCAGAGTTCCCCACCCTCTGGCACATTTTGAGTCATGAATTAACTTTCATGTTTGAGCCAAAGGACTCAAGAAACCCAGTTCCCATTTTAAAGCTTTTTCCCGGCAGCCTTCCAACTCCAGTTATCTTGTTCAGGGGTACAGGAAGGATGGCAAGTTGTCGCCTGCGTGCAGGTATCCTGTGTTGGTTTGGTTACTGTGATTACTGTGTTGGGGAAATAACACTTCCCTTAGTAAACCCACTCACTACTTAACTTGGGATAACTTTGTAAAAACTGGTGTTAGAGTTGAAGATAAAATACGTAGTAAGAAGGTGAGGTCAAGGATGTATTTTTACTTTGGAATTTCAGGTCTTTCATTTTTTTAAGACCTCATGGCATAGAAAAACTGAGGAAGCCCTTGTGTCAGATAATTACCCTCTGATAGCAGTGTTATCTCAGAATGTAAGATTCCAATTAAAAAAATGTAAAGGGTATTGGGGATTTTTTTTTTAAAGCTACAAATCTCCCCTAAGATAGTTAGCTATGCTGATTTATGTGTGCTTGTATATGCACATGCCTTGGGAGTGTTGCTGTCTCCAACTAGAGAGGAATCATAGAATCATAGAATGGTCTGGGTTGGAAGGGACCCCCAGGATCATAGAGCTCCAGCCCCCCTGCCACAGGCAGGGCCACCAACCTCCAGGCCTGGATCTACACAAGGTTGCCCAGGGCCCCATCCAACCTGGTCTTGAACACTTCCAGGGACAGGGCATCCACCACCTCTCTGGGCAGCCTGTTCCAGCACCTCACCACTCCCTCTGTAAAAAACTTCCCCCTAATATCTAATCTAAACCTTCCCTCCTTTAGTTTTAATCCATTCCCCCTTGTCCTGCCATTATCTGCCCTTTCAAAAAGTTGAATCCCCTCCTGCTTATAAGCTCCCTTCAGGTACTGGAAGGCTGCAATGAGGTCCCCCAGCAGCCTTCTCCAGGCTGAACAAGCCCAGCTCCCTCAGCCTCTCTTTGTAGGGCAGGTGCTCCAGCCCTCTAATCATCCTCGTGGCCCTCCTCTGAACCCTCTCCAATAGTTCCCCATCTTCCTTGTATTGGGGACCCCAGATCTGGACACAGGACTCCAGATGGGGCCTCATGAGGGCAGAGTAGAGAGGGACAATCAGGAAAAGCAGTGACACGTGCATGAACATCCTAACAGCTGTACCTAAAAGGTGAAGTCCTGTGGCTGTTGCAAGGGAGTAAATCTGAAGGAACTCCAGATTTACTCTGTGTACCAAGGTAAAAGTGGTAACCCTGACCATTCTGTTTATTCCAGAAAAGAAAAAAATGTACATGTCCTGTACAGCTTAATGAGTGATCATAAAAACAGTACTCTGCTTACACTTTTAGTAGTTAAAAATGGGTCACGTGTTGCTGATTAAAGTGTGTTTCTCAGCATAGGTATTCTGAAGATGAACGCTAACATCGGGCAGGAACTCTGCTCCATTCTTAAGAATTGAAATGCATTCGCATATACATGGCCTGGAAAGCACGATTTCCTCAGGTGTTTGCGAGTATGGTTTGAAGCTCCCCTGCGCTAGGGTACTGAAGGATTCATCTCTCTTCTGTGTAATGTGCAGAAATGAGGACTGAACTTGTTGCTGTGCTTTGCTGACCACTTCAGAAAACGCAGACCCTGATTTTTTATAACATTTGTTCTGGAAACCTCTAGGTATCAAGGGCTTTCCAGCAGCGTCCAGGGTGCCTTATGCTACCCCAAACAGTCACACCCTTACAAGCGAGCTTGCCCCAGAATGAACAACATACTTAATACTTATGGTTTCTTCCTTTCTTTTCCCCTTTGGACTTCCCCTTTGGACTTTAGGATGTGCTGTGTTTTGTGGAGTTTTGTTGTAGCCGCAGGGTCTAGATTCTTTTTAAGGGAAGTTGAGGTGGCCGCTGGAGTTTATCTGGGTGGTAACTCCCTCCAAGAGCTTTAGTGAAAAGCCTGAACCAAACCAGCTGTGGAGGAATCAATATCATCTGTCCGTCCAGCCGTACCTCTGAGGGATCATCCCTGTCCGGGCTCCTGCTGCACATTCAGAAGAGTCAGCCTTCAAAAATCTAAAAAAAAACCCAATCCAAAACAGGCAAAAAAACCCCCCAGCGATTTATGGCCTCTAGCTAAAGCTCGCGTCCCGTCCGTCCTCCCCCCTCACGTCTCCCCTCTGGCGTCCTCCCTTTTCCGAAAGGGGGTATGGGGGGCGGGGGGGACGGGACGGGACCGGACACAACAGCCCGGAGCCACCGACGACCCGACTGTTCCCTTACGGCGGGAACCGGAGCACTGAGGGGTTAATCCGGGTGTGCCGGCTGAGGAGAAGCGGAGCCGCTACCACCGCGGTGAGGGAGGGACGGGCACGCCCGGAGGGGGCGTGCCCGTCCCTCCCGCACCGCGGCGGCAGCCGCAAGCCCCCTCAGAGCCTCGGCTGTTGGGCTGGCGGCTGGGAGGTCGTTACACGGGGACCCCTACCCGCGCGCGGGCTTTTGGCGGGCACCTCTGAGGCGAAAGAGGAGGAGGAGGAGGAGGCGGCGGCGGCAGGGCAGCATGCCGGGCAGCGACACGGCGCTGGCCGTGGATAGGACGTACTCGGATCCGGAGCGGCATCGGCGCCGCAAGACGCGGGTGAGAGCACGGAAAATAGGCTTGTCGGGATAACCTTTGGGAGAGGGCGGCCCGGGGTGGTGCGGGTGGAGGGGCTGCCAGGTGGGTTTGGGTGGCTGAGCTTTGAGAGGCAGCCACTAACCTGCTGCATGTACCCCAGGAGGTCTCTGCGTTTGTTATGTTGTTGATCTAAAGGGGGGAAGTTTTTTATCTCTGGTTTCTTCCTACTCTAAATGCTGTTTGGTGTAAGAAAATGAAAATAAACTGGTTGTTTGCTTAACAGAAACTGTTGTGGGTATGTCCAACAACAGAAACTAGTTGGAGGTGAGAGTAATAGCGAACTTACTCACTAAAGTCAACAGCGCTGATGATTTAATGAGGTGACTCTGCGTCTAGATCACACTGGTGGGTAGCTGGTTTTGCTCCTGTTCCTCAAGGTCTCTGTTTAATAAACTGGATCAGGTGATTGGATCGAGCAGCAGAGAGTGATTACGGTTCCCTTCCTGAAGTTACTTAGGAGAGGGCTGTGGCAGGCTTGGGGATAGACAGAAAAGCTCTCCGTATGTATACTAGAGGTGAAATAAAGATATACTGTGTATCCATAGTATGTGATATTATGGGATACATATGATAACCATGTATAGGCAATGCTCGTGAACCTTTCGTGTATTTAGTAGGCTTTGTGATGAACGCCCATGAAGGCAGTTGGCTCTCTAGTTGATGCACAGATTTCAAATTCTTACTGAAATTGTCAGCTCAAACAGGTGGAAAACAAATGTCTTTTTCTTCCCATGCACTGCTGAAAGACCTGAAGAAAAAGGTTGCTCTAGCTGATTTGGGCTATCAGCAGAAATTCTGTTTTCTATGCTAAGATGAGATCCTGCAGGTGTCAACACATGAGCTTTCCAGTTTGAAATGTAGGGATTAGCTGTTTATGAAAGAAGACTGGGGTGGGGGTCTTGGGGTTTACTTTGTTTTGCTTTTCTTGTACTGCACAACAGCTTTTCTTTCCATCCCTCTATCCCATTATTTGACAGTGCTGGAAAGGAGGTGGTGTGCTTCAGATTGTTGCCGTGTAATGAAATGTTTTAAAAATAGGTAACCCTGTATACTGCCACATGCTAGTCATAACCCAGTTAAAAATTTATGTTATTTCCTCCATTTCTCTCTTTGCAAGTTAAGCTAAGTAGTTTTTCTTTGTCATTCTTGCTGTAAGAATAATGCACTACCTAGCTTAATATGGTCATGGAAGAAAGTTAGGTACCTTCAAGGATGGCTTTTGGTATGCTTAAGAGTTAAGTCTGAAGCCTCAGTCTCTAGCTGATCTGCCTAAAAGCATAAAGTAACATGGCTAACATTTAGCATTGCGCGTTGGACTCATGTATTCAAAACTAAAATAACCCCTCATGCTTAAGAGAATTTTATGAAAGCATTGTAATTTTGAGTTTCTTTTCATCAAGACTAGCCTCCCCTTCCTGCAACCCCGAGGACTGGAAATATAAGTCTTAACAAATTTGTAGAGTTCTGCTCCAGGATTTAGGCTTTATGAGTTGTCAGATATCACAGAACTTGTAATATAATTGCTAGAGGCGGTAGCAGCAGGTTGTGCATTCCAGATGATGATGGAAAGAGTTTGCATTAAATCCATTTGAGCTTATTCTAGACAAACAGGAATTTTTCCTGGGTAAGTTGCCTGGATAACTTCAATGTTCCTCTTACTGCTTTAACCGGGGGAATGAATGGAAATGGTCAGGTACTGGAGCAGCAACAACTGGTGGTATTATGTAGGAAAGAAGCTAGAAAGCAGGATGCTGTTTTTTCTCTTAAGAGGCTGAATAAAAAGCATCAGAGCAGCTGGAGTTAAAGCTGCCATTCCCAAACATTCATGGAGAAAAGCAATACAGGGCTGATGAGAGGATGCTCAGAGAAGCTGAACAAACTAGGGAGACTTGCTGGTGCAAAGAAAGTCTTGTAGCTGTTTTTGTCAGCACAATATGGATAGTGCCTAGTAGGTGGGGTGAAATACATTTAATAAAGCCTGAGGAAAATAACAATGTTGAAGCAGTTGTTGGATCTCATAGTCTGTATAATACAGGCTACTGAGCCCAGTTTTTCGGTGGACAGGTTTTGAAGGATTTCTCCAGCTCCATAGGTTACTGCTTGTGCCTTCCAAGCTCATCTAAGGATTTTTCATACGACAAAAGCGAAGCATTCTCTATGGACAGGCAAGATAACTGTTCCAAAACTGCAGCTGTATGTATGATAGGAAGGCATCACCTTCCTATCAGTTTGCAGAAGTGCCACATGAACTTACTATGAATGCAGCCTTCTGAGTTTGTAAACGATAGAATCTGAGGGGAAAAGGATTGTATAATAAGCTCCTTCAGTGTAAGGCAACAGGTCTCTTCAATACCCTCTTCTATGTGCCTATTAGAAGTATAAGATATCCTGGGCTCTGCTAACAGTTCTTCAATGAACCTGATGTCTGCAGCTCGGTAAGGTGGCACAGGTAGAATCAACGTGGCCAGTGCAGCTGCACAAATGTTGATAAGTAAGGACAAGATTTGGGAACAAGAGCTGCATTTTTAGCTGCCGTGCACCAGCTGCATGCCCCATGTCACCACGCACCATGTTCTTGCTGGAACTTAGCTTGCAGGAGAGCTAAAGAGTGTCATGGTGCTTTCTTAAGGGAGTTGTTTTTGCAGTGAGCACCGTGGGAGACTGGAGGTGCTCAGATTCTGGCTACACTGTGCTTCTTGGGCAGGAAGTCCATGCAGAGGTCTGTGCAATTGCAGTAGTAACATTCTGATGCTCGGACTAGCTTGGCTATGCAAGCTTATGCCTCATTGCATTGGCTTTTGCTTTTAAAGCTTTGTGTCAGGAACAGCATTGCAAGGCTGTGTTAAAGCTGTCATCTCTGAACGCTCACCAGGTTGTCCTACTTAGTCCTCAGAAACCTGTGTAGACACATATTTTTTTTGCTGCTCATCAGGGCATTGCTTTTGACTCTTGATCTCTGATCTGTCACAGAACAAGAATCCTCTGCATTTCATCATGATTATAAATTTATATGTAGGAGAAAAATGCCTTTCTAAAACACGTGAGTTTCTTTACTGCATCCCATCAGAAGTCTGTGCAGTGATATATCCTGCTTTTAACAAGTACCAGGTGCTTTAGAGAGATGCAGGAAGTTCTAATTAGGTAATTTCTCACACATGGGAGCCTATTTAGAACTTTCTCTTATTAGTGATAGACTTATATTTGGAAGAGTAGTAGTTCTTCCTTTATTTAAAAACAAATTACCCCCTCCCCACCACCACCATCACCTACAACAGATGTGGCATTTTTATTAACAAACCTAGAATCTTAATTTCAGTCTTGTGCTTTCAACCTTAGTGAGACTAGCAATAGGATCAGTGTGTTGTGGATGAAGTGATTCTTATGTGATCACGCACACACACATGCAAAACAGGCTTACACTAAAAAAGAATACAGGAATCCACTTGCTTTCTAATGATGGAAAAGCATTCTCTGGAATGTCTCTTCTCATTTTCCATGTCTTTTTTATGATCCCTCCCATTCATCTTGTCTATGAGCACGGCAGCCTTTTTAATAATCTCTCCTCATATGGAAGTCTTTCTAAGCCTCTAATCACTTTCATCATCTGTCCTTGGATTCCCTTTATTTTTTAAAATCTTTAGTACTTTTAGAGGAAATAACATAAAGGGACCTAGAAGGATTAAAAAACAAAAGAAAACAAAAAAAAACCCAGCCAAAACAAAAACCTGCCCCACCCACAGTTTTAGGAGAAAGGGAAATTTAATCTCCTGGTGTTCCTTTAAATGCAAAGATCACTGTAGAAGAAATACTTGTTCTGGGATTTTGTGACTTGTAACTAAACCTCCATATTTTCTGTGCTTGAAGAACTTAAGCACACTTTTCCCACAGTTCCCTCATGTTTTGACATGTGATGAAGATCGTTTGATGAGACAGAATATTGTTAAGACCTCCAAGCATTGGTTTTAAATCCACGGAGTATCTAGAAAAGTGTGAAACCTGTCAGAGTAGGCTGTGTGATGCAGGAGTGCTGGGAATAAGAGAGGGAAGCCACAATTGTAATGTGAACCCAAAAAAGGCAGATTAACTGGTTAGAACTGAAGAAAAGCCTGGTTTGTTCATGTTAAACAGTAATCATATTTTGCTTCTTTTGTCACTGTAGAACTGTTTGGAAAACTGTAACTTCTTTATTTTTTTGTTAGTGCCAGAAAGGAATGTTACAGTTTATGAAGCTGGTATGTTTTTTGGTTTGTAGATTTTTGGTTGGTTTTTTTTTTTGGGGGTGTGTGTGTGTATTTGAGTTTTGGGATTAAATACCTCTAAAAGCTAAAGGTCAATGACAGGTCTAATTTGTTGTTTTCAAATGAAAGAAAGAGGGATTTTTTTTTTTTGCTGTACAGCTTAGTACAATGTTGCTATGCTCCCCTGGTCCTGTAAGGCAAACCTCAAGTTATATGCCGTAAAGGTTGTATTTTCTCCCAATCTTCTCCCTTCCAACCCAAGAAGATAGTTTTAAACTGGAAGTAGAGTGGGAATGCATGTCATTTTCAAGGTTAAGCCAACTTTCACATTTGGAAGTTTTATACTTGCACCTTTCATAGTTCTTGGCCTCCACCTGGAAAATTTGTGTCGGTATAAAAGATTGTAGAGTGTCTCCTTTCTGTTGCTGTGTTTTTGAATTCATCCTTATTGCAGTCCATGGTAGTGCTTGCAGCATTGGGGATATCTATTGTCACCTTTCAAATGTTAGGTATATTAAAAAAAAAAAAGGTATGGGGGAAAATGGCCAATCTTCTGGTTTGCTTTCTTTTTGAAGGACAAGTAATTGTCCTTCTGTCAGGCTGCCAGTGGTGCTGTAGGGCGATGCCAACATCTCTAGGTCTGTAGCTTGCTTATGTCTTGTTGTCGCCTCCATAGGTAGGGCTTTAGCTAGGCACCACCTGGCACCATGTCTGTGTACAGGTTGAACCTTTTAACATTTTGGCTGGATTTGGTGTCTAATATTGTCCAGGCTAAAAAGCTGCCACTGTTTGTTGACAGGTTTTAGTTGTTTTGGCTCCATTAGCAAGTGTGCAGCTTTCGTCTTCACCCCCACAGCGAGTGTGGTTTGGGAAAGACCTGTGTGGGAGTTGAGTTTCTATGTTAGCATTGGGCCATGGTGGAACATAATTCTTGCTTTTCCTTTATGTATCCAGATAGAGGAACTTCACCGAACAGCATTTGTGCTGTTGCTGAAGGCTGGAAATATCTTTCCTATTGGAAGTTTTCTGCTCTTCCCTTAGTCTGAAAGAAGAGCAAAGGATTAATATGCAAAGTCCAAAATAAACCTGCTGTTCTAAAGCCTTGACATATGGAACCTGGTATGCGACCGGGATGGCTTGTAGCTGTGCAGCTAACCTTTTTCAGACACTCAGCATGTGAGAACCCTTCTAAGGCAGGTTCTTTTATCATCGTACGTAATGTAAGCTTTAACTGAGGGGCGAAGATGAGAGTGGAGGGATATTTCTGCAGGCTGAGGTATGAGGCTATCAGTGAATTGTGAGCTGTAATGCTGTTATTGTAGAAGGAAGAAAATGAAAAGAAATTGGGATTTTTTTTCCCCCCTCAAATTTAAAAAAAAAAAAAAAATCCAGAAAAGCTTAATCATATTGAGAGCTGGCCTGCTCCATTAATGTTCTGTTTAGGTGTTGCAACTAGATAAAAATCCAGGGGGCAGAAGTTACAGAAACCACCACTACTAATATTTTCTTAGTTCGTCTGTATTGGACATTGAGACTGTGGTGTGCTTTAATGGACCTTTGATATAAAATATTTGGCATCAATTCTAAATACTCCTTGGATAATCTTTACTGTAGTAGGCATATTTTCTTTGGTTTACCTATTCATGTAGGGTTTAGTAAGTTACCTTCCTTTTGTAAATTTACGTTTCAATAACCCTGGATGAGGAAGTTACATGGGGATGCAAAGCCTTTAATGCTGTGCTATTGAGCTAATAGGTGATCCGGGTGGTGCTGAATCCATTGGAAACTTTTGATAGACATCAGTGGCCTATGGAACAAATCTGAGATGGATACATATTAAGTGCTCTTTACAGGATGCCAGTAGATGTTTCTTCCAGTTCATGTTATAGTCTCATCTAGCTTAAACCAGGATAGTGTAGGTGGGTTTTCATCTTTGTTTTTGCTTTATAAATAGATGCAAAGAGGGTTGTAGATGGTTTGGCTAAAAATGTATGGAAATCTGTTTAGTTTCCCAGTGAAGGTTGTGATGAAAAGAGCAGCCAGTATCTAAGGATTGCAACATTTAAACCCTCTGATTATGTATGTGGTGTGATTTTTGTTGAAGCTGATAGGAGTATGGCTTTCAAAAAGGCAACTCTGTTTGCAAGATACTACACCACTGGCTTCTCAAACATTAAATGTTATCTATTGACTTGCTAATCCTGTGTTTAAGACAAGGTTTTTGGGTTGAAGATGAAGCATTGTGGTGGAAGCTGTTGTTTTAAAGACAGGGAAGACTGGGATGGTCTGCAGTCAGATTATATGCGCAGGAGGTGTTGATTTATAAGGTGAGACAAGGCGTTGCACAGAACTGGTAAAGTCCTCCATTCTTAAGAATAAACTGATATTGCCTAACACCACTGCAAATAATTTAGTTTACTGGAAATGAGAAGAGTCAGTGCTTTGGGGTCTGTAGATCATTATTTTTTAAATCTAAGTGAATTTCTGACTGGGCTTTCAGTGCTACACTGCAAGGATTCCTGTGACAGGAAGAGAAGCCTTGTTAAGGCAAGTTGATGTTAGCGAGTTTCTCTGGTTTTACAGCATTCACTGCTTTCATTCCAAGTTATTCCAGCACATGCAGTACAGAAATTATAATTAATAGTTAATTGTTCAAATGCAAAATTATATAAATATGCAGAAAATGCGCTCCTTTATACCAGCATGTCTGTACAGGTGAGCGACACCCAAAGACCGAACTGACAGACCAATTAGAACTGACATTTAACATTTTCCTAATTCAGGGCAGTACAGCATAGTAGCATACTGTACTGTAAGTGTGTGAAGGAATTCTGAAGATTTTCTGCCTCACCCTCCCATCATAGGAGATAAATTGACATCAAATGGGAGATGGTGGTTTGTTCGACTCAGGTGGTCACTGACTGTGGTTTGGATTATAGTGGAAAAGAAGCATTGGTTGAAAGGTGCAGACAGCTGCAAGGAAAGGTGGAAGCTTTGAAACAGAGTTGAATCAAACCCAGTACTATTCTCAAAGACACATTTAGTATTAGAAAACTAAATGAACAGATCTTGTTGAGTCAGAGTTGCCAAGATCAGGTGTGAGTAACTCTTCTTAATTGAGGAGGGCCAAAGATGACTTCTGACGATGCACTCATTCACAGCTTCTCCTCCAGTGTGCAGCATTACAGCTCGCAACCCTCACACTGCCAGCTTTCCCAAGGCTGCTCAGACCTGTCTTGTGCCTAAGTCCATTGACAGAACCCCAGCATGGGGTCCTTCACCCCCACTGTGGTCACACTGTACTTAAAGGTTCTGTACCCCTCCCAGTGCCAAGCTTTCTTACTCCCCATCCCAGGACTGAAGGGCAGAAGCGTGTGGGTAGCTCTCAGCAGCTTTTGGGCATGGTCAGGGCAATAGCAAAAATAGTAGGGAGACATGATGGAAAGAGGATTAGGGGTGGGATTTCACATGCTCTGTCCAGAATGGAATCATGGAGTCATTCCTACTCTCTGTCTCTCTTTGGGAGAGAGGTGTCTAAATGTTGCAGATGCTGTGAGACATCAGATTTTGTCTACAGTAAATCTTGAACGTACTGGTCCGGAGCCTTTGAATTCACAGTTTGATATTTGTGCTCTATGTGGACACTGAATTATCAGTGTCAATAGTGTGATACCAGTGTCAACATATTGCAATTCTGAATTATCATTTTCTTACATAAGTCTAGAGGAAACATGCATTCAAATCTGAAAAACAGGAAGCAGGAGAAGTGCTTCTTGGTGTTGGGGGCAGACACAGGTTTTAAAAAAACCCAAAACAACAGACAAAAACAAAGGAAGAAAAGATAAAAAAAAAAGCCCCTTTTTAGTGGTCTGTGGGGACAGGACAAGGGGCAATGGCTGCAAGTTGGAGCACAGGAAGGTCCGCACCAACATGCGGAAGAACTTTTACACAGTGAGGGTGACAGAGCCCTGGGACAGGCTGCCCAGGGGGGTGGGGGAGTCTCCTTCTCTGGAGATATTCGAGTCTTGTCTGGACGCCTCCCTGTGTAATAACACTGTGACTGTGAAAGCAAGAAATGTACGTTGCTCCTATGATAGGCCTTTTTGTTAGAGCGTTTTGTTGAAGGAGAGCTTTGTTAAATGTCAACTTCTGGAACTCTTTCTTCTCATATCTGCCTCGGTTCTACTGTTTACCAGTAATGGTTTGATACACTGGGCTATAAAGAACATGTACCCTGTATCACATGCCTGTGGATTCCTTTTGGTCTGGTAAAGTAAACTGGACTGCGCTCAGAGAATTATATGTGCAGCCTTTTTTGTTTGTACTTAAACCACTAAGAAGAATCTGTGATATATTGAAGCAAGTGTGCAAAGCTAAGTTTGTGTAGAATCATCCTAAAAATTTTAAGCCAGAGGTGAGGAGTAATTTTCTTGTTTCCCTTCTTGACTCCACACAGTTGACTTGAAAATAAAATGCTTCAGTACCTAGTATTACTCCAGTTACTAATGCATGCGCATAATATGGGGGCGTGTGGCTCTTACTATGTTATGAATCTTTGTTTTACTAGAAATTTTGGCAGGAATAACACAATTCTATGTCATGGTTGTTCTTCATATTTGCTGCCACAGAGCAGCCAAGTATCATCAGATTTCTGATTCCTTTCTTCCCTCATGTCCAGGAAAAGGTGGTTTTCTTTGTCCGTTTCTGCTTCTCCCCACACCTTAAGGAATAAATCTGGTTACATTGTCACATGTAGCCAGTCCTTTTTTGGAGCAAATTACACAATTACAGTTTTGATGAACAAAAGGACAGCCTGCTCCTATGATAAGAGTTAAAGGTATATTCTTAGGAATCTCCTTGAAAGCCAGGTGGTAAGTGGCACCAGACTGATTCAGTAGCTGCCAGGTTCCTGTTGTGCTAAAATACATCCAGAAGGTTGACAGTGAGTTTGCCATACTCTTAAGTTGTTGTCCTGCTCAGTTTACTGTGAAGTAGAACCAGTAGACAGTAGAAACCTTTCTTCACAGATGAATTCATGCAATGGGTGTCATTTAGGCCCTTCTGATGTCCAGCGGCACCTGCTTGTGATGATGCTGTGTATCAGAGGGGCCTGTGATCTGTACAAGAATTATGTTGTTTCTATCCTGTACGAGTGGATTAGATTAGGTAGGCCTTTGCACCAGAGTCATGGGAAGGCTGGGGAATGAGAGAGAGTGAAAGTATTTCTTAATAAGACCTGAGGGAAGGATCTTTGATAATTGGGAGTTTGTCCTCTGTTTGCCAGTAGGTATATGAAGAAATTCTGAAGCTGTCCATGTTGGTCCTTGTATGTCTTGCTCCCATAAACTGTATGGATGTGGTTCTAGCACCAAGGAACATTGCTGTCTGTAAGAGCTAGATGCTTAGTGCTACTGGCAAAGGAAGAGTGCCTTATTTGGCCACTCCATTGCATCTTTCTATTGTTAGATCCTGTGCTGGTTTTTCTCTAGTGCATAGGGAGATCCTGTTGACCAAATCTTTTATTTCTCTTGTTTATGAAGCTGGCTTCCTGTGGATGTCCACCTGAGGAGCATCATTGTGTCTTGCAATATAAATTTAATATAGAAAAAAAAAGAAAAAGAAAAAAAAGCACCTTTCTCTTCTGTCTGAGTTTTGGTTTGTTGGCGGTTTTTTGCCTTCAAGGAACTCTTCTCTCTTTTTACTAAGGAACTGGAAAGTCTTGGTTTGCAGGTAAATACTCAGAAGAAGGAATAAGATATGAACTGACAAAGCTCAATCTGAAAGTGATCAAGTGGAATCTCTAGTGACATTCATAAAACTTGGTGTCAAGCTTTTGTTTGTGATTTGTTGATGCCAGAAGCTATGATACTCTTTTAGGTTTGGGAAGCTGGACTTCGAATGCAGCAGCTTACAAAATGTTTTTACAAAACATTTGGACCTATGTTACCACTTTTCATGCAGACTTTCGGTGGGGTTTCTAATTTACTAGTCAATATGCATATTATACTATAGCATATATGCAAACTGCTCTTGAATTCTGAGAAGGAACCTCTTGCAATGAAGATACACCCACTTGTGGTGTTTTGAAACAAATAGCTGAGCCCTTGTTTCAGTTATTCTTGTTTGGACTTGAGAGTCAAGTAGAAGTGCTCTGTGCCATCATGCAGCATGGCAGTCAATGTCAGAGAAGGTTGAAGTTCAGTGATTTGCTGGAAGAGTATCCATGCTTTGAAATTAAGTCTAAAGCAGCAGTGACAGTGTTAGCCTAAGGCACTGGTGACATGGGTTCAGGCTACTTAGGCAGCTCTCAACCCTTGCGTAATGATAGGAGTAATTTAACCTCTCTGAGGAGAATGTGATCTCATTGTGCACAGGAGAGGGGATATATAGTGTGGAGGATACATTTTTCAGGATCATTAACCCTCAGGATGAACTTCAAAAACCCCAAACAACAAGTAAACCTCTGACTTTTTTGTGTAGATCCAAAAATATGTAGTGGATGCATCTTCCTGCTTTCCACATGGGGCAAATTTTAAGACTGTCACAAGTGCTTCTTCCTTGCAAAATTGTTTAGGTCTTGTTTAACTGTTCGAAATTTGGCATCTGCTATTACAGTAGACATGTAGGGCACCCTCTGTAGCTAAGAGGGATACACCTCTTGCAGGGGATCTGTCTGATCTCTGTTGATTTAATAGAAGCTTAGAAGCTTAAACTAAATCACATACAGGTGAGCATCTGAAGCAGGGTGAGACTCAACTCCATTCTAAACAGCTGTGTAGCCATGGATATTGCAGGCACTGCAGAAAAGATGCAAGTTTCACCCTTTTTCTTGCATTTTAGAATTAGATGTTTGTACTGAATATCTAGACATCTGTGCCAAATCAACTTTACTCTTGAGTGAGACTTAAAGTTGCTTTTATTAGGCAGACAAGCAAAATGCTTTTCTGGCTCTACCTCTTGTCCTGTGCTTTGTTAATATGACTGAATCTTCATTTCACTTAGGCATAACTGTACTGTTTTAGGAAAACTCTTTTTAAATCTCTGTCTTTTGCCAGCTTTGCCATTATGCATAGAAACCATTGGTTTCTGGTTGCTCAGAAATTTGGCAGTACAAGATGTTACCTTTCCTTTCCCCTCTTCTGTCTTTTGGCTCAATTATGATTATTATAGAGTGCTCCTGCTGAGAGTACTGTACAGAAATGCATTATTTTTCTCTGTGGTGTTAAGCCAGCATTAAATTGTGGAAGGGTTGCAGGGTTGTGTGGTGGGTTTTTTTCTGTTTGTTCTTTATAAAGGAAGAAAAGTGAAAAAATGCCAATGTGTGACTTGGTTTACCTTGTCACTACTGCAAGTAAGTAAAAGATTGCTTCTGTAGATCTGTAAGGCTCTCTTCTGCTTCTGGTAGCAGCATGCCCTTCTGATAATAGTGTTTGGCAACGTTTGATACGTTAGTGGTGCATTGAGTTGGAATTAGGCTGGTACTGACGTCCCTGTGTTGTCTTGTGGTGGACTTGAGGCCGCAGGCAGAGAAGACCATTACCAGGGCATTACCATCAGCTGAGTCCTGCTCTTGGGTAACTTGGCAGCAACACTGGATAATTTCAGTGGTGCAGGATTAGGCTTTCTGCAGATGCTGCTTGTAATAATGTCATCCATGAAAGCAACTTACAGTGTGTCAGCAAGTCGCCTGAAAGAGACAAGTGGTAGGAACTGGGAGCACACAGCCCCAGAGTATTTCTATTGTCATCTTATAGGTGTGGCTGATGGGAGAGGAAAAACAAAAATTCTTTCAGCAAGATGGAATTGGAAAGTGTGATTGAACTTGTTTCTTCATGTATATATGGTACCACTTTGGGTTTGACATAAACATTTTTTCCAGTACACTTTCCTCTTGGTTTAAGGCATTCGCCTTGGCCTTGTCTAACATCCAGCAGAAGATGTCATGATATTAGACAATCTATTATTCCTCATATGTCTGTCAGACCTCAGTATACCTTTTTGGTATACTGTTTGGCAAGTTCTGCCAATTAAAATGAACCCTCCCTAAGGAGCAGGAATTTAGTTTTCTAGGACTAGGATATAAAGTTGTCTAGTGTTTGAGCAGATGCAGTTGGCCTTCATATCTTGGCAAGAAGTGCAATGTGGTAAGTTTTCAATGTCACTTGTACATGTTGTTTATATGAGACTACTTCATGCCTAGACACTGGAAAGGATTAGTGCTGCCATGTTCATTTTGTAAAGTGGGTGTGGCTGAAAAAGGAACCTGTATAACACAGTGGCAGGGGCAGAAGGGTGAAGAAGGCTCCAGTTTGAGGTGGAAAAACAGTCTTGGGTACTGCTGTTCTGTTAGAGCATGTATAGAATTTGTACTCAATGACTTGAACAGATGTCCAAACTAGAGGGTGCCTGAGAAAATACATAACCCCCATAAATCCTGGCCTTCCAAAGACTGATGATACTGTGTACTAATTACTTTGAAACTTCAGTCTTTATGATGATCTTCTAATTTCCTCTGTTGCAATCCTCAGAGTAAGAACACATTAGTTCCCCTTGTAAGTGCTTCTGCAGCATGTTCAGTCAGTGATTTCCCCAAACTGTAATGTCTTCTTTTCAGAATGTGCCCCATAATCTTCAGTACATAATTGCTTGTGCTATTCCTGAATAGGCATTTTGAAGAGAATGGGGGAAAGGAGGCAGCTTTTATCTACAGGCTCAAATCAGTGCCTGAGTTATGGAAATTTCGGTCTGATACTTGTCACTCCTCAAGTGTAACTGTATAGTTAATATCCGTGACTGACAGTATGTAGGGAGTTGCAGCACCCCATTCTTGCAGACACCGCTTTTCTTGCAACTTTCTCTCTTTGTCTTTCTCTAGCAATGAGAAAACAAAGGTTGTTCAGCCTTATGCCATCGTTGCAGATGCTGATTGAAAGAAGTTGTACAGAAGCTGGTAATATGGAAACTGAAATCTTAACTGAGGACTTGGGTTAGAATTTGCATATTTAAAAGTGGAGAAAGTCATTTCAGGTGTAAACCAAAACCTTCATACTGGTTTGAGTTTGTTTTTAAAATAACAGTTATGTCTGATTGTAGGAAAATAAAGGACTACAGTTAATATGTATACTTCCTAGTAAGATAGCTTTAAAATGTCACATTTTAACAGAGTTAAATTCATATTATTAATATGCCTTACGCGCTGCAATAGAGTCTCTAATTTCTATTTTTAAGAAGAAATTTTTTTGTCTCTGGTTACATCCAGTGCAGCTTGCTAATTTTAGGGGTGTGAACTCATGGTTTAGTGAGACTGAGGTTTTAATAGCTGTGTCTGAATGCTTGTTTAAAATTTATCACTGTGTGTTTCTATGTGGGGCCAAGTATGTAGCTGATGATGTTGCTGTTTTGGTGACCAACAGGCTGATGGACTGATAAACACAGTTTTATTATAGTAGGGTTAGTGAATTGGAAATGGGAAGAAATTCTCATTCCAAGATGATTTTGAATGGTCTCATATCTTAATATCCTGAATTTCATATTGGTGTGTTTTTTAATGATGCAGAGTTCTAATTGGCGTGAAGGTATTGTATTTGAGCTGAAACTCCCATACAAGGGACAATGGACCTGCCATACATCTTACTAGCCAAGACATGAAACAGTATCTTTATTTGCTTTAGTAATTATTCTTTACTAAATTTGGGAAACCTTTAATTTTAGAAGGGTAGTGCCTGGTACCATCCAGTGCTGTGATTAACATACTGGGAAGATTCAGTCCTGAGTGCTCTGAGACTTTTGCCATGAAGTTGCGTCATTCTCTGAAATGTCTTTTCCTCTTGGGGCAGACGGGCCTATCTGTTGTCATTATCTTCACAATGGCAATAAGATTTAGGAGACAGTCATGTTAACAAAGGTACAAAGTGTCCTCGATTCAACAGCTCATTTCCAAACACCAAAAAAACCCCCCTCAGCATTATCACAGCAGATGTGCTTGCTTATTTTGTTGAATGCTCAGAAGTATTCCTTAGGCTAACTGTGCTCAGCTATGATCAGCTTTCTTCTGCCTGAGAAGGCTTTGCATTGTTTATTCAGTCCCTTGTCATTTTAAAAAGGGAGAATGACTAAAGATGGTGGTTATTAAAATTGTATGTGTATGTTATATATTCCTCATTGCTTCTGTATACTTTCTTTTTTTTTCCATAAGTGAGCAAATTGACAATGTGAAAACATTGCAGTGTTGTGATATTTGAAACTCCCAGAAGACACTCTTCTGGTTTTCATCTCCTTATTCTGAATTATGTCAAGTCATCCCCTTGTTCCCACCAAAGTGATGGACTGTCAGTACTGTGTAAAGCTCTTGCCTTGCAAGGTGTGTTCTTCGTGCAATACGACACTCTCAAGATAACTCTTTCCTAAGCAGACTCGGAACTCTGTGTTCTTGCTATGCTAGATATTACTCTTGCAGGTACCCAAATGAAGCTTCCTAATTGCTAGATTATTAAATTAAAATCACAAGTTTGCACCAAATGTGTATTTTCAGTTGTAACTATTTTAGATGTGGCAGCTGTCTGTGTTTTGTGAGAAAAGAGGACAAGGATGTAATTTCATTGCCATGATATATGCCATTGTGTGCTTTATTTACACATGGCCATATACATGCATGTGTAAAATATTTAAAGTATTTATACCCTTCTTATATTTTATGTATTAACCTTTCTTTTCCTTTTAGGAAAATGAGCACAAACAACAGAAGGGTGAATACTGTATTTGTCTTAGAAAATCTGGCTGAGCTTTGACTCCAGTGTTTGGTTTGTGGGGAAAAAAAAATACTGTAAGGTTACACCATGTGAAATGCATGGAATATGATTATTTTTCTTCTTCTGGTGTCTTTATTTCATCTGAGTTCATGCAGTTTTCCATCTCTAAGCAAACTTTTCTAGAAATGGTAGTTTATCAACTTAATTATGAAAGGACAAAGTTGAGAGAGTAGGGGTGAGTGCTGTGAAGGTCAGGAAGTCACTGTTCAACATTGTTCATCTGAAAGCTACCACAAGAAAAGAGAATTTTATTGCTGTTGGCTCCGTTCATACCTTCTTTGGGTATGTAATGGCCAGTATGAATTACAATAGCAACATGCATTTATGATTTTTATTTAAATCATTAGTATTTCAGTGGCTAAACTGCTCCTGCTCTTGCATGTGACACTATGACTTTAGCCAGAAGTCTCGTAAATTGAATTGCATGTGGTGGTTGTAGCGCTGACAGTGCTTAGATTTGGACAAAGAACTCGTGCTATCATACCAGCATCTATTGTTCATAACATAGCAGGAGACCTCTAAACAGCCCTAAAGATTAACTTACATTACAGCTCCAAATCCTGCTTGGAGCTTTTATGAAACTGATGAATTGCTTTTCAGATTTTTCAGGCATTTTTTCCCAGTCAGATGTGTACAGATTTCCCCTCACCTCCCAGACTAACCTTTCCCTTCTCTCTGCACCCCTTTCAGTTTGTACCTAGCTCTTTTGTCTCATTAAGTTTTGTCTCTTCAATACCTTTAAATTGTTTGTTAAGGGATTCAGATATTTGTTTCCAAAGTTCTTACTTTTTTCAGTCCCTTAAAACTAGAAAGAGTATGTTCCACTATGTAAATAAAAAGAGAATAGGTGAATTCCCCAGTGAAGATAAACTAGGAATGAGATTCACCTATTTAAATTTGTGCATAGAATTTAAATTGTTAAGTTTGTCCTGGGTGTTTGGTAAAACACTGGTGTGTAAGAGTGGTGGCAGAATGGCAAATTAAAGTGAACGTGTAGAAATGAAAGGTACTTGCAATCAAGGTGAAAAAAAACCCCAAACATGGACTTTTGTCTTCAATCTTTGTGCTGGACATAAAGCTGCAAGGATTTAGCAGGACTAACCACCCTTCAGAAGAATAGCAAGTGTAGGACCTCTTCATAAGAGAGAAAGGAATGCTCCAAGTAAATAAAGGCCTTAGTATAACCTCAGTGACTTGGAAGGCCTTAAAGCAAATAGATCTCTGATTAAATTTTCAACAAGATAATAGTGAAAGACTTGGAGGTAAATAGAAAAATAAGTAAATTTAACTTTTTGTTTAACCAGTGGTGGATCCTGCCAGTTAATGTGATTGTTTTTTGTTAGCACTGGTAAGTACCATGTCTGCTGAATTTGCCAGGCTGAGTGAGAGTGTGGCCCTCAGTCAGGCTTGCTATGGTGCCACATGATAAACAGAATATAGAGTTTTCACAGGAAATGGAAGAGAGATGGGATCAGACATGGTGAGTAATCTTGCAGAGTGCCAGGTTTAATTTTCCTTTAAGGAAAGAGAGGAAGTTTCTACTCTTAATTTAACTGACAGTTTATGCATGTCATCCTGCACCTATGCACTGATAACAAGGAGAAATGGTTATCAAGTTGGGTGTAGAAGAAAAAGATCTAACTGCAAATAAAGGTAGTAAATCAAGATAAAATTTTTGTTCATGGAATAATGATGATCTGAAATTACTTTCCAAACGTGAATAGCAGGAAAAATACATGACTTCTTTTGAAAGGAAGCCTGGTAATTTATTAATGTAACTTCAGCGTTAGGAGTCAGGAATTTCCTTTATGCCCTTTGTTTCTGTCCTGGAAATTATTTTACATGTTTCCTGAGGCTTTTTCATCATTCAGGTATTGAAGTGATTGTATTCAGCCTAATAAATGTGACAGGAGGCTAGTGACTTCAAAGGTAGTGAGCCCAGACATCTTGTGACAAGAATGTTTGTGTCCTTGCCAGGTATTTATCCATTCTTGTAGGGAGTGAGAGTCAGACACAATTTGCTCAGCCTGTCAGTAGGCAGATAGTTTAAGATGATCCACAGAATGTGCTTTCTTGCCCACCTGCCAGGCCAGAGAGGTTAAGCAAGGGACAGTAATGAAGTTGGAGCCATTATTAAGGACACTTAAGGACACAGGAGGAAGCAGAAAATATTCTGTAGCATTTTAGTGATTTGAGAATTTGAGGATACTGAAGCCTGGGGAGCAAGGGGATCTGGGAACTTGTTACTGTGTTGCTGGTGTGTTTGCTGTAGGAAATGAGAGGAAGGTCCATAGGATGTTTCATTGGTTTTGCTGAGCTAATGCTTCTGCTGGACTCCGGGGGATTATACAGCATGCTGTCCCTGCCACTGCATTGATATCAATTTAAACGTGTCCAAAGAAATACAGCAGTAGCTTCATGCTGCTATTCAAGCTGAGCTACAGCACAAATCTTTAAGAAGTAGTGGATAATTTTGTATTATGGAGCACTTCCAAAAATTCTGTTTGTGGCCAGGTCCTCTATCTTATCCTTTTCCACTCAAGGAACATATCATAGAATCATAGAATGGTCTGGGTTGGAAAGGACCCCAAGGATCATAGAGCTCCAACCCCCCTGCCACAGGCAGGGCCACCAACCTCCAGGCCTGGATCTACACAAGGTTGCCCAGGGCCCCATCCAACCTGGCCTTGAACACTTCCAGGGACGGAGCATCCACTACTTCTCTGGGCAGCCTGTTCCAGCACCTCACCACTCTTTCTGTAAAAGACTTCCCCCTAATAGCTAATCTAAACCTTCCTTCCTTTAGTTTTAATCCATTCCCCCTTGTCCTGCCATTATCTGCTCTTTTAAAAAGTTGAATCCCCTCCTGCTTATAAGCTCCCTTCAGGTACTGGAAGGCTGCAATGAGGTCCCCCCGCAGCCTTCTCTTCTCCAGGCTGAACAAGCCCCGCTCCCTCAGCTTCTCTTTGTAGGGCAGGTGCTCCAGCCCTCTAATCATCCTCGTGGCCCTCCTCTGAACCCTCTCCAACAGTTCCCCATCTTTCTTGTATTGGGGGCCCCAGATCTGGACACAGGACTCCAGATGGGGCCTCACGAGGGCAGAGTAGAGAGGGACAATCACCTCCCTGTCCCTGCTGGCCACCCCTCTTCTGATGCAGCCCAGGATCCCATTGGCCTTGCGAGCTGCAAGAGCACACTGCTGGCTCATGTTAAGTTTCTCATCCACCACAATCCCCAAGTCCTTCTCAGCAGGGCTACTCTCAAGAAGCTCTTCTCCCAGTCTGTATCTATGTCTGGGATTCTTCCAGCCCAAGTGCAACACCTTACACTTACATTTCAGTTCAAGTGAAATTATTGTGTTAAACTGCTTAGCTAACAATCCAATCCATTTAGTGATGTGGAAGCCTTAATTTTGCTTAGTGGCGTTAGACTAGAATACACCCTCACTGTAGTCTTCTGCCCTAGCTGCTGGGCCTCCAGGTGTATTGGAAAAAGTTGCACAATGGGCAGTGTACAGCTGGACTGTGTAGCCTGGGTAATTTAAGCCAACCACAAATCATTGCTTAAAAAATAGGAAAGATGTGTTAACAGATATGGTGCTCATCAAGTCAAGCATTAAGTAACAGCATAAAGAAGATTAATGTTCCTGGGACATACAATCTATTATTTAAAAATGGATTGGCTAGACTTCGTGGGCATACATGGTTTCTAACAGTGATTCAGAGATGATTCTTGGAAAATTCATACAACTTCACAGAATCACAGACTCACAGGGGTTGGAAGGGACCTCAAGAGATCATGGGGTCCAACCCCCCTGCCAAAGCAGGCTCCCTAGCTCATATTGCACAGGGAGGTGTGCAGACGGGGCTTGAATATCTCCAGAGAAGGAGACTCAACTCAACTTGTTACAGTAATTGTTGTTCAGCTGTCAACTGTCCATTGCACAACAATTGAGTTGCTCGTGTCTTTAAAGCAGTTACTGGTATTTGCTTTTGAACTGTAGAACTGCAGACAGCTTGCTTAATGTACAGGCTGTGCTCGGGTGTGAGGTTTCCTATTTAGCTTCAGTAACCTTAGAAGCAAATGCTTGACTGCTGGTTCTGAACACAGGCTGATGCCGCTATCTTAGGGTTGACCAGCAGTTTGCATGTAACCAGCCCTGCAAGAGTTCTGTCTCTCTCTCTGTGGAAATAAATCCTCTGTGGTCTCCTTGTCATTGCCTTGCTAACAATGACACCCTTCAGAAGCAGCATGGAGTCGATAGGGGATCAAGTTAGCCACCTGATCCATAACTGGTTCTTACTCAGCTGCCAATCAAGGGTAACATATACCCTCTGATAGTGTCTTTGACTACCACGGAGCTATCCCATGAGAGGCAGTTTTATACTTCAAGTTGCATGAAGTTTTCATATCAGCAGGGTACTGATATATTCCATTAATAGCGAAACTTCTATGAATGATCTGCCCTAACTGCTTGGGTGAAGGTGTTCTAGCAGCAGCACTGTGTCACACTGGAGTATGCCAGTGAGAGCTCTGTGGGAGCATCAGGAAGACAAGTCTGATTTGAACACAACATCCCAGCCAATTCTTGTGCTCTTAGCAGCAAATAAGTGGCTGGAGAAAGCACTGTGAAGGAAGGTTAGACAACTTCAAAATGAGATGGTGAGCCTTTGGGAAGGCAAAACATGTCAAGTGAAGAAACAGATATTGACAGCAGACCCCTTGGATCTGATGTGGTGCTTGATGTTACTCACAGTGCTTCCTGCCACAATTGATGTGCAATTATTCTTGTATCTACTGCATTTTGATGTGCCTGATTCCTACCACACCATTGCTCTCTTCATTGAGTACAAGTGCCCTCCGCTGAGTTCAAGTGCCATAGGGAGCGTATGTGTTGATGCAGACAGAATGTGACATTGAAATTTTAAAAAGGGCCTTGTTTGTTTTGTTTTAGTTTTTTTCCCCCTTTTTGACCATTTCCATTGTTGTATTTGTTATTGGAAACTAAAATCTTAGGTTTTGGTTTTAAATAATTGTTGGTCTTGGTTTTTTTCCATGTATTGATTTAAGATTCACAGAAGACTAGTGTTAACTAAATTTGGGCACATGCTTCATGTGATAAACAGAAAATTCTTGTCAATCTACATTTTGAATTCTCTTTCCAGTGTGTTCATTGCTGTCTAGTGGTTTGATTTTTTTTTTTTTTGGCACACTTAATTTGCTTGACAGTGTTTTATTGTCTTAAGGTGCCTTGTATTGTGATGTTCCTGATATTCTTTTTTTTTGAGAATCTGGATTCATTCATGTTCGTGAACATAAAAAGCAATTGATGTCAGTCAAATATTTGAAATACTTCTTTGCACTCCTTAGTTGCTACACAGTGTGTGGAAGAATGTTCTTTACTGAAGTAGCTCTGGTTGTTGCTTCTGAAACTCTGAATCTAGGTGTCTTGACAGAGCTCTGGGGGTTTTCAGTGTACCTCTTTCCTAAGCATGACATTAATATTTCAGTTCTGCAATCACTGAAGCAAGAAAATCATGACCTTCATAAAAAAATTAACAAGTGTTGCTTTTTTTGGAATGGATTGTTGCATAGTGTCTTACCAAGTATTAAGTGTTTAACAGCTTGTCTATGCTTAATGCACTCAAGTTTTAAAAAAATTAAAATACTTTTAATAAATGTTAGAATTTGCTGCATACCAGGCTGGATATTGCAGGTGACATCTTAGCTCTGTTTCAGTTTTTCCTTGCCAAACTTTAACCATCCATGTCAAGATTCATATTCTGAAGAACTAAAGCTTCATTTGATACATTTTTTTAAAAAAAAAATATATTTCTTTGTAGAATTTTCCTAAGCTGTTTTTTATGCAGGTACTTACCTGCTGACTAGTTCATTAAAATCTCTTTTGTGAGTGTATTTAATAGAGGAAAAAAAAATCAGTTGAGTTTCAAAATAACCTGGAGTGCTCAAGTGTAACAGTTAAAGTTCTAACCAACAGCTTGGGGTTCTTAAGTCAGGAATTGTATGCAGAGGGGTCTCAACAGTGACAGGCTCTCATGGCTTTATTTCAAACTAGAGTGCAAACACCTCTTTTCAGTGGTGAATTATTTAGGTGTCTAAGCCAATTCCAGCCTAGCACAATTTTTGATGTAACTAGATAGCATTACTTGTGTTATGGATTTACTCAAGAGGTGAGTGCAGTGTATGGAAATGAGGTTCTGTCTGTAGCCCATTTAAGCACTCTGGCCTGTGTACAGTACCATTTCTCAAGTTATTCCTGGCAATATCCTGTAGTGATGGATGTGGTTTTTGGTAGAGCTTCATTCACATCATGGCTGATGGGGAACATCACAACAGAATTGCTCTTTATGGGAGACGTGTGTTGCTCAAGTCCTACTGATTAATAATGTACTGCAAAAAATGGTCCCAAACACAGTTTTACAGGAACAGGATAAAAATTAGACTCAATATGTTTCATGCAAAAACTGCAGCCTGAGCAAGCTGCTGCTGATCTAAGGAAAGGAGTCTGTTGGACACCTTACTTACTCCCCACCATCTCTGAGCTGCTCGGAAGCCGGTGTTTCTGAGGTTTGCAGCCAACCTCTGGAGGCAGCTTGGCCCCAACACCGTAGGGGCTCAGGGTACCAAGTTCCCTGTTGAAGAATGCAAAAGCAAGCCTGAGAACACAAACAGGCTACTGTGCCCTCTTGCAGTGTCAGTGCATTTCTTCAAAACACGTCTGTAGTGTGAGGACAATTTTACCCTTCCAGGGTATGTCCTCACTGCCCTACTGTCTTTTGTAATTTCTCCATAAATCTCAGTGTCCAGTGCCCAGAGGCCTTCAGGAGAGACAGAGGAATGGTGTTGTCTTAGCTATCAGTTTGGTGGGTGGGGTGTCTTCCTTGGAGCTGAAGAGAGCATAGAACCCAACTGTTTCTCCTTGAAGAACAATCTTAACTGCGGAGGAAGGCTACAGGTTATTTCCTTGCTCATGCCTGCTGCTGAAGGCACATATGACTAAACACGTGATTCATCTTTGGTGTATTTCTTCCCCATAGATTTCTGTGGTGAAGTCATGATCCATCTTACATCTGAACTGATTCCCCTGGCAACGGATTGGGATATCAGTGCCCCTCTTAGTTGCCTGTTCTGAAGTCATTGCAAAGAAATCCCAAGAGTATGATGGAATAAACTCTTCAGGAAAACAGATTTTTAAAGCATCTGAAATAACAGGAAAGAATTTAGGAAATGACTGACTGAGTGCATCACTCCTGAACCAGTGACATTTGCCTTAGTAGTAAAGTCTTCAGGCTACCTGTGTTAGTTCTCTTGTAGTCTTTTTAGAATGACTACTCTGTTTCAATCAGCTTCAATGCTTTTGCAGTAGTTCTTACCATCCTTCTAATCTTTGAGTGGCACGAGAGAGGCAAAAAGATGTCAGTAATTCTTTTTATTATATGCACACCACCTAGTTTTAATTTATTCTATTAATGGCTGTAAGCCTTAAAAAAAAAAGTCTAGCTAATAAAACTGTGAAACATATTTTTTAGTACATTTGTGATCATCTCCTCCTTCATGCGGTATCTACAGTACAGTGCAATGGTAAGTTTTAAAGCAGATGTTATTTTTGCCACAGGTAATGGCAGCCTGGATAGCCTCACGAGTAGATTGTGGCTGACAATAACTTAGCATTTAAGCTTTCAGTATTGGCCTTGGTTTGTTTAAGTTTCATTTGCTTGTTTTTAATATATAATCCCTTTCATACTTTATTTGGCTTTTGAGGAATGAAAGCACATGCACATGAGACTAGAGAGGAAACGGCTTCTTCCAGACACTGGCAGGCTGATGGCAAAGGCTGTGTCAGAGCTTGTTACATGGCTTAGAGGTGCTTCTGCATTCACATAGGTTCTTTCTGGAGCTGCATCATATTGCTGATGTTAACTTACTGTTAGACTCCTATAAAGCTGTTGTAAAGTTAGGTAAGCTAAAGAGTATCTGTACATGGTTGGTGGATGCCAGCCACACCATGGATGAGGAAGTGAAGACATAAGTGCCTAGGTTATCATAGAATCATAGGATAGTCAGGGTTGGAAGGGACCCCAAAGATCATAGAGCTCCAACCCCCCTGCCACAGGCAGAGCCACCAACGTCCAGGCCTGGATCTACACAAGGTTGCCCAGGGCCCCATCCAACCTGGCCTTGAACCCTTCCAGGGACGGGGCATCCACTACTTCTCTGGGCAGCCTGTTCCAGCACCTCACCACTCTTTCTGTAAAAAACTTTCCCCTAATATCTAATCTAAACCTTCCCTCCTTTAGTTTTAATCCATTCCCCCTTGTCCTGCAATTATCTGCCCTTTTAAAAAGTTGAATCCCCTATAAAAAGTTGAATCCCCTGATTATGATTTGCAGGTAGCAGAATCACTATGTGTAAGGTGTTAGATGCCTGTGCTGTCAGACTGAGGATGAAATTTCACCTGAGGTGGCTATAGGAGTTACGTAGCATCTAAATGTAAGCACAGATCAGATGTCAGAGGTTGTGAAAAAGATACCTTGTTTACTTTTGGCCTAACAAGGGTCCTCGAATGTTTCAACAATGAAAGCAGTTGTTACACTTGATCTGTGGGTGGGAGATCATAAAATCTTCATTTTATGAACACATGCTGAGCAAGTACAGGAGGCAACACTGACAAAAAGGAAAATAAATAGATCATGTCTCAATCCTTAGAACTCGTGATTGGTTTGAAAGAGTAATGTGGCGATTAGGTTTTGTTCTTTTCATCTGACTTGTGTCAGATACTTGGTGTATCCCACCAGTGTGCCTGTGTGCTTTGGGGGAAGGGAAAAAAGTACATCTGGCAGGACTGTCTCAATGCAAGCTTTGAGATAGTTCTAGATACCTCTCTCTAGCTCCACTTGCCAAAATTATTTGAGCTGTACTTCTGACCTGCAAAAAGGGAAACTCCACTGGTTGGTGACCCGGTGACAGACTATCAGCCGTAGTAATTTTTAAATCCTGCTATTAACAATGAGGACTCTTCAGAAGGCAGAATACCCCAAATCTGAAAATTTTACTCTAAAAACATCCTGACCCTTCTAGACTGCTCACTGTAAGGGCCATTGGCAGGCTGCAACTCTGTAGGTTGTGATTTTATGTACGTTTACATGTGTCTTACATGATGTTAGCACATTTCTGCATCAGATTTTCTTTTCTTTAGCACATAGAATCATAGATCATAGGATCATAGAATGGTCTGGGTTGGAAAGGACCCCAAGGATCATAGAGCTCCACCCCCCCTGCCACAGGCAGGGCCACCAACCTCCAGGTCTGGATCTACACAAGGCTGCCCAGGGCCCCATCCAACCTGGCCTTGAACACTTCCAGGGACGGGGCATCCACTACTTCTCTGGGCAGCCTGTTCCAGCACCTCACCACTCTTTCTGTAAAAAACTTCCCCCTAATATCTAATCTAAACCTTCCTTCCTTTAGTTTTAATTCATTCCCCCTTGTCCTGCCATTATCTGCCCTTTAAAAAGCACATCTATGCATGAGATTTTGTCTGACAGCAAGGTAACTGCTTGTTGTTGGGTCTCAACATTCTGGGCTGGAACAACATTTCTCCTGGTTAAAACTTACTTAGTGGCTATGGCATTGTTGTTGCTGCATGTAATGAAACTGTATGCATCTTGGACCAATGTTCTTTCCAGGAAGATTTTTCCTTTCCCTACAGACAACAGTGAAATTGTAAGAAAACTTCAGATCAGTTCTGGCAGAAGTTTCAATCCAAATACATTAGCTAGTCAAATATCATGATACTGTGATATTTTAAACATTGTAAGAACTTTTCTTATCTGTTACCTCATGTGACCCAGAAACCATTTATAGAACTTGAAAAGCAGTGTTAAAATGGCATAATTTTTTTATTAGGCTGGATCATAAAGTGTCTTCAGTTATCTACACTCTGCTAACTCCCAACCCCTACTCTGCATGCTAAACAAGAATGCATTGTGCATGAATCTTTTAAAGCCTTTGTTGTAAAGTCAGTACCAGCAATTAAATGCACTTCACCATGCTAAGAGGAGTAAACCAGCTTTTCAAGCAAAAGTTAAATAAAAGACAAATAGTTGTCTTTACTAGTCTATTTTAAGCTACTTGAAGCACGCTAAACAGTTGTTACATGGATATAATACACTGTAGTGGCCTCAGTGTCTGTGGCTAAGCAAATCTGAAAATATTTGAATTTACAGCTGCTTTTATTTTGGTGAATAAGCAGCAGACAGCTCTAAGTCTTTTTCAATAATTTTTACTCTGCCTTTTGCTTTCAGGCTATATGACTATTGTCTGAGTATTGTTAAATTACACAGAGGAACATAACACCTGGTGTGTTTATTTCTGTACTGACTTTTTTTTATAATGCTCTTGTTAAAGCAGTAAATGAACAAGAAAGCTAATCAAAAGCAAGGTAAAAAGCCCACAGAACAAATGGGGTGAATAATTAACTACATCAGTTCATTTCATAAAGCTAAAATGATGCAGTGTTGCCTGGCAAAGACCAGAATCATATAGAAAGACAGACTTTTAAAATCTGAATTTGGAGAGCAGACCAATTGAAGAAGTGACTTGTCCTTTGCCCTTTCGTTTAGGGTGTGTGAGGAGGGGCAGAGTTCCTTGCCTTGAAGGTTTTTGGACTCAGCAAATCACTGCAACTCATTAAAGTTTCCCAAAGCATTTAATGTACAAAGATGCAAATTCCCTCCCTAGCTGACGTGGAATATAAGCCATTCAGGCTGCCTTGAATTGCTGAAATGTTAGCTAATCTTTTTAGTTTACTACCTGGTTACCCCCACCTCTGAACCTTTGTTTTATTACAAGCAGTGTTAAGTCTACTGGACCTAATTTCAAAAGCTTCTTGACACAGCAGCGAATACAAGTTGTTCTGGGAAGGGACTCCCCACTATCCATGTGGCTCCTGAATTTTTGGCCTTGTCCATAGTTGTGAAACCTGGACATATGCTGTGGAATTTTCAGTGGTAAAAGCATTCCTTAGAAATAATCGAATTGAAGTTGAGGCATGACAGAATTCCTGGATGAGAAGTTGAAAGGAGGAGCAGGACTTGCTTGAGGAAATGTTGGCACCATTGGCATTTGAAAGAGCTATGGTGTGATTTATGTGTTTCTTAAACTTGTTGAGTGACTACAGAAAAGTGAGAGTATTTGTCAGTCTATTTCTTTAGGAACTGTATCTGGAAAATGTTTTCTTCAACATATTACACAGTATAGAATGTTCATTCACTGTGTGGAAGTTGTAATTAGGCTAGCATGATTTGGCTAATCTCATGGGAGGCATATTTTTAAGGGTTTAGCAGTGGATATAGAGCTTCATCTGCCTGTTGAGACCACTAAATATTTTATTTATAGATGGTAGTTTATGCAGGTTAAATTACTCTAAGGACATGACCATATGAGAGAGAAAGGGGGAAAAATATTTAGACAGTTTTCTAATGCCTTGATCTTTTCAAATTAGTACTGTGTTTTGGGTCTTGTTTTGCTTTTCTACTTTCAAAGGTATGAGGTCTCCTGTGTTGAATGTTAGGCTGTTTATTACAGGATTCTGGAGCCTGTAGCCAAGCAGAGCTCCCTGCTCAGGTACAGAGTTCTGGCTCAGTGCAGTGCCAGTAACTGTGGTCAGACTCCAAGGACAACATGACTCTTGTCTGCTTCCTTTCCCACTGAGCTCCACTTTGTTCCTTTTTTTTTCCTGTGCTGTTGCTATGACTGATTATGGTAATATGTTTATAAATCTTTTACACCAAAGCCAACCATGTGATATAGCATATCCTTTTAGGCTGTCTGAATAGAAACTTAAGAGAGAAAAAAAATGAATCTATTTAGAAAGTTCAAAGGAGGAGGCAGGCAGGGTAGGCATGGAATATTGATTGTGGCTTTATTTCTAATCAAATCATATTGGTGAATAGACCACTAACATCTCCACAACTCTAAAAATAGAAGAATCTAATATGAGTTTAATAGGTAGGAGCTAGCATTAAAGGAGAATTGCAACTAGTGTTTATGTCTATATGCTTTTGAGAAAATCTTCTGTGTTTAGCTTGAAAGCAGGCTGAAAACATGCCATTTTTTGATGACAAATTTTGTTAAACACTCTGAATTAAGGTTACAGATTGCCTTAAAAAGACCATTGGGCTTATTGCAGTATTTTATGGCTTAATAAAATTCTATGGCAAAGGTAGGTAGGAAAACATATGACTCAACTGCTTTAAATGGTTCTGTTGTGCTGCAACAGCCAAAGAATGTGGGTAACACTTGAGTTGGGCAGCCTGTAGCTTCAGACAGAATTGTTAGAATGGGATGAAGGCAACTGTTTGATTATGGCAATGGCTAGAGAGAGCTTCTCCCAGTTGTCCATAGTTAGATAAGGGAAGTGGTGACTTGAAGCTGGAAAAAAACAAACCCTCTTAAGATTGCTCTGAAGTGTCTGCTATTGTTTTCATACATTTAGCAGAGAAGGTGATTGGTGAACTCTGTGACTCAGCTGCTGGAAAGTGAGTCATGGATGGTGAGTATTTCTGTGACAACTGGACTGAGGAGAAAAGCAATAGCCTATGCTCTTGTTTCAGATGTGCATAATTCTTATTGCTATCCTGGCCTAGCTAACATGACTTATGGCTGTATAAGAATCCAAAATATCTATTTGAACTTTTTGTTAGTTATAATATGAATAACTCCTGTTACTACTTCTGCTTGGACAATATAGGTAGCTTTATGTTTCTTCATAGCATATGAAGCTTACCAGCAATGCTGGAAGAGATTCTCAGGGCAGTGCAGGAGTATACAAATTTCTAACTTGAAAATTTTAGTTTTATCATAAGTATTTATATCAGTTGACATACCCATCACTGTGAATTTAATAGTAGACACTACTGGGGATATATCAAAGACCAAATTGTTCCAGGATAGTCTTAATTTCCGATATCTCTTTCTATAAGACTTAAGAAATGGTAATGCAGAGAGTGTTGATTTTTGTAAATGTTGGTAAGTATTGTACCAGGTAAAATATACCCCAGATAGAAAATGACTATTAAACTAAAGCAAAGATTAGATACAGCAAAAGCAAGAAGGTAAGAAGAAAGACAATACTGGAAAGAACAATGTAAAATCTTAAAGTGAATAAACACATAACTGTCAGTGTAGATATTTATTTCTGTAGTCATCCATACTTGAGCAAATAAAGTTGACTGTATTAAACTATTTTAATGAGACTATTAAGTGTGATTAGCCAGCCAAAATCTCAGTGTGATTAGCCAGTGGTCCTCACTGATATAAATTGACAAGTCCACCTGTTTTTGTCTTTAGACTGTAAATTAGGGTTAGTATGACATCCAGCTGTATAAACATAGAATCACAGAATTGTTTAGGTTGGAAAAGACCTTTAAGATCATCAAGTCTGACCATTAACCTAACGCTGCCTAGTCAACCACTAAGCAGTGTCCCTAAGCAGCACACCTACAAGTCTTTCAAATACCTTCAGGGATGGTCCCTCAACCACTTCCCTGGGCAGCCTGTTCCAGTGCTTGACAACCTTTTCAGTGAAGAAATTTTTTCTAATATCCACCTTTGATGCAACTTGAGGCTCTTTTCCTCTTGTCCTATTGCTTGTTACTTAGGAGAAGAGACCAAGCCCCACCTCACAACAACCTCCTTCCTGGTAGTAGTAGAGAGCAATAAGGCCTTCCCCCAGCCTCTTCTCCCCTAGGCTAAACAATGCCAGTTCTCTCAGGCACTCTCGATAAGCCTTGTGCTCTACACCCTTCACCAGCTTTGTTGCCACCCTTTCAACGTGCTCCAGCAACTCTCCGCCTTTCTTAGGGAGAGGCCCAAACCTGAACACATCTTGGCAAAGTCAACCTCTCTGAACTTGAATTATGTTTCAACAAATATTATTTAAGGAATAATTTAATCAGCACCTGAGAGAAATTATCCCAGAACAATTTAACACTTAGTATTGGCTATTCAGATTAAACACCTAAGATATCCTTAATAATGTTGAGGCCCAAATTAAATTGTGACTCTAAAAGCTTTATAAAGGCCCCTGTCTTCTGAAGTGGAGTGTGGTGGTTTTGGCCCT
>VZTU01007357.1:0-19932 GCA_013400835.1 Zapornia atra
CCTACGATTCTGTGATTCTGCTGCACTCGCTCCATTAACACTGACAGACAGCCGCCTGTACTGGCTTTCCTGGTGGCCTCCAGCTGCTGCCTGCCCACCCCCAGGGTGTCTCGCTTCGATCTCCACCACCTGTAGTGACTACTGCACTACTGCTTACTGGCTGCGGAGGAGTTCCTGACATCTCCTAACAGCTGTGACACGTATTCTCCAAATTAATGATAATTTTTTTAACAGACAAATAATTAAGTAGCTGTTAAGACTCTTCCTGTTATTACTCCCACAGATCAGTTGAGTTAGGCATGTTCGCAAATACCACTTCTGTGCTTGCAAAAGGACTGGCTTGGGGCAGGTATATTTTTTGTTATTTTCCCACAGATCAGTGAGATTGAGCCCAGCAGTCGGGGTCAAGATTGAAGCCAGGACAGTAATACCTAGGCCTCTCTCCATTTTTTCCCCACTCAGGTTTCTGCAGCAGCTTGTCACTATAAACGCAGACCTCCCTTGAACTCTGATTCTTAGGGAACATGGACAAAATAACCTGGAAAGACATCATGGGACCTAAAACAATGTTGCTAATGATCCTACACTTGACAGAGACACCAGGGCTCGGGGAAACAATTCCCTGTCCTTCCACCTCCTCAGGCAATAAATTTTACTCATTGCTTTATTTGTGAGTTTTATCTCCTCCTCCCCCATTATCCCTTCATTTGCTCCAGATATCTGTGCCCCTTTTTTTTATCTTTTAGGTGGTCTAGCTGCTTACATAATCTAATTAAAATTCTAAGGAATTTTCGGATGTTTTTCACTTTCAAGACCACTTTTTGGACCTGAAAAAGGGAATTCTGCCCAAAAGCTTATCTGCTTTTTTTCCTCAAAAGGCAGTTGCCCTCATAAAAGAGAGCCCCTCTTTTCACAGGGGAGAAAAAAAAAAAAAAAAAGAGCAATTTGCATCTTTAGCAGTGGGTTGAGTGACAGGGGAACATTTGGCTTCTTCTCCATAGTGTAATATGCAGCTAAAAACATCCAGTTAGTAGGTGTGCTTCCATTTGGTTTTATTTTTACAAGATTGTTCTAGAAAAATTAGTATTTCTGTAGTAGTATTGAAACCTCTTCCAAATTCAGAGGTGGTCTCATATTTACCAGAGTCAGGGTAGAAACCCTTTGGCACAACTGCCAAGGTAGCTGGACCTTCGGGTGGCTTAGCTATACCCGAGAGCTGCAGCTGTGAAATGGGAAATGTTACTTTAAAATGTGTTTGTTAAATAAGTCAGGGCTCCTGTGTGAGCACCGATTTGATGTGGAGTTAAGCTAAACCACCCATACCAAATTTAAAAAGCTGTCAATGAGACTAGGAGCGTTGGCACGGCAAGGTTTTGCATCCCTTTAACTTGAGTTGCCTTTAAAACTGATTTAAACTCAGGCGGCACTGAATCAATCCCAGGACTAAGTTAGTGGCATTTTAATTGGCGTGGGCTTTGCAAGAAGCACTTCACTGAGGTAGCAGTGCTGAAAATTTCCTGTGATGCCATATAAAAAGACTGTTATGTCATGTCCTGATAATTTGTGATGAACTAGATGCATTAGTATTTTTTAAAATTATTTTTTTTTCTGGAAAGCAGCCTTGGTTGAAGAAAAGCTTTGTGTTCTTCACCTGCCTTCTGTGTAAGCAGCCCCTTCAAGCACTCCTGACCTCCAGCCAGGGTTAATACATCCCTGAAAGGTAAGTAAAAAGGTGCTCCCTTTGCAGCAGGGTCTTTTGACTGACATGTAAAATCGATGTGACAGGTCTTCCTGATGGTGCACCTCACCTTTGGAGATGTGCAAATTCCCAGGGACTAATGGAAGGCCTGCGCTTTTGTAGATGAGGCTTTTAGTATCATTTGAGGGGGTTTTTTTAGGCAGGTGTCTGCAGAGCATCACAAGAAGCCTTTCTCATGGAGGACACAGCTAGTCGTGAATTATTGCAGTGTTACTCACCCCCATCAAATATTAGCATCTGGATATGGCTGTGCTCAAGCAATTGTTTGTGTTTTGGATTAAAATGGGAGCTGGTACTTTGCCATCCTCTCTCTCATTAAACAGTACAGTACAGTTTCAGCCCCTCGTGGCAGCCCTCATTGAGCTGTATGGAAAGAGAGGAGATCCTGCCTGCAGCTAAGTCTCCTGCCAGGCACAGAGTGTGGAAATAAATGAGGGGTGAGGCTGGAGGAACAGAGGTAAAGCTGTGTAGTGAGGGGTGGGACCAGTGTGTTCTAACCTCTAAGGGGGGTATGAAAATCGCATGGCAGTGGTGGTATTTTACATCATTTACTGGATGTAGGGGAGAGCAGCTGAAGAAAATGAAGACTAAATGACCCAGCAAGACCTGGCATGGCAGAGAGGCCTAGCAGGGCAGTTTGTGCCCAGTGCCCCCTTCCCCAGCGTGTCTCCTGGAACAAAGGCTCTTGCACTGGGAGAGAGAATGCATGACAAGTCCATGATGCAAGATCAGCTTTTGTCTTCACAAAATTGCTGGAATTTAGGTCTAAAACAGGAGCTGCAACTTTTTAGCCCCTCATTCCACCCATCCACTTGGCAACTGTGGCTCTAACCAGTTTTCTTCAAGTTCTTTCTCCAGGGAGTTTCAGGGCAGTAATGATTTGATCTCTAGGTGCTAAGCCTTCATCACAGAATCACAGGTTGGAAAAAACTTTTGAGGTAAGTCCAACCATACCTGTCCTCTACTAAACCATATCCCTTAGCACCTCGTCTACCCATCTTTTAAATACATCCAGGGATGGTGACTCAACTGCCCAATAACCCTTTTGGTGAAGAACTTTTTCCTAATGTCTAATCTGAACCTGCCCTGGTGCAGCTTGAGCCCATTCCTCCTCCTCCAATCACCTGTCACTTGGGTAAAGAGACCAATACCCACCTCTCTACAGCCTCTTTTCAGGTAATTGTAGGTGGTGATAAGGTCTCCCTTCAGCCTCTTCTCCAGGCTAAACATCCCCAGCTCCCTCAGCTGCTCCTTGTCAGATTTGCCCTCCAGCCCCTTCACCAGCCTCGTGGCCCTTCTCTGGACACACTCCAAGACCCCGATGTCTTCTAGTGAGGGCCCTGCACACAGCACTCGAGATGCGGCCTCACCAATGTCGAGTACAGGGGCACAATCACTTCCCTGGACCTGCTGGCCACGCTGTTTCTGATACAAGCCAAGATGCCATTGGCCTTCTTGGATGCCCAGGCACACTGCTGGCTCATATTTAGTTGGCAATCAACCAACACCTCCAGGTCCTTCTCTGCCAGGCAGCTTTCTAGCCACTCTTCCTCAAGCCTGGAGCACTGCACAGGATTGTTATGTCCCAAGTGCAGGACTCTGCACTTCTTGCTAATTGGGAATTGATGGCACAACACCAGGCCATCCATCAGTTTGACTCTTTCAGGTGTGTTTAGGTTACGCAATATAGCCAGCCTTTCAGGCCCTGGCAATCCCTTGGAGCCTTTTGGATCTAGAGCCAAAATTCATAATTTAGATCTGTGTTGGCAGTGTAGTAAGCTAGAATCCTAGATCTCAAGATTGGTCCTGAAAAGAGTTGAGCTTTTATCATCAGTGTGGCTTATCAGGTCTGATCTATTCACAAATAATAGAATACGTTCAACTTGATTAGAGAGATGAAGATAGCCCAAAGAAATAATTTTTTAGCATACAAGAAAGGTCTTCTGTTCAGCAACAATGCCTCCTGCACTCAGAGGAACTGTTGTGTTGTCACCCTGAGGTGTGCAGTATTTACAATTCTTCCTGTTGCAACCGTGCCCCTGAAAATCTTCTGCCTCTCCCTTGGCTGTACACCCACTGCTGGGTTTTGCTTGATGGCTGGCTGCACTTCTTCAGACAGACAGAGAGGTCACTGCACAGCAACAAAAAGCCCTTTTATCTGTGACATTAAATTCAGCGTACCTAAAACCCTGCCTGGGGGGTGGGAATGTGTGGTGGTGTCAGGCTGAACTGCAACCCGTGCGTTTTCAGGACAAATGGCACTGGAACTGCCGAGATGAGAACTTTGAAGCAAGGTCCTGCCCACAGCTACAGCTTAGTAACCTTATAAACATCTGTGTGACTGGAAGAACTGTGGCAGAGAGGTCCCCTCCTGTCTTGGGTTTGCTACCATTCAGTATTTCACTGATGTGCCAAATACTGGCATGAAGAGTGCATGCATTAAAGTCACAGGCAACGTGAGGTTGGGAAGGACCAACAGTGTGTTGGAGATTGAGATTGGAATTAAAAAGCCACCTTAGAAGGCAGTTGGACAAGGCCAGTGGGCCAGTGAGCATTCCAACAGAATTACCAAAGGACAATCTATCGAAGGCTTTTACACACAGCGATGCGATGTGAGGTTCCAGCCAGCTCTGAGCCACACGCTGCTAGAAGCTGAGAGGGTGTATGGGGAAAGTGCTGCCTGACACTGGCCCCAGGCCTCTGCTTTTCCCTAGGTTTGTGCTGCTGCTGGCAAACGCAGCTGATGCTGCACTCCATCTGGCTGCTCCTGAGCGCAGAGCAGAGATGATCAGCTACACTCAGGACAGAGGAGCCGGCAGCAGTTCTGCAGAAAAGATCTGGGGAATCGGCAGATCCAAAGCGGAGCCAGAATCATGGAATCACAGATTCATTTTGGTTGGAAAAGACCTTTAAGATCATTGAGTCCCACCATTAACCTAGCACTGCCAAGTCCACCACTAAACCATGTCTCTAAGCACCACATTTACATGTCTTTTAGATACTTCCAGGGATGGTGACTCGATCGCTTCCCTGGGCAGCCTATTCCAGTGATTGACAGCCCTTGCAGTGAAGACATTTTTTCTACTATTTGTCTTACCTGTTTTAAGAAAAGCCCACACCATATTGGAATATGTAAGTGGTGATACTTTGTGTAAGAAACTTTTGCTGTCTTAAAGGTGCAAGGGGCATCTCTGTTCAGTGCTGCTAATACCTCCTGGAGCACTTACTCTGGCTATAGTAACCCACTTGGAAAAAGGTGTGGACTATTTGGCAAGGGTTCAGAGGAGCAGTGGGAATAGTGGAAGGAATACGAGTTGGTTTATTTCACTTTAAGGGATTTTAGGCATTGGAGACACTGTTGAGTACTGTCAATAGAGAAGCAAGGAACAGGCTGGCTACCTAGTTCTCTGTCCCTGGAGGATTTTGGGAATAGGCTAGAAACCTGCTCTTGTGAGATCAGAAAGCATGTTAGATCCACCATGAATGACACAGATAATAGCCAATCTTGTCCCACAGAGGGACAGGTGTTGGGGATGGCAGCGGGCCTGGCAGCAGCCTGACTCTCCTCACAGAAGACATAGGCCCTGACAATATCCTCGCATTCCCGTGAGACAGGGAAGTTACTCATGCTGAGAGGTTTTTGGCAATCACATTCTCAAAACACAGCGGCCTTGAAGACAGGGGTACAGACTGCCCTAAACCAAGAAGGAGTTGTGGGAAGGTATTTGGGAGTAAGTGAACGTGTCAAGAACCATCCATAATAAATGGTCAACACAGCAGGTGTGCAGATAGTTTCAGACATCAAAGGTAAACTAACAATGTTTAGCTATAAGATATGCTTATCAGAACCCATTCTAATTACTAACCAATCAGCTTGGTGTGATCAGTGTGTGTAACCAATTAGCAGGTTTTTAGCTTGCCACATTTGCAGTAACAAATGTATATAATCTGTGTGATTTTGCTCAATAAATGGCTTCTCCTTAATTCATATCGAATTGCCTGTTCCCCATCACCCATCTCCGCAGACAGGCTGCCACTAGGTCCTTTCTAGCCCTACTCTGTGTCACCCCGTGATTCTTAGATGAACTATGTGCTGTCCTTTACACCTGTTTAGACTGATTACATGATAGGGGTAAAAATAATACCCTTGTATCCCTGTTCAGAATGGGCAGGAGGGTTTGGAAAAGGGATGTGGTCAGAGAGGAATGTGTTTGTTGTCCTGCTTGGCAGGATGGGTCTGTGCAAAAACCCCATGTGTGCAGAGGGAGGAGCCTTCAGGTTCTGCAGTGGTCAGAGCTTTAATCGTGGTACAGCTCCCTGCTTCTGTCCTATTTAAACAGAGTGTGGCACAGCCCTTTGACTCAGATTAGATATGCTGCAGAAAGGGCCCCTTCCATGCCAAACTTAAGGGAAAGGTGAGCAGGGCTTTAACTGCTTGTGCCTGCCATGATCAAACTCTGCTTAATCCGCAGGCAGTGAGCCTGGATCTCTCTGCAGAGGAATCTGCTCTTACAGCAGAGAGGAAGATTTATAAATTCACCCACAAAAAAAACCCAAACCCAAAATCAGTGCCTGTCCAGCTGGTTCAATTGCTTGCCAAAGGATGAAGATCTGTTTAAACTCCTCGGTAGAGATGGCTCACCGCTAGATCCCTCTGTCATGTGAGCTGACTCTGACTTCTCATGGAGCAGCAGGGCCTGCTGCATAAGGAAAAGAGAGCTGGGAGGGTGGGTGGTGGAAGGCAGGCAGGGGCAGCATCCCCCTCAGCAAGAGTGCAGACCCACGGTACCCCAGCACAGCCAGTGGAGTGGGACTGAGGTCCAAAGTCAAGCCAGGCTGGGATGTACAAGGTTTTCTATTCTACTCTGCTCTTGGGAGACCCCATCTGGAGTGCTGTGTCCAGCTCTAGGGTCCTCAGTACAAGACACACATGGAGCTGCTGAAGCAAGTCCAGAGGAGGGTGGTGAAGGTGATCTGAGGGCTGGAGCACTGTGAAGACAGGCTGAAGAGAGTTGGGCTTGTTCAGCCTGGAGAAAAGAAGGCTCCAAGGAGACCTTATGGCAGCCTTCCAGTACCTGAAGGAGCCTACAAGAAAGCTGGAGAGGGGCTGTTTGCAAGGGCATGGGATGATAGGACATGGGGGAAGGGTTTTAAACTGAAAGAGGGCATGTTTAGATTGGGCACAAGGAAAAAACGTTTACTGTGAGGGTGGTGAGGCCCTGGCACAGGCTGCCCAGAGAAGCTGTGGCTGACCGCTCCCTGGCAGTGTCCAGGGCCAGGTTGGATGGGGCTTTTGGGCAGCCTCCTTAGTGGAGGGTGTCCCTGCCCATGGCAGGGGGTTGGAACTAGATGATCTTTGAGGAACCCTCCAACCCAAACCTGGCCGTGATTCTGTGATACGGGGCTAGGCCCATCATGGCTGCAGCCTAACGCAGGCAGGCAGTGAGGGAAGGGCCTGAACACTAATGCAGCTCTTGAACCCTGGGGGAAGAGTCCCAGTGAAGGCTGCTCACAGCTCTGTCCCACACGGTGACCGGTTTTACTGCAGTTTGAGCCAAAGTTACAACTTCTATCTACAGACACCCCTTTAAAGTTGAACAGCTTTTTTTTTCTAAGGGCAACTAACGTGTCTGCCCAGTTTTTCTCCCCAAAGACATTGAGCTGAAGTGTATCCTCAGTTAACTCAGAGATCCCCACAGAGAAGACTCAAAGAAGACTTGCCCCATGCTAGAGATCTGTGTTCGCCCTCCAGACTCTCTGCTCATGCGTGTGCCTGTGACATACGAAGACACCCCACTAGATGGCGAGACAGGAGCCGGTGTATGGCAAACAGGGCACTACTTAGCTTGGTTGGAGGCCAGAGATTTTTTCCACTGGTGTTGGTGGCATTCCCATATCACCTGGAATGCCCCAGGACTAGTGAAAGAAAAATTTGATCTTGGACCTGTAACTGAGCTCTCTGGGCTACTAGCCAGTTGGATGCTGTAAATAAATACCATTTTCTCCAGGAAATTCCCATCCCCATGTCATGAGCTTGGGCCCATGGAAATTTTAACCGTTGGAGGTTCTAATCCTGCTGTGCCAAACTCACTCAGTTGCCACTTCCAGTTGCCACTTCTCAAAATGGCATTTGCTTCACAAATGTTTTGAAGCCTGAAATCGAATTCTGTCATTTTACTCCCTGGCTGCGTGCTATTTACTTCATGGTTATACAGTGTGAGCTCTCTGTCTTGTCAACAGAGAAATAATCATCAGAGCACATGACACCTTAACGATGCTGTTCCTGCTCGCACTGGATTTGCCAGCAGTAAATGAGGAACATAAGTTACATTTAGAAAGCAAACCTTGCTGCAGATGCTCCAGGAAAATGGCAGGAATGAAGGTGGCGTTATAGGGAAACCAGTAGATCGACCTTTTGGTCTCCCAGTTGTGGAAAGCATCACTTTAAGATACTGTAGGAGGAAGCAGGCAACAGGATTAAAAGACTGCAGTTTGGAAAAGAGCTTCCTAAATGGCAATCCAGTAACTTGAGTTTACAACACTTGTCAGCTGCTACTAAAAACCTGCTATAGTTTTCAAAGATCCCTAGACAGATCTGTCATTTATTATTTTCTGATAGGGATTTTGTGTCTGCTATATTCCCCCTTTGTGTGAAAATCAAAAAGGGACCTGAGTGACAAAGGAGATGTCAGAGGGCTAGGAGGCATCACCCAGCTTCTGAATGATTTGCCCCAGTTTGTATTGCTTTAGAAAGGTCTGGCAGCACTGTGGGAGCCATTATGAAATGCAGAATTTTAAGAAGAAGCCTTTTGCAAATTGTGTGTGTCCATCCCAAAATGTGCTCTGAGAAAATAAAGGCTTATCTATCTATGAGATGGCTGATAACCTCAGGCACTTTAAGATTAGGATAAGGAAAGGACCTTGGGAGGTCAATCAGCTGGTCATCTTGCATCAGGGGGATTAGTTAGACATGCACTACTCCGGGGAGATGTTTGTCAACCTTGTTTTTCAGATCTCCTGATGATGAAGATTTCCATCTCCTTCTGCAGAACAAACATTTACTGAAAAAAGGGGCTGGGTCTTCCCATCCTCTGTGAGTGTTGTAAATACAGGATGGATCATAACCTGTATTAAAGTAGACTTAGGGAGTCTGTCTGATGCTCAGACCCTCATGAAGATTGGGAGCTCAGCCTGCCCCATTCTACATGGACACCTGGATGCACAGTTTCCATATTTGTCTGAAAAATCGCTGTATTTGTTGTTGGTGCTTTCACCATGATCTTCCTCACTGGTTCTTCCCTGGGCCAGTGGGCACATGGAAGTCTGCCTGCAGGGCTGTAGTACTACGTGTCAAGAAGAGAAAGGCAGGGACCAGTCCATCTCATGTATTTCTAACAAGTTTTACATATAAAAAGCAGTTTAGCTAGTGAATACAATTCAGGGCAGAGTGGTAATAGATACTTCTGTGAAAATGTAAGAGCAGTTCTTGGTGCTGATAAGGAGACTAAGCTGTTGGCAAAAATTAAAGAAAGAAATAAAGATTAAAACCAGAAACATCCTTGCCACGGGGATGTGTACCCATACAGACCAAATATTTATAGAGACAAATACACATTTTTGTATGTAATTGTTATATGCCCAAATGTCCAATGCCATTTGCAGTTCTGGCCTCCCCATGTCAAAAGAGTCCGATAAAAGTAGTAACAGTACTGAGAAGAGAGGCAAGGAGCAAAGTAATAAACTGGGACAGGATGCACCAGCTTTAAAAAGAGAGATTTAGGGTGGTGGGTATCATGGCAGTCTTTGAAATTGACAGTGGCACTGAGAAGCTCAAAGAGGTTGATTATTCACTGCCTGTCAGTATACAGGACCTATGGGAACATCAAGAAAATGATGAGGTGACAGGTTCAGAGAAGACAAAAGAAGGTTCCTTTTAACACCCTGGGTATAGTTACACTGTGGAACTTACGGCTCCAGGATGCTGTGGATGCCAAAAATTTAGATTTTTGCAAAAGCAATTAAAAAGAGTCATGGAAAAAATTGCAGGAAAAGCTATTAAGCACTTCTGGCTCAGGAGGAGGCTCTTCAGCCAAGGACTGCTGGAGGCCAGGGAATTTAACACCAAAATGTTCCCGTATGATTGCCATATCCTGTTTTTTTTTCCTTCATGTGTCTCCCGTAGGATGGTGTATGAAGCAGGAGACTGCATCAGGTGAACATCTCCTCTGATGCAGGATAGCTGTTCTGTGTACAGCAGGGAGTGGAGCCTACAGACACCACTGAACTACGGTTTACAAGAATCCTTGTACCTGCTGCCACCGCATAAATAAGCAGCTGCAGCCTCACACATGAGGCTAACAAAGTGCCTTCCTCTGCATAGATCCATGGGTTTTGGGGGATAAAGAGTCTGGAAGAGATCATCTGTTTCCTTGAATCCCCTTACCAGTCATGTGCCTCAGGGAGGGACATTTTTAGGGAGGAAGAGTGAGCAAAATAGGTGGCAAAGAGGCAAGGGAATAATTTCTGGCTGTTTCTCTGGCCTGAAATAACCCTGCAGGGCCATGCTGAGGTGAGGGAGGACGGCTGCCCACTCTGCCTCACCAGCTCCCAGCTATGCTAATTGCCTTAGCTGCTGCCCTGAGGATTTTTCCTGGTCTAATTTTGCTGTCTCATAGCTCTGACCTGGTTTTGACATTTGAAAGAGCAAGTAAAACCCTCACATGTGTCAGGTGGTTTAACTGCCATCAGATTCCTTACTGTTTAATGACGGTGCCCAAATGCCCAGCCAAGGCAGTGTTGGATATCCCTGGGTAAGTGAAGGATTACGGAGGTGCTGTGAGGTCAGGCTGCTTTGTTTCATCTGTGCCAAGAAATCCCATCCACCCACTGCAGTCTTAGGCAGCCGCAGGCCCCCTCCATCTGTCTTATTTCTGAATTGCTCTGTATGGTGGTCTAACCCCGTATCCCTCTACCCATGCCTCACCCCAGCATTAAATGACAGCAAATTTCCCACCTGGGAACATCTTGACATACATGCACACCTCAACCTGCAAACATTCACATGGGTGCGAGCAAGCAAAGTGTGCTGGGAGATAGAAAAGACATCTGTGTGTCAGCGAAGACAGCAGGCCTGCCGGCGGCCTAGCTCTCTTCTCCCAAGATTTAGGCCCTGACAATATTCTTCTGTTCCCATGAGAAAGGAGAAGTTACTCATGCTGAGAGGATCCTAATAATCACGTTCTCAAAACACAGCGGCCTTGTTGATAGGGACAGGGAGGGGATTGTCCCTCTCTACTCTGCCCTCGTGAGGCCCCATCTGGAGTCCTGTGTCCAGATCTGGGGCCCCCAATACAAGAAAGATGTGGAACTGTTGGAGAGGGTTCAGAGGAGGGCCAGAGCACCTGCCCTACAAAGAGAGGCTGAGGGAGCTGGGCTTGTTCAGCCTGGAGAAGAGAAGGCTACAGGGGGACCTCATTGCAGCCTCCCAGTACCTGAAGGGAGCTTATAAGCAGGAGGGGATTCAACTGTTTAAAAGGGCAGATAATGGCAGGACAAGGGGGAATGGATTAAAACTAAAGGAAGGAAGGTTTAGATTAGATATTGGGGGGAAGTTTTTTACAGGAAGAGTGGTGAGATGCTGGAACAGGCTGCCCAGAGAAGTAATGGATGCCCCGTCCCTGGAAGTGTTCAAGGCCAGGTTGGATGGGTCCCTGGGCAACCTTGTGCAGATGCAGGCCTGGAGGTTGGTGTCCCTGCCTGTGGCAGGGGGGTTGGAGCTCTATGATCCTTGGGGTCCCTTCCAACCCAGACCATTCTATGATTCTATGATTCTGTGATAGGGGTACAGGCTGCCCTAAACCAAGAAGCAGTTATGGGAAGGTATTTGGGAGTAACGGAACATGTTAAGAACCAACCATAACAAGATGGTCAAAACCAGCAGGTGTGTGGATGTTTTTAGGCATTAAAGGTAAACTAACAATATTTAGCTATAAGATAGGTTTATCAGAACTCGTTATAATTACTAACCAGTCCATACAGTGTGAACAGTGTGTGTAACCAATGAGCAGCTTTTTAGCTTGCCATGTTTGCAGTAATAAAGGTATAGAATCTGTGTGATTTCACCTAATAAAATGGCTTCACCTAAAATTCCTATCGAATTGCGTGTTGCTCTCTGCCACTCACCACATCTGTGCATATCCAGAGTTGGGCACACGTGTTTGTCTGTTGTAAATGAGATTCACAAAGCACACAGTATCTGTTAGGTTTGGGTTTGTTCTTCTTTTCACAAAAGGTCACGCTGTCCTTCAAGTTTGAAAAGCTTCTGTGGTGTGGGCAGGAGCACAGTACCCACCTGGGAGGCAACAATGAAATCCCTGCCTGCCAAAACTGGTGTTTACAGCTGCTCCTCCACAGCAGGCAGCGCATAACCCTCCTGTCTCAAATTGTCCACGCGTGGAGTGAGGCCAGTCATGTTTATCTGCCTACTGGGAGGGCAACAGAACAAATCATGATTACTCTATGGGAATGGAAAACTGGGAAGAAATCCTATTTAAATAATTAACGTATACAGGAGCAAGTGAACAGGGAGAAAAGGAGGAGGCTCGGGGTGTATGCTCTCAGAGCACAAAGCATTCTGCTGAGAGCAGCATGAATATGGAAACCAGGCAACAGATGTGCTCTGCTGAACGTATGGAAATGATTCTGTGCATCTTTTTGGTGCATTTCCTCACCGTTCAGGAATAGTTTTGTGCTGAACATCTGAGTGAGGAGCTGAGGAGTTGGTCTTGGTTACAGTGGGCGTTGCAGACACATGGGGAGAGCATGTGGGGTATGGTGTGCTGGTGCTGCCAGAGCCGTCATCAGCCCCTAAGGAGTAGGATAGAAACTGGCCTCTGTGGCAAGGCAAAGAGGGCGAGCCCCAGCCAGGCACCTGCAAGCCATGCCATGGAAATGGGGACAGTTTTCCTTTCTATTAATCTGAGTTTATTACCTACTGCTTTGGATGCCTCTGCTGGCGGTCAGGGCTATTTAAAGACTTGGCTTTTATCCAAAGTCTGCCATCACATGCTTCATCTAAGAAGTAAAGATGGAAAAAAAGCAAATTCTCCATCGATTCATCAAACTGTTCTGCTGCTGCTGAACAGGAAAGGCACCATTTCAGTTCCTGCGTGTGGTCCTGCTTCCCTGAGAGCCAGCTTTGCTGGAGGAACAACCTGACTGCTTGTAGGTGTCAGGTCTCTGTACAGGTTGGTGTTTCACCTGGCAGACAGAGCCTCAGGGCTGTGACTTTTACTGGTGATTCTTTTTTTTGGCGGTGTTTTTTTTTTGAGGACTTCACCTGAAAAATGCAAACACAAAGGCTGTCTCTTAGGATTGCTGTGGCCTGCTGAAAATTAAGGGCCAAGATTTCTTCTTCACCATTATTTCCTTGATTTTTGCTGATATTCTGTATTCCTGAAAACAACCGTGATGGTTGGTAGCTGCACTAACCAGATGTGCTTATTTTTTAATAGCTTCTCTTTTGGTTTAATGCAGTTGTGACAAATTACGACATTTTTCCATAGGTAGGGAAACACACCTCTGGACATGGTGGATATTCAAGAAAGATGGCAAAGAACCTGAGATCCTGCCACCATAAAATATTTCAGTGGGGATGATGTAGGAGTTCCGTCTTCAGGGAGCTTCAGAGTTTTAGTGCAACATTTGGTCTTAACAAAACATTAACCCTGAAAGAGAAGCATGAAAAAGGGCTGAGTTTTGGACTTACAGCTGGGAAGTGCCATGTCCCAGCCCTGACACTGTCTAGGGTGTTGAGGGCTAAGCTGGTAAATCTGCATTTAGGAGTCAAAGCAATTTTCTTCTGGTTCTCAGAGGGGGTAGGCTTTTCCTGCGATGCTCACGTCTTGCTCTTGGCACTCCATTTGGGCTTCCATCTTTGGGTTTCAGTCCTTTTATTCATAATATGTGCCCATGGGCAGTAACTCTGACCACTCAGAGGTACCCCAAGACTCATTGCTAACAGCTCAGCAGTGCAGAATGTGGGATGAGATCCTTCTGAAGCCTGGAGGAAGAAGACTGAGTATTACCAGGCATGTAAGTGTTGCACTCCCTTGCTCAAGCCCGGTTACAGAGAGGTGAAGAGCAGCAGACACTGCTCCAGCCTCTTTTCACTATCAGTGCAATTTCAGTCATGCTCAGAATTCTGAAGTCCATTACTTGATCTTTACACCATTAATATGAAGGACCTACTAGCTTAAAAACTAATTAGGACTAGCCATGAACTAACCAGGAGGCACCAGGGGGAGAAAGGCAGATTTGTGCTATCCCCCTGATAATTCAGCAATACTATTATCATCCACATAGCTATTGCAAAGAATTAAAAATTATATTGATGTCTGGAGCATCTCCCCTATGAGGAAAGGCTGAGTGAGCTGGGACTGTTCAGCCTAGAGAAAAGAAGACTAAGGGGAGCTCTTATTAATGTTTACAAATATCTTAAGTATGGGATACATGGGGAAATGGCCAGTCCCTTTTCAGTGGTCTGTGGGGACAGGACAAGGCGCAATGGCTGCAAGTTGGAGCATAGGAAGTTCCACACCAATATGCAGAAGAACTTTTACACAGTGAGAGTGACAGAGCCCTGGGACAGGCTGCCCAGGGGGGCTGTGGAGTCTCCTTCTCTGGAGACATTCAAGACCTGTCTGGACACCTACCTGTGTGATATGAGCTGGGGAGCCTGCTTTGGCAGGGGGGTTGAACCTGATGATCTCTGGAGGTTCCTTCCAACCCCTATGATTCTATGATATGGTGTTAACCACTGTTGACTAATAAATAGCTTTTAATACAAAAAATATGAATGCTACAGACTGCATATACTGCACACGTGGACTTGTATATGTACCTCATGGAGCACGTACTGGTGATCAGTTAACAGTCTTTCAATGCTTATTTCCCATGCTCTGGCAAGCGACACTGAGGCTTTATTTTGACATAGTTCAAACACAGATTCTTATGTTACTAATGTATAGTAGCAGGGAATGAAGCCAAACAATGGAGGTCAGCAAAATTTGGGGTACAGTTCTTCTATGATTTCCCATTTGTTTTTCAGCACTTGCTCTGTGAGGAAGTGAGTGTGATCATTTTTAAGCTAAGGAAAAAGGATGGTCTGAATTATTACTGTGTCTGAACACAGTTGGCATAATATTTTAGCCGATGTGTCACCATTGCCACTGTTATTAATTAACATGGTGAATGTCTTGGATGTATTAAGGCACAGCAAATTTGTATTCTGTAGACAAGGTTTATGAACAAATGCCTGTAATTAATTTACAGTTGATATAAAATACAGCACTGTATTACCAAAAGTCATGATGCATTTGCCACAGGATCGTATGCATTCTCTACAAACACATAAACAGCTTTAATTTGCACTACTCTGACTAGTTTTCCTGTGGGCCATACATTTATTTTGTGAGAGCTGTGGTTTTTTCCCCTTTGCTGTCCCTGCAGGAACTCAGGCATGAATCCATTCATGCAATTACAGAAGTGCAAAGCAGAAAACAAGAGACTTATTTTTTTTTTTAAGACACCAGTGGAAGAGTGACCCCATGGTAAGGTCACGCTGTTTGCACTGGCTCCTGTCTGTGGTCAGGAGAGGTCTCCGGGAGCCGGTTTTGGAACCTGGCACGGATTCGCTCTGTCATGTGCCACCTGGGGAAAAGTTCAGGCATTCAGATCTGGGCTCAAAACACAGGGAGTGAGAGCTGAGATGGAGTTCTGAGAGAGGAGATTTACTGGATGTTTTTACCTGTCCCACTGAGCTCCTGACTACCCTTTTGACTGTAGTTTTTAAGGTTCGTGTTTGCGAGCAGCTCTTCAAGCGTGAAATATGGTTGGAAGTGGGGTGCAAAGTATCTGCATCTGGGTATGTGGTGTTCAGTGGTGGCAAACGTGTCAGTCTGTGCTTGAGAAGATTTAAAATTGAGACATACTGGAGCCAAGAAGGACAGATGCATTAGTATGAATAAAACCAGCCAGTCTCCATCACCAGAAATTCGAAGTGACTACCACTATCTTGCCACCTCTGGCTGCAGGCAACTAGAATCAACACAGCAAAGCCTATATGAGCTCAGAGCAGTGTTCAAACATCCATCTCTATATTTATAATGGAATACTTAATGTTGGTGTCATGACATGCCTGTAGGTTTAATGTACATTAGGGAGGATCATCTGCTCTGTAAATTCAGTTGCACCTTTTGTGGCAGCACCTTAAGCCCTAGTGCACGTGAAGTATTTTAACATTACCATGCCTGGCTTCATATTTGAAGATGGGAGGTTAGACCCTCGGCTTAGGATGAGTAGTTATTAGCCCCCTGACAAAAATCTTGGGGGGATGTACTTTGCTCTTGATTTTAAGGAAGTTTTTTCCCCTTTTTGCCTATGGAATTCATGCCCTGAAAACATTACAAAATAATCATCAGCCTCCTGCCCATGACTGCCCTCTGAAAATAAAGCTTTAGCTTCCCAAGAATTTCCACGGTACACTCTTCACCAGGCTAAGAGAGATCAGCTAAAACTTGGAGGCCATCCTAGGTCCATTTAACGAGCCTATCATTCATTAACATTTAGACTGACAGTTGTTTTAGTGCATTAGAAGTAAACAAAATGAGGAAAGTAAACAAGAAAGAAGTGATTGTGGGTGAGAAGCTCTAGGGTCCTATGCCATTGCTACAGTCAGCTAACAGCAAATACCTCCAAACCTGGCAAAGGGACTCCAGGGCTGTTGAAACTTGGGAGGGAGAGCACTGGATGGGAGGAAGAATGTTGTGGCCTGTCTGAGCAATTGTCTTCTAGAGAACTGATGTATTTTGCAGTGGATTTATAAGAATGAAGAAGAAAAAAAAGCTGTTCAGCTGAGCTTTCTGGGTGAACTGGTTTTGACCAAGAATGTTACTTATGAAAATTCAGAAATGCTGCTCATTGTTTCCGATGCAAAGCGCACAATAAAAACTCTGTGGCACATGCAGAACAGCTTTAACTGCCAGAGTCCTTCCTGACTCTGACTTCTGCTGCAAAAAGTGCTGCACATGTGCCAGAGTGCCAAGTGTTCCGTTCCTAATGCCATCTCCCTGCAGCATGCAGAAGTTCTGAAGCTCTTGGTGCTGCTGTAGCTCTGTTTCCCATCACTGTTGGCTGGGGAATCACGGCACAGCACAGAGCTGCTGCATAGGCTCCACGGGCTTAAGTAAACCCTGAGAACTGTGTCTGGGCAGGTACCCAGGAGGCAGTGTCTGGCTAAGCTTTCCAGACACCTCTAATCTGATACTTGACACCCTTGAATTTATGTGTGTTAACATTTAGATGGAGAAGATTGACACATAGCTATGTGTTCCCATGGTCAGGTGGGAGCACTACTCAGTGTGGGAGCTATATCCTCCTGCAGTGGTGACGCAGGCTGGGGTTAAACTAAGATAATTTTTGCTGATTAGAGACTTGCTGAGCTAATTGAATGAGCTCTGTTCAGATAAACCAGATGGACCTGCAGGAGTCTGCACACCACTGTGATGTTTCCCCACCTAATCTTTAACCACACCGTTTAAATGCCTCTACAACGTGCCCGATAGTAGGGAGTGAGATCTTTATTGTACACTTCATTGCTCACTCTTTGCACCTCTCCCATTCCTTTCAGATGCTGTGTGCTTACCAATCAAAAGCCATGTTCTGGGGTTCCCCTGCTTCTGGAACTGCTTCTGTACTCCAAGGTTTTAGAAATACAGAGCATCCTGTTTATAATCTCCAAAATTTAGTGTTACAGTGGTGTCTGCAGGGAAGAACAATGAGCATCAGGAAAGTGCTGTTCTCTGCATATTGTTGAGAAACATTTGGAAAAAAAAGCTGTGTGTAGCCTCTACTTACTGCATTTCCATACACATACAAATACATTCGGTATGGAAACCTTTCAGGTAGGGACTGTGGTTATAAAATATATATTAAAAATATAAATAAATAGTAAATAAAATATAAAAATAATAAAAACAGTGGATGTAAGTATTTTGGAACTATAGAAAATTCAGGATGTGTCAGAAATGTAAGAGCTGGGCTAGCTTCCCATGAAATTGAGAGATATTACAAACCTCCAACGTTTAATTCCATCCAGGGGGAAGTATATAATCTACTGCTAAGTCCAGGCAGCCTGAGGGATGGCCATGGTGTGTCTCCTGAGGCGTGACTGCATGGTGCTGTGGTTTTCCAAGGTCCCTCAAGACTTCTTCCAGGGAACAACTCAACCTCCAAACACTTTCCTTTGAACGTTTTGGCTCTCAGACCACTGAAGGTGTCAGAAGTAGCTTTCACCAGTTGTACTTTCCTCTAGAACAAGCTACCTAAAAGCCTGAATCCTTCCCTCATCTATTACAGAACTGGCAGACCATTTGTTTTCAAAAGATCACTTATTCTTTTCATTTACAAAAAAATCCCTCCTGTCATTTCTTGTAATTTCTAGCACCAGTAAAAACATCTGCACCATTTATACATGCCTGTTCTCCTCATGTTTATTATCTCAGCCTTCATTTGCACTATCTTCTCTTGTTCATCTTTGTCATTCTTAATTGCTTTTTTGTCTCTCTTCTTCCTGTCTTCTTGCTGGCTTGGTATTTGAAATGAAAAACAATTACATTTGTAGGCTGGTTCTTTGTTTCTACAGGACTGGATTCCCCATGACCTTAGAGATGAAACAAGGCCAACCCATCCCCAGTGTGAATTAGACTCTGCATGTTAGGTAGACTGTAGGAGTCCATCCAACATCCCTAGATGCTGTGGCCAGCAGATTGAGAGACGTGATTCTACCCCCCCCTACTCTGCTCTGGTGAGACCTCACCTGGAGTACTGTGTCCAGCTTTGGAGCCTTCAGTACAAGAAGGACATGGACATGTTGAAGCATGTCCAGAGGAGGGTCACAAAAACGCTCAAAGGTTTGGAGCACCTCTCCTGAGAAGCCAGGTTGAGAGAGGTGAACTAGTTCGCTTGGAGAACAGAAGGGTCTGGGGGGACCTTATAGCGGCCTTCCAGTACCTGAAGGGGCCTACAGGAAAGCTGGGGAAGAATTGTCCACAAGGGCATGTAGCAATAGGATGAGGGGTAATGGTTTTAAACTAGAAAAGGGGAGATTTGAGTTGGATATTAGAAAAATGTTCTTCCATATGAGAGTGGTCGATCACTGGAACAAGTTTCCCAGAGATGTGGTGGACGCCCCATCCCTGAAGATATGCAGGGTCAGGCTTGATGGGGCTCTGAGCAACCTGATCTAGTGAAGGTGTCCCTGCTTACTGCAGGGAGGTTGGACTAGATAACCTCTAAAGGTCCCTTCCAACCTTACATATTCTCTGCTTCTATGAGGTTTTACACATTCTCAAACTGGCAGCCTGCAAGGTGGCTCTGCCTTGTCCACTCTCCTACCTAGAAGAAGGTTGGAAAAAGTTGTTAGTGCACTGTGTGAAGTCTGGTGCTTAATGCCACCTTCTGCTCACACTGCAAGCCAGGCTGGGGCCCAGAGATATCAGGATGTGGTGTCAAAGGCAGAATGCATCCTGCAACCCCTCAAACATTTATGCTGTGCCAGGTACTTGTGACTAAGTTCTGTGAGAGGCTGAGTCACTGATAGCTTGATACTCCCAAGCAGGCTGAATCCACTGCAAGTCCTGCATGCCAGCTCCTTCTGTTGCACTGGTGCTGGTGCTGATGTAAAGCCAGGTCAGTGCCAGCAGCCAACAAAAACCTCGGTTTTGGTGGGTGCATTCTGTAAACTTAGTGAGTTGAACCTGCTCGTGAGTCAGACAAGACCTACCACCAGTGTGTCTGGGAATGGGAGAGGGATGGGGGAAGGTAAGGGAGCATCCTCCTTGTCAGCAATGAGCTGCTGCATCAGTGCTGCCATGTTGCAGCTGCAAGGTACATCACTGCGCTCACTGGTTTCCACCTGTGGCTGCTGCTTTGCAAGGAATCCCACCACACACTAAGGATCTTGAGTGACTCGTCCAAGGTGTGTTTTGTGTGACAGATGACTACCACAAGGTCAAAATCCTATAGCTGTTTTCCCCTGCTGTGCAGAATAACCTGTCTTGCTCAAGGTTAACAGCAATCAGCTCATCTTGGCCAATGTGGTGGTTTAGCCCTGG
>VZTU01007360.1:17842-32432 GCA_013400835.1 Zapornia atra
GGCAAGGGAGGGTGAGGGGACTGTGGTTGGGGTGGGGTGGGGATGGGGGGTGGTCTGTGCAGCCCCTGGCTGAGAGGGGCTTTGCCCACCCACTGCAGGCCGCGGCCGAGCCGGGTGCCGGCAGGATGTCAGCTGCGGTGGACAAGCGGCATGGCGTCCTGGAGAGCTTCGCCAGGCTGCTGCTGCGCGTCCAGCCGGACGAGTGGAGCACGTTTGTGGGCAGCAAGGAGGCCGCAGACGAGCTGGACAAGTTCTTCAGGCTGCAGGACGTGCTGGAGCTGGTGCTGCAGCTGAACCCCAACGGGCAGCTCCTGCCCACGGCCTCCTTCCCACCCACCCTTGGGAACAAGGGCATCTACTTTGTGAAGAAGAAGAGGGAAACCATCACCCAGGAGAACTGCCAGAGCGGGCTACTGGTGGGGGACATCGGCCCCTCTCCAGTGCAGCAGCTCATCACTGTGGTGGAGGAGGTAGGTGGGTTGCCTGGGTGGGCACTGGGCTCAGGCTTGGGGCAGGGGATGAGCCGTGCTCCCCACAGAGGCCACGGCTGCCTGGATACCCTCTGTGGGCTGCTGGTGCCAGAACTTCTAGGTGGGCTCAAAACAAAACTAAAGGAAATTAGCAGAAGGGAAACAGCCAGTGGGCTGGCTGAGCCCTGTGGGGACACGGGCTGGGTGACAGTCACGAGCCTGGTTTTCTCCTAGGGTCCAGCTTGGTCCCTTCCTCCTTGTGCTCTTAAAAAATCAGCGTAATTCCCCCTTCTCTGTCTGGACATGTCTGAGGGGATTTCTCCCCTGCTTCCCACAAACGCTCCTGCTCAGAAGACTGCCTGCACAGAGCACCCAAAATCTGTCAGGCTCCAGGAGCATTGTGATTCCTCCTCCTCAATGCTGGGGGCTTTTGCTCATGCTCCAGCCCCTGAACCCAGCTGGGTGCACTCACCGTGTCTCTCCCAGCCCTTCCCCACTGGAGAGAGCTGGAAACCCATCGCAGGGTCATGCTGCAGTGAAACCCATCTGTGGGGAGTGGAGCTGCAGCAGGCCAAGGGTAGGATGGGCAGCGAGACTGGATGCTGTATGTGCTGGAGGGGATGCTGTGCACACTGGAGGGGATGCTGTGCACACTGCATGGCTGCTCTCTGCCCTTGGCAACTGAAAGCCGCTGCTCCCAACTGAGCCCTCTCCTCCAGGTCGTGTCCCCGCTGCTCCTGAGCAAGGAGAACGTGGTGGGCTGGCCCAGCGTGGTGGTGGATGACATCAAGCAACGCGTCCGCTGGCTGAGGAATGAGATGTTTGTGATGGGTGGGAAGATCCAGGGGAAGCCGCTGCTCCCACTCCCGGAGCACCTGGATGACTGGTATGACTCCAGCACCATCCTGGGCTGGTGGGTGCCACCAGCACCGCTCGGTGCCAGCAAATCCTGGCAGGGGCCCAGGCAGCACAAGTCCCTTGGGGAGTGATGGGTGCTGGGATCACAGCTCGGTTCCTGGGCAGCCCTGGGTAGCAGAGCACCTTCGAGAGGCTCGTGCCAGGCTGCCGTGGCAGCAGGGGGGATGCCAGCAGCTGTGGAGCAGCATGGCTCTGCTGTGGGCCCAGCCCCAGCGCTGCAGCGTATCCCGGCTGCCTTCCAGCCTGGCGGGGCCCATGGATGTCTCGGTGCTGCACTCCATCGAGACCGTTGTCCTCGAGTGGTCCCACCAGATCAGAGACATCCTGAGCAAGGACTCAGCAGAGCTGCTGCTGGAGGGGCTGCACCCCCTGCCCGGGACGGAGTTCGAGTTCTGGCACACCCGGATGGTCAACCTGGAGTCCATCAACCACCAGGTACTGCCCGGCCCTGGGCAGCTGCGTGTCCCTGGTGCTGAGCCTGATGCTGAGCCCAGTGCTGAGCCTGGTGTGTCTCTCCCAGCTGCTCTTGCCCCGGGTGACAGCGCTGGCCAGGGCACTGGAGGAGGCCGACAGCTGCTACTGGCCGGTGCTCCAGAGCACGTTCAGGAACGTCAGTGCCGGTAAGGCCCCGGGCAAGGTGCCCCCCACTTCTCCTGCAAGGCTGCCCCATCCTGACACAAAGCTTCTCCCCTGGCCCAGGCCTGGAGGAAGCCAAGGACATCAACCTCCACCTGCAGCCACTTCGGATCCTGCTGGAAGAGATGGAGCAAACTGATTACTCCCAGGTACCACCCGGATCCTTGTTTGGGTCGAGATGGCGGTGCTGAGCCCCAGAGCCCATGTGTGGGTGTGGACACCCCACCTGTCACCCCCCTCCCAGCTCTGCCAGAGCCTCGTTAGCACGGCCATGGCCCAGCACTAACGGGGCTCCTGCAGCTGCCGCCCTGTGTGGACAGGGCGCTGTGCACCATCCGCATCCTTCGGGCTCGCTGCCCGCACTACAGCTCCCCCGCCCGCGTCATCGTCGTGCTGCAGGAGATCTGCAACCTCCTCATCGCAATGGTAGAGCCCCAGGGCTGGGGGTGGCTGCAGCACTGAGACCTCCCCAGCTCTGCCAGTCACCCCGCTCTGGGGCCATTAGTGGAAGGGGNGAGGTGGGGGGAGGGTGGGGCAATCAACACAGAGCTCAGAGGGCTGGAGGGGGGGATGGGGGCAGGAGGGACACCCCTCATGCATCCCCTGCCTGTCCTAGACCCAACGCTTCCTGAGCCCCAAGGATGTGGTGAAGGGGCTGGGAGGAAAGACCCAAGAGACCTTGGCAGGGCTCAGGCTGAGCATTTCCACCATAGAGAAGCTCTACCAGTCCTACAGCACTTACTGCTCCGACCTGATGCCCGAGCTGTTCACGGTGGGTGCCGGCGATGGTGAAGCTCTGCCCAGCCCCCTCCTCACCAGCTCTGCTTGCTGATGGCTCCTCTGTGCTTCCAGGAGGAGCCGCAGCCCTGGGAGTTCCCCCGCTCCCTCGTCTTCAGGAGAATGGACTCCTTCTTGCACAGGCTCAAGACCATCGAGGTGAGGGCAGAGCTTTTTAGGACATGGCACCAGGCCCATGCCCTTGGGGGGTGCTGGGGGTGGTCCCTGAGAGCAGCACTGCCGCAAACTGCGCTCCAGCCACAGCCTGGACTGGGGCTCTGAAGGAGCAGAGGGGAGGTGGGAGCCCCACAGCAGGATATGGCTGGGAGCACAGTGGCACAACCCCCTGGGGCCAGACTGGCACCCCCAGCCAGGCTGTGAAGGGTCCCTGGGCAGGATGCAGCCTGGCATCGTGGTAGGAGCTGGTGAGATCACAGAATCATAGGGGTTGGAAGGGACCTCGAGAGATCATCAGGTCCAACCCATACTCTACCTCATAGTGCTGGCAGGCCCACTGATGGGCCCCTCTGACTTTAAAATACACAGATACATGTTAGAGCATGTAAGAGCTGGAAAGGAGGACTTCTGCTTAGAAAAGTCACTAATATAGATTGCTTTCTATGGGTATGCCATGTTTGAGTGAATCTCTAGAGATGATGGGTCTGTGCTCACCAGGAGCTGTACCAGACCACTGCTGACTTTCTGAAGCTGGAGGAGGTAGAGCTGGGAGGGGTGAGGGGCAACATCCTGGGGAGCTACGTGCTGCAGATCTATGAGGAGGTCTCTGAGCTCATCAAGGGTCTTGCTGATTGCGAATATGATCCCTTGGATCCTGCGGAAGAGGTGAGTGAGTGCTGGTGCAAACATCATGTGCTGGAAGAGCTGTGTGTACAGCACACCCCCAGCAGCACGCTCAGGCAGGGCACTGGGCTCTGGGGGGAGAAGCTTCTGGAAGGATCTGGGAAGGAAGCACAGAGGCTGTGCCGCCTTAAATAATTTTTCTCTTACTGGCAGCAACTAGACAAAGACTTTGAGGAGTTCCAGAAGAAGATTCAGGACATGGACAGGCGGCTCGCCACCATCTTCTGCCAGGGCTTCCATGGCTGCAACTGCCTGGCATCCACCATCAAGGTACATGTGCCCCTGCGGCTCGAGGGACCCCATCCCTGGGGCATCCCCAACTGAGCACCGCAGGTGATCGTGGGACACCAGGGTGCCTGTGGGGTGTCACGGGCCATTTGCATGCTCTGGAGCACAGGAGCTGATGCATCTCTCCTGCTGCAGCTGGTACACATGTTCTCCTCGCTGCTGGAGCGGCCTCTGATACAGGCTGAGGTCTCCCCCTGTTACTCAGCGCTGCTGGGGATGTTCAGCGCCGAGCTGGAGCATGTCAAGATGCTGTACGACTCCCACACTGCCTCCCTGCTGCCGCACGGCGCCGGCCCGGCCATCCACAGCAACATGCCCCCCGTGGCCAGGCAGCTGGCCTGGGCTCTGGAGCTGCAGGCGCGGCTGGAGGGGTCTCACCGCCACGTGTTTGCCATCAGCCACCCGTACGTGAAGGTCACCCCGCGGGGCTGCGGCCGGGGCTGGATCCGGCCCCGCGCGGATCCTCCCTGGGGGCTGCCGCAGCATCTGCTTCTCTGCCACCTCCCTGACAGCGTGATGCTCAGTGCCGAAGCCAAACTGGTGTCTGGGAAGTCTGAAGAGATGGTGGGCCTGCTGCAAGGGTACCGTGAGAAGGTCTTTGGGGAATGGGCACGCGGCGCCGGCCAGGACTGCGAGCTCAGCCTGGAGCAGCCCCTGCTCCTGAGGGACCCCAACTCCTCCCTCCTTAGCGTGAACTTCAGCAAAGAGGTCAGTGCTGGCACGGGCAGCAGCCTGGCACGGGGTGGGGGGGTCACCCACCCAAATGTCTGCCCAGCTTTCTGGGTGGGATGTTGGGGCATCTCTCTGGCCATCGCCCCTGGCAGCTCGCCGCCACTCTGCGGGAGGTGAAGTACCTGCACTTCCAGCAGCAGCAGGAGATCCCGGGAAGCGCCCAGAGCCTCTTCGCCCAACAGGAGACATTTCAAAAGCTTGTGGACAACCTGGACCTTATCGTTGGCTGGTACAACGAGGCAGGTTGCCCAGGGGGAGGTGACCCAGCTGCTTTCCGTGCCCAGGCTGAGACTGGCTGGGGGTCGCCCGGGGGAAGAGGCCCGTAGCAAATGGGAGCCCGGGGTGGTTGGGGTGCATCAGGCACATCACTGCCACCCCGGGTCCCTGCCTGTCCCACGGCGCTGCCGCAGCAGCAGCGCCCCCCTACCCCCAAGTGCGGTATCGACAGGGACCCCGTTCCTCGGTAAAGCTGGTGCTGGAGCGAGCGCCGCTCCTGCCGCGCCCCAGGGCTCACCCGTGCTGTGTTGGCTCCCCAGGTGAAGCAGGGGCTGCTGCCCGTGGAGGTGCCACTGGTGGCTGAGGAGCTGGAGGCTGTGGACGGGCAGCTGGCCAGCGCGGAGCACACCCTGTTTTGGCACCATGAAGGTACAGACCCCCCGCCCCGTGGCTGCCCAAGATCCTCTTTGTGGCCCCTCCAGCACCATCCCACCTCCTGCTCGGTGGCTGTCCCACAGCCATCACACCCAAAACATGGACAACATCCCCATACTGCATGCGTGGGGCAGGGAGGAGAGGCTGGGCAGCATCCCACCCTGCAGTGAATAGCCCCAAAGACCCTCTGCCCACCTGTGCTCGCTGCCTTAGGGGTGTTTGTGAAGTCTCGAGCTTGGGCTGTGTGTTTTCCTCCCAGGAGTTGCGGAATACATCCAGGAGATGAGAGAGGTCTTGTGCGACTTTCACACCAGGGTCCAGAAAGCAAAGGTCAACAGGAAAGACATCATCCAGCTGATGCAGGTGCCATCCTGTGCCTCCCCGGGAGCCTCCTGCGGGATTTCCCCTCCCTGGCACAGCAGAGCAGCCCTGTTGTCTTGTCCCCACAGGAGTGCTCAGCCACTCCCCTGTTTGAAAGGAAGGACAAGACCACGCTCTTGGACCTGGATGAGGAAATAGCCACCTTAACCAAGCACCATGCTGCTGTTAGGGACATGGGCATACGGCTCCAGGAGATGGTGGAGGTGGGACGTGTCCCAGGACGCTTCGGTCAGGGTTGGTTTGACAGGGGCTGGTCGGGTGCTGCGATGCTCTGACCCCGCTGCCATCCTCCCTTTCATAACCGGGGGTGCTGGACTCAAAGCTGGGGTGCAATCCTGAGAGGCTGCACCAAAGGACCGCGAAACACCGTGGGTGGACTCTGGAAATCCTCTGCGCCTTTGGGATGAGGGCTTGGCTGCAGGATCTGAGCGACAGCTGGGGCAGGGAAAACGCAGGGCCGTGAGGGGACTCGCAGCAGAGGCTGGTGCATCTGCTGGGTGTTTACTGGGACACACTGGTGGGGTTTGTTCTGCTCACAGGAAAACGCAGGCCTGCTCAGGGCTGAGAAGTCATCGCAGACGTGGCTGGACTACGTGGGATACATAGACAGCACCGTGCTGGGTGGTCTCTTCCGGCTCATCCGCAAATCCCTGCAGTTCCTGATCTCCAGCATGACCCCTGATGTATGTCCAGCGCGGTGCCCCTGGGACACCAAACATCCCTGTGCCAGTGCTCCCAGCACTCCTGGGCAGCGACCGCCAGAGGTGCTGGTGTCCCCCGTCCTCCCCGCTGTGGGGTTGCCGTGGGGCTGGGGAAACCATGGGGCATGAAGCACCGTGGGGCACACTGTCATCTTCCAGGGCGAGGCGGCACCGCTGCTCGAGGTGCGCATGGAGCTGTGCGACGGCAGAGCACGGTTCCAGCCCTCACTGGAGACGGCAGATGACTCCAGTCTGCTGGCGCGGATGGAAAGGCTGCTCAGCAACACCTACACAACGGCGGTGTGCGTGCCCCGGCTGCTGGAGGGGCGGCTGAGCTACCAGGTGGGTCAGTGGCAGGTGGCTGCTGTGGGTGGCCGGTTCCTGAGCTGGTCCCCAAAAGCTCTGCCCTGTCCCTTAGACCACACTGGAGGAGCAGGGGGAGCTCAGCGGGATGCGGGAGGAGGTGCTGTCGCTGGTGGTCAGCGCCATGGCAGAGGGTGAGGAGTACAGCGCCAGCTTCCAGGAGCAAGCCCACCTCTGGCTGGAGGATCCTGAGGAGTTCCTGCAGCGCTTCCTCGCCCTGGGTGACACCGAGGAGCTGGAGGTGCAGCCAGGGGACACCCTGGCCGTTGGGACCCCCTCCCTGCAGCTCTTTAAGGAGGAGGTATGGGGAGGGTGTTTGGGATGCACTGGGTGCCAGGGAGGACACAGGGTGCCGGGGGGAGGACCAGCCACAGGCTGCAACCCGCTCTTGTCCCCAGATTGATGTCAGTGAGGAGCTGTGTGAGGAAGTGGCGGGGTTCCCCGACACCGAGGTGTTTGGGGGGTGGCTGCAGAGCAACTGCCGCCCCTTCAAGCAGGCGTTGCTGGATGCTGTCAGGCGCCGGGGTCAGGCACTCCGGCAGTACCTTGTCACACAAGTCACCAACAGGTAGGGGACCCACGAACCCTGGGACAGGGATGGGGACAGGATGCTCCTGCTGACCGGAGCCTGGCCAGGCTGCGTGCTGTGTCCCAGGGCAGGGCTGGCCCCTGAGGGATGGAGCTGTGGAGGTGCAGGGGATGCTGCTGGGCACTTCTGTAGGGCCCACTGGCTGGGGGGGCCATGCCCTGCTGAGTGACCCCCAGGTGAGCGCAGGGGTGGCCCTGTGGGGACGTCCAGTGAGTTTTGGCACTGTCCCCCAGGCTCCAGGATCTGGGGGACTTCATCCAAGAGGTGAATGCCGGCTTGAGTAAACCTCTGGAGAAAGGCGACTACGAGGGGCTGGTGGAGATGATCGGGCTCCTGATGCAGGTCAAGGAGAAGCAGGCAGACACTGACAGCATGTTTGAGCTCCTGAAGGAGACAGTGGCCCTGCTCAGCACATATGGAGAGGAGATGCCAGAGGAGATCAGCCTGCAGCTCCATGTGAGCCAGGGTGGGTGCTGGGCACCGGGCGCGGGCTGTTTGGGGCCAGGCTGCCGACACTGCGCCGTGCTCACTGCAGGACCTCCCCGAGCACTGGGACGGCACCAAGAAGCTCTTCCTGCGCGTCAAGCAGCAGGTGGCACCCCTGCAAGCCCAGGAGGTCAACATCCTCCGTAGGAAGTGCCAGCAGTTCCAGGTGCATCCCTTAGAGCCTCGGGGCACGCGAGCAGCTCCTTGGGAAGCAAGCAGGATTTGGGAAGACCTTGCTGTTCTCCCCGCCTGCCGCGTCCGAGCTGCATCCCCCTGAGCCCCATCTCCCCACACAGGTCCAGCAGCACGACTTCTGGGAGACATTCCAGGAAGAAGCCCCTTTTTCGTATGCTGACCCAGACCCCTACAAGTCCTTGAGGAAGGTAAGGATTTGGAGGACATCAGGGAGAACATCAGGGCTGCTGCTGTCCCTGCTAGCACTGCCTGGCCGCTGCCCATGCTGGGTGCTGCTGCACAGAGGGGACTAGGGAGCAGCGGCTGCTCCAGCTCCGACACAGCTGGGCAGAAGCTGCAGTGGGGACAGAGCCATGGCTGGCACAGGTGCCGTGGCCCTGGCACACAGTCCCCAGCCGAGACCTTTTCTTTGTGTGTGGCCAGCTACAGAAGAGCATCGCTGCCATGGAGAGCGACTTGGCTGCCCTGTCCATGTCAGCTGGGCAGTTGAAAGTGTCCATCCCAGAATATAAAGAGCTGAAAGCATGTCACCGGGAGGTGTGCTTGCTGAAGGAGCTCTGGGACATGATCATCCTGGTAGGTGCCACAGCCTTGTGAGCTAGCACGATGGGGAGAGCAAGGAGAAGCTGGGGTGGGGGGGGTGCAAAATGGGCTTCTGGGTTGGTCCTTGCAGTTCTGAAGGTTCTGAGGCTGTGACAAGCTGCCCAGTGTCTGCAGTGGGTCCCAGCAGCTGTGGGCTCAGTGCTGTGCCCTGTGCCAGGGCACGATGCCCAACGCTGCCTCCAGACAAGGATTCTGCAGCAGAATTGTGTGGGCACCCATTGTGGGTACCCATCATGGGCACCAGCCAAAGGGGCACCGTTGGGGCAGCTCCACTGTGCCACCATTGCCAGGAGAAGGGGCTGGGAGACGGCGCAGGCTGTCATGGTGTTAGAGCAGCGGGCGCACGGAGGGCACGGGGTACACTGCTCTCCATCCTGGGGAAGCAAAGCTGCTGCTGGGTATGTGCCCTGTGAAAGTGTCTTCCCAAATTCAGGTTAACACGAGCATGGAGGAGTGGAGAACCACGAGCTGGAAGGATATCAACACTGAGCAGCTGGATGTTGATTGTAAGAAGTTTGCTGAAGACATTCAGCGCTTGAATAAGGCGATGAGAAGCTGGGATGCGTTCACAGGGCTGGACAACAGTGTGAAGAACATGATACAGTCCCTGCACGCCATGAAGGAGCTGCAGAACCCAGCCATCAGTGACCAGCACTGGCAGGAGCTCATGCAGGCAACCCAGGTGCTCCCAGCCCTTCCCAGCTCTCAGCCCTGACCTGGGATGCTCCTGAGATGTGTGTCCATCGGGGCAGATGTGCATTAAACCTCAGTGAGCTGCACACTGCAGCTCTCCTGGTTTTGGTTCAGATGCACACGTAGATTCTCATCAAGTAACAATTACCCAAGTGCAAAAATGAACTTTAAAGCTTTATTTTTGTGTCCTTGGAAGTGCTGTCCTGGGGGCTGGGGGTGTTGGAGGTGTCAGGGACAGGGAGAGGCGCTGCAGCAGGATTTGGCCCCTACGTTGGCTAAACAAAGGGGCTGGGGAGGGTTTCAGGGACCAGGCTGTGGTGGTGTATTCTGACAGCACCCATTTTTGGTCAGAAAGTCTTGAGGGTAACAAGCATCTGAGATCCTTTCCCATAGAGAGGGACTGGGTTTGTTCGGAGAGAGCAAGCATCCTGCGTTTGATGGATGCTGCTGGGACAGGCAGCCAGGGCTTCTGGCTGCTCTAACGGCAGATCCTGCCTCTGCTTCCACACGGTGATTCTGGCAGCAGGAGCTGAGCTCTGTGGAGTGTTGGTGAGATCCTCCCAGGCCTTCGTGGTGCACATGGCAGAGACCGTCCCATCCGCCCCTTCATGGGCCTGCTGATGGTGAAGCAGAGGCCAGTGATGCTGGTGGTGAACATGGGTACAGGGAAATCGGTCCGGATGGGGGACGAGCTCGGCACACTCAGCACAGATGAATACATGGTGTGGTCAGTGCCCTTCAACTTCTACACCACCTCAGCCATGCTGCAGGGTAAGGCTGGCCCCAGCCAGTGCCATGCTAGGCTGTGCCATGCTGTGCTGCACAGCCCCACGGCGCTGCCCCACTGCCCGCCTGCTCCTCTCGCTGCAGCTGTCCTGGAGAAGCCTCTGGGAAAGAAACTGGGGAGAAACTATGGCCCAGCTGGGGCCAGAAAGCATGTGTACTTCATCAATGACATGAACATGCTGGAGGTGGACAAGTACAGCACTGTGGTACCGCACACGCTCATCTGGCAGCCAGCAGCCCCCGCTGCGGGGGCTCGGTGACCCTCTAGGCCGTGCTGATGCCTCTCCTGCATCCTGTGCTCTGCCCACGCCACGCTGCCAGGGAGGCTGAGCCTCCTGTACCATCCCACCAGCTCATTCCTCTGTGGCAGCAGAATGGGAACACCGTGTCCCCAACACCAAGCCCTGAGCAAAGCAGCAGCCTGGCTGCCGGCAGCGCCGGGCTCCCCATGGCGCAGGCAGCGGGGGCGGCTTGTAGGGGGTGGGGGTAGAGGCCATGTGTGCCGGCTGCTGTCGGGGGGCTGGGGGAGTGCCCCATGCAGCGTCACCAAAAGCACCAGGGCAAGGGCATCCCTGCATGGCACTTGACTGGGGAGCAGCCTGAAGCTTTGTCCCTCACTGCAGCACCACGTCTGTGTCTTCATCACGAGCTTTCCAGGCCAGAAGGCTCTGCTGAGCACGTACAGCACCATCCCCACGCAGCACCTGGCCTGCCACACGATGCTGTCCAGCAGCTGCAGCCACAGCTGGTAGCACCATGCTGGGTGAGCCACAGCAGGGGATGTGGGAGGCAGCAGCACCCCAGGTTTGTCCTACCTGCCGATGGGAGGGGAGAGCCAGCCAGGCTCCAGGATCCCACTGGGGGCTGCGGGGGTCTCTAGGGACCTGCCGCCTGCTCACCTCCATTTCTTGCCCACAGCCCTCCATCAGAAGGTCACCTTCACCTTCTTGTTGACAGCCATCAAGTTCCACTACCCTCTCCAACCTCCAGGACCTCTCCCAATGTATTCCAGGCAGTGGAAACATCTCAATCCCTTTCTCTCCTTCACCACACATCCTGTAGCGTACCACGTCCCTGACTGAAGCTGCTCCTGAAGCTCCACTCAGAGTGCCTGGGGCTCCTTCCCCTGCTGCTGCCAGCATCTCTGCAATGGCCCCTCCCTGCAGGTCCCCATTCCCCATTACTGGATCCACTCAGCCTCCTCCCTGACGACACCAATGTGGCTGCCTGGAGGAACCAGGGGCTGCCGCCATCCTCTGCAATACCCAGGGATGGGCCCTGCTCGTGGACACCCAGCTCCAGGGCATCAAGAACAAACCTGGGGAGGGGCTGCGGGCCATCCGCATGGGCCAGCAGAGGTGGGTCAGGGCAGTAGGGGGGGCTGCAGGGTGACCACAGGATCAGGGTGGGCCAGTCCCCTCCCCTGACCCTTCAGCTCAGGGTGAGTGGATTGCTCATGGAAGTAGATACCACAGCAGACTGGGAACCACCTCCCTCGGTGTACAGTGGTTAACAGGTTTATTAGTCAATATTAATTTCAGCAGCCTGACTGAACTGGCCTGTTACCCCAGGAGTGACCACAGGAAGGTGAGAACAGTTCACCCTCAGAGCGTACCACTGACTCCAAAGACCATCAGTAACCCCCCTGGAACTCTGAACAGCTCAGAAAGAAAAGGCAATAAAACCAGTTAGTGAGAGTGTGGCTTCCTAAAAACCCCATCATAACAGCAGCAGTAGTTGCTCCAATCCAAATTAAGAGCTTTGGGTTTGCTGCTGCAGTGGAACCTGTAATTTCTTCATCACAGTGCACCTTCATCACAGACCAACTCCATCCCCATCATCACAGACCACTTCCATCCCAGCACCCCCGTCTGTGAGATGAACTGAAGCTCACTTTGGGCACAGTATAGCATCAGCCCTGCCCCCCTGCACCTCAGCCTGGGGCTCTGCCACTCAAAGACCCTGCCTCTCTCTCTCCAGTACTTCACTGGTTTTATTTTCCAGGAACTGGAAGTCTGGATCACAGCCTTTGTGGTGCCTGCAGCAAGGTGGCTGGGGGGATTTCTTCAACCCCCTAGTCCCTCCTCCCTGCCATCATGCACTCCCCAGCCAGGAAAAATGAATGGATGTTGGACAAGATGTGTCTGACTGGGAAAAACTGTGAGGATATCAACAGCTCTGCCCAGAGAGGGCTCCTCTGTGCACGGACTGTTCATGGAAGGTGAGAGTCCGCAGCTTTTGTGAGATGTTTCAGACATGGAGAAAGCCTGGGGCAGCCTTCAGAACTCTTGGAGGTGTTTGGGGTTGCTGGGTGAGGGCTGGGTGAATCTGTGCAGCTTCTGCTGAGGCTGGGAGCAGCAGAGCCTTTATCCCGCACCCACATCACACAGGCCAGCGGAGGGCAGCACCCGTCCGCTCCACAGGCACTTTGACACAGCACAGGCTGGCTCCGGGCGGCTGCGCCTCAGGAACCCGGGGATGGGGGTGGCTGGAGCTTACAGGGTCCTCCTGAATCAACAGGTTACACTCTTGTCTCACGGCTGAGTAAGACAAATCAGGAAACTCGGCACCTAAAAGAATTACAGCTAAAAACCATGGAGGGGGGGGGATGAAATGGCAGCGTGGGCAAGAGCACAGGTACCACAGCCCCCACCTCCAGCTGCACGACCCTCACCCAAACTGTGCCCAGGGGAGCGGTGGGGACAGAGTTTATTGAGACAGCCCACACACAGTAAGGCAAAACACACCCAGGAGTCACAGCGAGATGACAACATGTCAGAGCCACAGCCACCCCCCCCTCACACTCCCCCCACTGCGCTGGACTCCTGCCCACCCAGAACAGCCCCTCCAAAGGACCCAGCCCGCGGGGAGCCGGGACCCTGATGCTGCCATAAACTGCAGGTGCTCCATGGGACATCCCTCCTGGCGTGATGGCAGAGGCAGGGCTGAAGGAGCTGATGCCCATGGTGCCAGGCATCTTCACCAGAGCCATCCCTCCGGGCCGCACGGACACCGGGAACGTCTGTGAATGTCCTGTCTGTGAGACATGGATGTGAGGTCCCACCCACGGTCTGGACCTTGAACCTAAAGACAGAAGAAAAACCTGCTAAGTGGATCCTGCTCTTCAAGATCTAAACTTTAATGACTTGAATCACTGTGGGAAACAGCTTTTCCCTGTGAAAAAGCCTCCGAGTTGTGTAGCTCAGACAAAGTTTGGTTGTACCAGAAATACTTGAGCAAAGTAGCAATAAAAAAACCCATCACTGGAACTGCTGTCAGGTGGACCCTGGTCTTAAAATACATGATGTTTCTCACAAGGAATACTGGTTTTTCAGCTGGTGGTTTCTGACAGAGCGCTGTTTTTTTGGGTTTTTTTTGTTTTATCATAGAATGGTCTGGGTTGGNGGCACCCACCCCCTCTCTGGGCAGCCTGTTCCAGCCCCTCACCACTCTTTCTGTAAAAAACTTCCCCCTAATATCTAATCTCACCCTTCCCTCCTTTAGCTTCACTCCATCCCCCTTGTCCTGCCATTATCTGCCCTTTTAAAAAGTTGAATCCCCTCCTGCTTATAAGCTCCCTTCAGGGACTGGCAGGCTGCAATGAGGTCCCCCCACAGCCTTCTCTTCTCCAGGCTGACCCAGCCCAGCTCCCTCAGCCTCTCTCTGTAGGGCAGCTGCTCCAGCCCTCTGAGCATCTCCCTGGCTCCTCTGACCCCTCTCCGACAGTTCCCCATCTCTCTTGTGTTGGGCCCCAGCTCTGGACACAGGACTCCAGCTGGGGCCTCCCCAGGGCAGAGCAGAGAGGGACAATCCCCTCCCTGTCCCTGCAGGTTGACAGCCAGACCACTGAAGGAAGCCGAACGGAACAGCTGCACCCAACTGTCCACGCTCCTTCCCGTCTCAGAGCTCTCTGTCTGTCTGTCCACAGCGATCTGTCTGATTGCTACACACTACCTGAGAGCTTCACTTCATCCATCTGCGTGCACAACACTTGCCTGATGCTGTGTGGAAGCGTACACCCCTTTGGAGCAGGTGGAAGGAGTGAGGGGGGTGTTTGGCCCGGTTCTCCCACACGTCAGAGTCCAGCTGCAAAGCACTCAGTCTCTGCAGTACAGGTTATAGAACCTACTCTACCCTTTCTTTCACAACAGACATTTGTCAGCAGCTAACGCCTAGCAGGGTGATCAGACCTGCCCAGGTCACGGTTCAGAAGCCCATGCCTGTTCCTGGAACATAAAATAATCCACCACACTCCCACCCTGGGAGATGCCTGAGCCATGGGTTAGAAAGCACAGCTGCATGAGGCCAGCATGTGGGAAAAGCCCCACAGTGAGGGCTGGGAGCCACTTGCTCCTTTGCAGCCTGGGGTGTTTGGGATAAATCACCACCCCTCTGGCTGCAGCAGGTGCTGTGCCAGCCCCAGCCTGTGCTCTGGCATGTTTTCACAGAATCACAGGGGT
>VZTU01007361.1:28841-66442 GCA_013400835.1 Zapornia atra
CCATCCCCACAGCAGCCCTGCCAGCGGGTGGGCACAGCAGGAAGGGTGTGGGGCCAGGCGATGCCAGCCTGCTCCAGGGGCACAGGGACATGGGCACCTGCTGTATTCTTTGCTGCTGCTTCTGGTCAATAAAGCGCTGGATATGCTGGGCGGGTGCCATGGCTGGGGGACGGGCAGCAGCAGCAGCCCCCCCAACCCTGCTACAGGAACTCACACACCACTGACACACCAGTCCTACCCCCTCACATTTATTAACCCTGTGTGCATGGCATAGGGACCACACTCCCCCATGTCCAGGATTTAGTGCCCCACAGCTCCTACATCCAGACCAGGGATGCTTCAAAGAGCTGGTGGGCACCTACAGGTGCAGCAGCCACAGGGGAAGGGGAGGGGGGGTATGTGTGCCTGTGGGGTGCCCTGGGGCTGTGGGGTCAGTGGAAGAGGGGCAGGAGGAGGGTGGGCAGAAGCAGGGCCAGGGGGGTGGCGTGGGCAGCAGGGGCAGAGTCCCGTTGGCGGCAAGAGGTGTAGGGCTCGAGGCAGGCGGCATATGCCATGACGTGGGCCACATAGGTCTGCTCCTGCACACCATGGAAGAGGTGAGCCATAGGGCCCTTGGCCAGGATGGCTACGTCCTCGCCACCGTGGGTCTCTGAGTCGAGGGGCACAGCTGCCTGCTGCAGGTAGTTGTACTGATCTGAGGAAGAGGGGAGAGAGAGTTAAGGGGGGTGGTGGTAACACCCAGCCCCATCCCACCACCTGGCCATGGTCCCCAGGTCCTCACTGGCTGTGTCAGTGTCTACGTCTGGCCGGATGCCATTTGGGTGGCCTGGCCCGTTCCCGTAGAGAATGGATGTGTAGTTCTTCCCATCAGTGCCTTTTTTGGGGGCCAGACCTGGGGAGAGGGTGATGGAGAGGGGAGATCAGCCAAGAAATTCCCATATCATCCCTCTGGCCGCTGCTGGGGCGCCCCGGAGCCAGCAGCACCCAGCACAGGGCCGTGCCCCACTCTTGGTGGGCAGGCAGAGCCCTACCGAAGATGGAGGAGCCGCGCAGGGTGTAGCCACCAAAGGAGAAGACGTGTGAGTGGTCGGCAGTGACGACAGTGAGGGTCTGCGCCTCGTCGGTCAGGGCGCCCGCCCGCTCGATGGCCCGGTCGAACTCCACCGCCTCCGTTAGCGCTTTCTGGGCTGCACCATCATGGTGGCCGTGGTCGATTCTGCCACCTGTAGATGGATGCCTGCGGTGGGCTGGGAATTGACGGCAGCTCCCCTAACCCTTACCCTCACCCCAGGACATGGGAGACCCCTCTTGCCTGCCCCAGGGCCACTGGCCCTGACTTACCTTCCACGAAGAGGTAGAAGCCGTTGGGGTTCCTGCTCAGGATCATGATGGCAGCCTCCATCATCTCGGTGAGCGATGGGTCCATGGTGGTGTTGCGCACCAGGTTGTACTTCATGTCCACGGGTTCGAAGAGACCTGGGAGGAGACATGTTGGGGACAGCCTCAGCACCTGCCTGCATTCCAGTGGCCGTAGGGTTCTGGCACACAGGGTGCTTGTTACCCATCAGATAGTTCACTTCAGGGGCGGCGGCAGCCGCCAGCATCTCTGTCCTGTTCCAGACGTAGCGGGCTCCCTGTGGGAAAAATCCCATGGGGGGGTGTCAATGAGTGCCCACTGCCCGGTGTCATGCCCGCAGGAGGGGGGCAGGCACCCACCCATCCTTGCATCACCTACCGGCCGTGCCTCCAGCCACATGTTGATGAGGTTATTCCCATCCTCACGTATCCCATTTGCTGACCCAGAGGTGGGATACTCGGGGTCTATCGTATTCTTGGGAGTCATGTATTTCCGACCACCTCCCAGGATCACCTGGAGGAGATGGGTGCAGCATTAGCATGGGTGCCCAGTGCAGTGGGGGGGGGTGTGTGTGTGTGTCTGCCTCTGCCTGTTCCTCACTCCCACGATGGGCACTCACATTGATGTCGACGTTGTGGACCAGCTGCCAGGCGATGTCCTTGCAGCCCTGCTGGCGGGCGTCAGCGGGCATGCTGGCATCCGCGTACCAGTCGCGGTTGACCACGTGGGCGTAGGTCCCCGAAGGCGACGCGTGCTGCACCCGCGTGGTGGTCACAATGCCCACTGCCTTCCCTGCCGTCCCCACCACCCGTCAAGTCCCGCGCAGGTTAACATGGGGTTCCCCTCCACTGAGCCCCGGGATGCTCGTGGGGGGCAGCCCCCAGCTTGTTGTCCCTTGTCCCCGCAGGGTCTCCACCCCAGCCCCGCCAACCCGTTTTCCCCCCGTTACCTGCTTTGCGGGCTCGCTGCAGCACGGAGATCACCTCGTTGCCTGCCGTGGTGTTGCACTGCGAGTGGCGGGCAGCCGCGCTCAGCCCCACCGTCTGGTAGTTGCCCTTCACCCCGCAGAGGTAGGCCGTGGCCGTCCCCGCGCTGTCAGGGACCTGCCGGTCCACGTTGTACGTCTGCCGAGGACACACGCCAGGCTCAGGGCAGGAGGCAGCTGGTGGGGTGACTGCCCCCCAGCACCCCTCGCCACGTTCACTCATGCCCAAGGACACGTGAGGGGTAGGCAGGGAACCCCATACACGCATTCCTGGAGTGCTTCTGTGCCAGCAGCTCCATGGACATCATCAACCCGGCCCCAAGCCCAGTGTGGTGGAGATTTACCTTGGAGAGAGCCACGTAGGGGAAAGCATCCAGGGCAAGGGGGGTCTCAGGGCCCAGCTTCCCCTGCTGCTGCCCCTTTAAGATGCGAGTTGCTGTGATGGTGGGGATCCCAAATCCTGGGCAAGGAGAGTGTCCCAGTCACCCTCTGGACTGGGTGCCCTCCCTGCACCCAGCTCCGTGAGACAGCAGTGATGCCAGTCTACCTGCTGGTGTGCCAGCAGGACTCACCATCCCCGAGGAAGAGGATGAGGTTTTTGGCTTGGCTTATCCGGGGCTGGATCTGGAAGGAGGCCTCGATGGCCGCCGCCGCCTGCTTGTTCCAGAAGGATGGCTCCTCCTCCTCAACTGAGACAGGGCAGCACCCATCAGTCCCAGCTCACCAGCACCCACATCCCTGGGGCATCAACATCCCTGGGGCACCAACATCCCTGGGGTACCCACGTCCCTGGGGTACCTGCATCCCTGAGTATCCCCAGCCATCCCCATGCTGGGGCCTTCTCTGACATGGACGGAGTGGGTCAGGGTGCTGTTTGGGGTGGGGAAAGGCCACACGGGCTTGCACCCAGTTTGAGGGTCCTGGGGCAGAGAAGGAGTGGACAGCAGAACAGGATATGACGGAGGTAACTATCTGGCAGGTGAGATGGAACCGCATCCATGGAGAGGGGAAGGTTACGGGCACCTCCCCCAGCCCCCATGCCCAGAAGCAAGCAGGAACCTGACCCTTCTGGGAAAAGCTGGCTGACATCCCCAGAACAGCAGAGGTAACCCCCATTAACCCTTTCAGAGCCAGGCAGCCCCTTCTTCCCTCCCCAAACTCCTCCCTGTGGCCAGCCAGGCTGGTGCCCTGCAGGGAGCCCCACTTTCCCAGGCCCCCACCACAGCCAGCCAGGCACCTGTCCCCATCCTTGTCCCCACCTGGGATGACAGCGGTGCTGAGCCCTGCCCAGAGGCCCAGACAGAGGGTGAGAGATGCCAGAAGCTGCATGGTGAGATCCGGTAGCTCAATACTGCTGGCAGTGTCTGTGCCTCCAGCAGACCTGGGCAGGGACTTTGGACCAGGATCAGCCCTGCAGGGTGTGTGTGGCGGGGTTCAGCATGTCTCTGATTCCATGGTGTCCTGCAGGGCAGCCGGCACAAAGGCCACGGGGCTGGGCCGCAGACACCTCCCCGGCACACCACTGCCATCCTGGGGGATGGATGGATGCGGGGTGCAGGTGCAGGGGGTGAGGTGGGGGTCGTGCTTGGCAGGCAGTATTGCTTGCCTGGTCTGCAGTGCCTGGTGGGGGGATGACCTGGCCTGGAGTGCCACAGGCAGTGCTGAGCATCAGACCTGGGGCAATGGGGGTATCAGGAGGACCTGGGGTCACTCATGCACTGAGCAGCCCTGCTCTCTGCCCAGCACTTTCTTGAGCAATAAATCTGAATGAAAGCTCTGCTCCTTGCTCAGCCCCGGCTGGGAAGGTACCAAACCTTGTGTGCTGTGTCCCAGCCTGACAGGGTTGTGGGGAACATGACCTCTTCTCACCCTCATTTCATCACCTCCTTTACCCCAGTGACTCCAGTGCTGGTCCTGGGGGGCGAATAGGGCCCATGACTACCTGAAGAAACTGAGACACAGGGCAGCAATCTAGAATTGACCACCACAGTAAATGCTCACATGGCAGATGGAGACAAACAACCTGTGTTTTATTGCTTCCTTTGATCCTGGCAACAGTGGGGACCTGGTTGTTGACCCCCTTAATGGGTTTGGGGGCGGGGTGGGGTTGTGACTCTGGGCAGACTGGGTCGAAGTAGGGCTCGCCGGGGTCTCTTAGCCCCCCACCACGTAGACAGCCACACAGAGGGCCAGGAGGGTGAGCAGGGGCTTGGGGGAGCACTGGGGGCTGTGGGAAGAGGCCCTGCGTGCTGTCCCGCACTGGGGCCTGGTGGCGTAGGGCTCGATGCAGGCAGCGTAGGCCATCGCATGGGCGATGTAGTGCTGCTCCTGTACCCCGTGGAAGAGGTGGGCCATGGGGCCCTGGGCCAGCACCATCACATCCTCCCCGCTGTGGGTCTCCGTCTCCAGGGGTACTGCTGCCTGCTGCCGGTAGTCCTTGTCCTCTGCAGAGGGGGGCAGGAGATATGGGGTTGGAGACAGCAGACTCCCTTGCCTTCAGAGACTGGCGGGCAGCTCCCATCACCCTGGCATCAGGGCGATATCTGTCCAAGCGACACCAGAGCCAGGCAGAGGCACTGGGACCTTGTGCAGCCACAGTGGCCATGCCCATGGGATGCCACCCCCATCCCCCTGTGTCCCGCCCCATCCCCGGCAGGGTCCTACCTGCAGCAGGGAGGCTGGCGGCTGGGCGTCCCCCGTCACGGATGCTGTAGCCAGGCCCGTTGCCGTAGAGGATGCTGGTGTAGGCTCGCTTGTCCTTGGCTTTCTTGGGGGCTAGCCCTGCCTCAGGGAAAGGCACCATTGCCCTGTGTCTCACCCGGGCACCTCCCTCCAGCTCCCTGCCTTGGCCAGCTCATCCTTTGCCAATGGGAGCAACAGAGGTGGGTGGAACAGGGTCGCTTGCTGCCCCTCCCCAGGACTCACCGAAGATGGAGGTGCCACGCAGTGTGTTGCCCCCAAAGGTGAAGACGTGGGAGTGATCAGCCGTCACCACAGTCAGGGTGTCGGAGAGGGAGGTGAGCTCACCCGCCCGTGCAACCGCCCGGTCCAGCATGACAGTCTCCATCAGTGCCTGCTTGGCACGGCCGCTGTGGTGGCCGTGGTCGATCCTGCCACCTGCATAGGGAATACATACGTCACCCCCTCTCTGGTCCCCTGGGACACCCACCCACATTCTCCCAGGATTCACATCCCACCCTGGCCCCAGCCATGCTGCCCCCCAGGGGCTACTCATCTTCCACGAAGAGGAAGAAGCCGTTGGGGTTCCTGCGCAGGATGCGAATGGCCTTTTCCGTCATCTCCACGATGGAGGGGTCCGTGGAGGTGTTGCGATTCAGCTCATACTTCATGTCCTTGGGCTCAAAGAGGCCTGAGGGAGTGGGGCAGGGGTGTCCACATCAGGGACATTTCATGCCCCCTCCAACACCGAGCAGGGAGGAGAAGGAGGTGTTGCCAGTGGCGCAGTCAGTGATGCTCTTACCCATCAGGTGGCTCACAGAGTCATCCTTGACCGCGTCCAGGCCCTTCTTGTCCCAGACATAGCGGGCGCCCTGCCAACAAGAATGGAGTCGGTGCCAACGGCACGTGCCTTGTGCCTCACATCAGGTCCCCTCCAGCCCGGCGCGTACCTGCTTGGCACGTAGCCATTCGGCAATCAAGTCGACGCCATCCTTCCTGGTGCCGTTCTGAGCCGGGTCCTCTGGGTACTCAGGATCCGGGGTCCGCTTGGGAGTCATGTACATCCGCCCACCGCCCAGGATCACCTGCCGGGGAGCTCAGCAGACCCTCCCAATGTCCCAGGAGTCCCTTCCCTCCCACGCCCGCGTCCCGGCTCACGTTGATGTCGGTGTTGTGCACCAGCTGGTAGGCGATGTCCTTGCAGCCGTCCCGCAGTGCCTCCTTGGGCATGTTGGCATCAGCGTACCAGCTCCGGCTGACCGAGTGGGCGTAGGCTGCCCCGGGGGACGCGTGCTGCACCCGTGTGGTTGTCACGATACCCACCGACTTGCCTGTGGGGTGGGCAAGGGTCTACCTGGGGGCCCATCCAGCCCTGCACGGAGCGGGATGGCCTCACTGTGCCAGGCTCTCGCACAGGGGTGCCTGCTGCCCCGTACCCATCAGCCTGGCCCGGTGCAGGATGGAGTCCACCTCGTTGCCAAAGCCGGTGCGGCATTTGCCATAGTCGGCCGCCCCGCTCAGCCCCAGCGTCTTGGCGTTGGCCTTCACACCACAGAGGTAGGCGGTGCCCGTGCCGGCACTGTCGGGCACCTGCCTGTCGATGGTGTACGTCTGGAAGCAAGCGGGGTCAGTGGGGGCCTCAGCAGGGGTGGGGTGGACACCCCCCAGCACTGCCCCACTCACCTTGGCCAGGGCCACGTGGGGAAAGGTCTCCATGGCCAAGAGGCTCTCCTCACCCGAGCTGCCGGCCAGCTGCCCCTTGTAGATCCGAGCCGCTGACATGGTGGACAGACCCATGCCTGTGGCACAGCAGAGCTTGGGGTAGGAAGGGGCCAGGAGCGGGTCACAGCCCCATCCTCTCTCCAGCCATGTCCTTCAGCTGTTGCCAAGCCATGGAGCCATGAGGCCAGGATGGGACCCAGGGGACTCACCGTCACCTATGAAGAGGATGATGTTTTTGGCCCGCTGTGCCACTGGCTGCAAGGCCAGGGCTGATTCCAGCTTCCTCCTGGCTCCTTCATTCCAGTAATCCAAGGTCTTCTCAGCATCTGGAGGCCAGAGCAGAACCAGGAGCACTGGACACCCTCAGGGTATTTGGGGATAACACCCCCCCCCCTCCAGGACCGGAGTGGGCATCTCCACCCAAGGCAAATTTAGCTGCTCTGACACCCCTTACGGATGCCTTGGAGGGGACAGGAGCCCTTTGGGGATTCGCCTAGTCTTGGCAACCCCAGAATTGCCCAGAGTTCACCTGCAGAGGGGGAAACTGAGGCAAGTTTGGCAGGGAAGTTCCTCATGCCTCTTGGCAAAGTGGATGAGATGTCTTAGCATCAGCCTTGGCTGTGAGTGTGCCATGTCCAGGCTGCTATGGCTTTCTATGGCTACTGAGCTGCTTGACTCAAAGCCACTGCAAGGGGTGAGGGGGCAGCAGGGCTGCGGGGGGGACAGGGACAGGGTCTGCTTTGGTGGGGGCTGAGATTAAAAATCCCATTCAAATGTTGGGATCTCAAACCAGTTTGCCATGACTGGGAGGGTTTGCCTTTGCTGGTATCCCATGAGGAGGGGACAGGGTCCCTCAAGAACCCCAGGGAAGTGGCCCCGGCCCCAGTCCCCCCCACCCAAGGGCTCCTACCCTCTCTGTCCCGCACATTCCCCCTCACCTGAGGTTGCAGCTGTGAGCCGAGCAAGGAGGCAGAGGAGAAGGCAGGTCCCAGGGGAGAGCAGATGTCCCATGCTGCCCACCCTGCTCCCTCCCCGAATGCCGCCTGCGTCCAGGGTGGGGGGTCAGCCCTTTATGGCTCTTCCCAGTCCCGCTGAGGGCTGAGACGATGGGCTGATAACATTCAGGGACTATCTCCCAGCCCTGCCCAGGGTCCTCCCAGTGCCCCCAGCCTTCCCTGGGGCTATCCCTCCCCCCCACCAGCAAGGGAGGACCTCCAGCCCCTCCCTGGGGACCAAGGCACCTCGGGGAGAGGGGGAGGGGGGGAACAGCTCCCACGGTGGCGGCTGCGTGTGGGACCCCGGGGAGCGGCAGGGAGGGCGCAGGGCAAAGTGCTGTTTTCACAGACAGGCTGAGCCAGGAGGGGCTGGGCTGGGCTGGCCTTGCTTCCCCTGAGACAAACCCAAGGAGGGGGACACCAGGCTGAGGGGCGGTGAGGGGGCATCTGGCTTTTGGTGTCAGTGTCCTCAGGTCCCCTCTGCCTGTCAGGCAGCCCGTGCTCCCATGTCAGCCCACACCAGCAGGTCCAAGCAGTGAGGTACCTGCTGTGGGCAGGGAACAGCCCTGCATCACCAGCACCCACTGGAGCAGGAGACGCAGGGAGGACCAGGGTGCTCCCACCCTCTCCCACGTCCCATGACATCCATGCATGTTGTACCAGGCCACCTGGAAGGATGCTGCCAGCAGTGTAACCAAACCCTGGGGACTGCAGGTGACCCTGATGGCTTTCGTGGCTTGCCAGCTCCGGGAGCACATTGTACCCAGCTCTAGCCCACCCCAGGGCTCTGTAGAATCACAGACTGGTCTGGGTTGGAAGGGACCCCAAGGATCACAGAGTTCCAACCCCCTGCCACAGGCAGGGCCACCAACCTCCAGTCTTGGGGCTACACAAGGGTGCTCAGGGCCCCATCCAACCTGCCCTTGGACACCCCCAGGGACGGGGCATCCACCCCCTCTCTGGGCAGCCCGTTCCAGCACCTCACCACTCTCTCTGTAAAGAACTTCCCCATAATATCTCATCTAAACCTTCCCTCCTTCAGCTTCAATCCATCCCCATCCTGAGCCACGTTCACCCAGCTCCTGGTTCCTGCCAAGGGCAGACTGTCCATGCTGAGGCCACATTTACCACCACCCATGAGGCAGAGTGAGGCCAGCAGTGTGGATCACTCCTCACCAGCTGTGAATTCCTCCACCAGCCGCCGCTTGTGGCTGCCTGTCCCCATGGAGGTGATGAAGCCACGACTGCTGGAGTAGCCCGTGCCACTGTGGACATCCCATATGGCATGGGTGGGACACAGGGATGAGGAGCAGGCAGAAATGCCTGGAGTCTGCACAGCAGTGGATGGTCTGTGAGGATAGATGGTCCTTTCTCGAGTAGCGGGGAGAAGCGGGGACACGGTGCTGAGGGTCCCTGAGCCGGGGGAGGCTGAAGACTGGGGAGTGAGGGGCTGGAGCGTGAGGGGCTGGAGCAGACACCCTGTGAAGGCTCAGACTGAGGGATCAGAGCTGGGATCTCACATCCACCTGATCCCCCACACCTCCAGCCGAGCACATCCCAGGGCTGGGGGAGGCTCGAGGCTGCTTGGATTTCACAGCCCCTGGGAAGGGGCAGGGGAAGGCGCAGAACTGTGTTACTGCTGGGACTCCTGGCTGGGGGAACACAGGGGACACAATAAAACCTGCACAAGCCCCCACGTGCCTGCTGACCCGGCTTTTATTACACCACACACAACCCTGCAAGAAACCTTCCTGCACGGCCCCGCAGCCGCACCCCCTGCGTCCCACCCAGGACGGTGGAGCCCGCCCCCTCTGCTCCCAAGGACACGCGTCCCCGCTCGGCCCTCACCACGGGCACCCGAGGTAGCTGGGGACAGCCTTAGAACAAAAAAAAAAAAAGGAAGAAAAAAGCATCAAGCTAAAAATATCTGAGTGCAGAAATGCTCTGCTGGGCAGGCTCCAGCCTCGAGCCCCACTCCCAGAGTTAAAATCCCAACCAGAAATAAAACGGCATCACAGTTTTAAAACTCAAAACCCCAAACTTCTCGTGGGTCCCCTCTGTCCCCAGCAGGTGCCAGTGCAGGGCCTGGGAGGTGAGCAAGGGTCAGCAGTGGGGAGCAGGCGTAGCCCAGGGTGCTCACTTCTCCAAATTCGGCCTCTTGAGCAGGGCGCTGTACTTGAGCGGGACACCGTCCGACGTCAGCACCACCTCCACCAGCGTGAAAATGGTGATCACCTTCAGCAGGGGAGAAAGAGACAGAGAGGAGGGGTTTTCCCAGTGCCTTGGCATCAGATCGGGATTTACTTTGAGCTGCGCTGACTTTGCTGACTCTGCTGCAGCTCCCATGGGGAGCCAGGGAAGGGGCAGGAGCTCCAACAGCTCTGCTGGGCCCCAGGTGCTCCCGGGGCTGGATGTGGCATCCTCAAGGCCAGCACTGCGGGGCTGCAGAGCCAGCCAGTGAGCCCCAACAGACTTCAATAAGCCTCCTAAAATGTCCTCACTTATTCCAGCCCAATAGGGCCCCAATCCTGTTCTCCGCACAGGCCAGGAGGTAGTCAGGAGGTGGGGGCAGTGTCCCCTCTGCTTTGGGTCCCAGTCTCCCCCCAAAGCCTGCCCACGTCTCCCTTTCCCAGCCAGAGAACAGGCACCGTCCCTTAATGAAGTGACTTGGCAAAGCACCAACGGTGAGCTGCAGCAAGAAGGGCTCTCCATATGAGCTGAGCATTTCCTCAGCATCCCACAGGGAAGGAACAACCCCCTGGTGCCCGCAGAGCGAGAGGAGACCCGGGAAGGCAGCACAGCAGACAGGAGAGATGCAAGAGAAGAGAGACCCCAGAAAATCAATCTCCCCTGTCCAGGAACGTGCTGCCTCCTCCCCCGTCCTGACTCCGTCTCTTTGTGCAATTGTGCGGATCACACACGTGAAGCATCGACCAGGTCTGGCACAGATAACGGGCTGGATGGGACAGTGGGAAGGGGCTGCCCTGGACTGTGGCCAGGAATTTGGGGGCTTTGCTTGTCCCCGAGCCCTGTGCAGCTCCATGGGATCATCTGCTCAGGGCTGGTCCATGGGAGGAGCCAGCACAGAGACACCAGAGTAACCTTGTCAAACCCTTCCCAGCTCATCCAGCGCTGGCTGCTCCAGATTAATCATTCAGAGCAGGAAAATCTCATTGAGACTTCAACGTATCGAAGCGGCCAGTGAGGAGCAAACCAGGGAAAACCTTTCACAGGCGGCTGCGCAGGCTGCTGCCAGCCAGCCAGCACCCATCCCCTGCCCACCAGCTGGCACGGGGCAGCAGGGCATCCAGGTGACATCTCCCATGGTTCCCTTTGGCTCCCAGAGGATCTGACTTATGCCAGGGATGGAGATTTATCAATTTAGGGATCTGCTGGCTCAGAGGACAGATCACAGCCTGCTCCCCAGGGAGGGCTCTGGTGCTTACTTAGAAGGTGTGGAGGGTTCGTAGAGGGGTTTCTTCTATCACTTAAGTGTTTGCTTAACCAAAACAGGCCCTGCTCATGCTGGGGCATCACTTTTCATGCAGGTCCCTGCTAGGGTGTAAGTAAGAAAGGAGGGACAAAGGCCACTTTGGGCTGTACCCAGGGAAAGATCAGTGTCAAAGGGAGGGAGGCCTGCAGAAACGCCTGCAGCAGCTGGGGAGCTCATCTGACCCCGCACCATATCCCCTGGGAAGGGGAGAACACCTCAAGATGTCAACTGTACCAGCTAGAAAGGTCATCCTGGCCCTGCCTCAGGAGTCCTTTTCATCCAGCCCCAGGAGGACAAGAACGGGTTGTGCTGGGTTTGGTTGGGAATGGGGCTCCAGGGCAGAGCCCCCCCAGCTCCAGAGCGGTGCAGGCAGGGGGGGGATTCAGCCCTCCCGCCCCTGCGCAGGCAGGAATCACAGCAGTCAACACAGCTGTGATTTTATAGCCATGCCAGACAGAAGTTGGCAAAGAAGCACCACTTAATCAAGGCAGACAAATGCGATTGCTCCCTTTGATTGAGTTACCAAGTTAATAGATGACAGGGACACAAGAGAGAGATTTCTAGCGCTGTTAAACCATTTGACACTGTATCTCAGGAAGTCTGACTTTAAAAATTCCTCCTAATTGGGTCTCAACCCTGTCACAAGATGGAAACTTGAAGGAAAGGCTGTGCCAGTGAAGGGGCAAGGAATGCCAGGATGGGGTAAGGGTCTAGATGGGAGCTGCCTTAGGCCTGATCTTACTTAACATTTTAATTGATGATCTAGAAGAAGGAAGTAAACAGCACGTTAATTCAATTCCTGGAGGAACTGAATTCCTGAGTTGGGAGGCAGGGCACACAGCAGGTAGGGCAGAGTCTGAAGGCTGTGGAGGGGTCAGAGGCAAGGGCAGTGATAGGATGGAGCAGGGCTGGAGGAAAGAGGCTGAGGCTGAGGCTGGGCTTGCAGGTGAGCAAACATGGAAGGATGGTAGGACCTGACAGCCTGCGAGGCAGTCCTGCCTCCCAGACCTGCCCCTGCAGAAGCTGTGGGATCCCCACATTGTACACAGCCTCCATGCCAGCCCCATGGTGTTGTGAGCCTGTCCTGCACTGGGGGGATCTTACCTGGGGCACAGATTCCTGCTCCAGCTTCTCTGGCTCCCACATGAGTGTCAGCTCCGGTTTCTTTCCCACCTTCTGGAAGTGGAAGCCCAGCAAGGGCAACGCCTGCGGGCAGGGAGAGTGTTGGCAACAGCCTGTGGCCCCAAGGACATCCCCCCACCCAGCTTTCCCCCTCCACTTCGCCTGGGGATGGGTACGACGCTGCTCCTGCCCAGCACGCTGTCTCTGCAGGTCTTTAACAGCCGGGATGCAGCAGCCCATGAGCCTGAGCTGAGCACGTAAATCAGGGCCTGTCGCGGAACACAAACAGCCCATATATCACACTATATGTCCTGTTTAAAGGTGCCATTGCCAGCCATATAACCAGGTTATTAAGAGAAGATGCTGTCACTAACCGCAGGTGCTGGCCCACAATGGTGCTGTCACAGCCCCAGATATACCGTCTGACTGAAATGAAAGGAAAGCCAGCCTCGCTCCTTTCCTCACCTCAGCCCCACGTTGATCTCTGTCCCCCTGAATTTGCCTTTATTCCCTTTTAACCAGGCAAGATCACCGCCAGCACACACTGGGGTGAAGCTGGACCTCAGAGACTGGGCCATGAAGGGGAAACCCTTTCTGGATGGGAAACCCCAGGAAGGCTCCCCTTCAGCCATGGGAGCAGCTCTGCTGGCTGTGGGGCTGGCACAGGACACAGGACAGCCACAGCCTCCAGTGATGCCAGGCTGCTGCAGCCCTCTCCAGTGAGGCAGCACTATGAGTGCGAGGTACTTACGTTGCAATAGATGCGCTTCTGGACTCCAAACTTCAGCACCAGGACATCAAAGGCCTCATTCAGGACACCCATTACCATGGCTTCTGACTCCAGAGGACCGCACTCCTGCCAAGAGACTGGGCTGTCAATACACCAGCATCCCCCATCCAGCCATTCCCATCAACTGCCAGTGTCTCCAGGCCCTGGAGCTCCTGTGGGACAGTCACTCAGTGTATCCCTTCTCTACCTTCCCCCAGGCTGGCAGGGCAGTGGCAGCCACACAGCCCCCTGCCCGGTGGCATGTAGGCTGAGATTTCAAGGGGAAAGCCAGAGATGGTCGGGGGAAGACAGCCTTGGCTCTTACCCTGACAAAGATGGCGAAGAAGAGGTCGGCGCTGAGTTCCTGCACCCTCTTGGAAGCCATCTTCCGGTCATTGCAGTGATCTGCCTGTCTCTGGATGGCCTCTTTCTCCATCTTGATGGGGGAGCTGGCACCTGGGAAGGACACAAGTGACAATGACATACTCATGCTCCCTCCCGCTCCAGAGACGCAGCTCACCTCCATGTCCCTATCATTTGAGGGTACCCATGTGTCAGGGAGCTTCCCCATGGGACACAGACTCCAAGTACCCATCACCCATGGCAGGCAAGGCAGGAACCCGGGAGTCCTGCCCATGCCAGGCACAGCCACCCCCTCCCCTCACAGCACCCACAGCTGCTCTGCAAGCAGGTGGGTGGCACCCACCGAGCGAGGCAGAGAGGAGACGGTGCACGATGACGTCTGCGTAGCGGCGGATGGGCGAGGTGAAGTGCGTGTAGAAGGGCACATTCAGCGCGTAGTGACGATAGAGGGTCTCATCCTCCAGGACACCAGTGCAGAAGTAGAGAGCCATCTGAAAGGGGGGAGAAGCAAGGGAGAGCAAGGGTGATGGCAGGACCCTGCATGAGGCTGGATGGGTCTATGTCTGAGCTCCAGCAGCCAACTGTCCTTCACTGGGCTGTGCAGGGCCAAGGCGGGTGCTGCAGGGACTCGGCACAGAGCAAAGGGGGCAAAGGGCACTGCAGGGAGCTGCTGGCTGCCAGCCGACCCTGGATGGCCCCAAGGATCGCACCTGCTTCCATGTCACACCTGGATTTAAGCAGTCTCCTGCTTCCCCGCTGGCCCTGGGGTCATCCGCCATCCCCTTGTCCTTCAGTGGAGAGCCCAACCTGTCCCATGCCTGCTGTGGAAGCTCTCCCAACAAGGGGTCTCACAGAGCAGCTCCCATACCAGGAGCTCTTTGGTTCTGGATCCAGCTGCAGGCTCTGCACACCCAGCACCCTTGTTGGGAGAGCACCAGGAACTGGGATGCTCAGCCTCTCCATTCACTGAGGAGGAGGAGACAGTCCTGCTGCAATCCCCGCTGCTGCACCCCAAGATGACAGCTGGGAAGCTGAGCGGATGGGCTAAACAAATGGCAGGGCTGCAGTGGCCCTGTGCTGCCCAGCAGCCTCTCTGGCAGGACTCTCCTGGCCGCTCCGCCCCTGTTATCCCACATGTTACAGCTTTTATTTTTATATCTGTGAACCACCATCCCTTGGGGCTGGGAAAACAAGAGGGCCCGAGCCCAGGTGGGGAGGGGAGGCTGTGCAGGTCAGGGGGGTTGCGGCGGGGTCACGGCACAGTGGCGATTGAATGAACCCGTTTAAAAATAAGAGCAAGTGATTTAAAAAAAACAGGAGTAGCCAGCTCTGATTACAGAGCCGTCCTGGGATCCACGGTTTGGGCAGCTGTATCCTCCGTTCTCCAGCCCAGCAGCACAGCCAGCTCCTGCTGAGCAGCAACGCACTGATCCGGGCAAGTAAATAGAGCAGGTTAAAAAAAGCAGCATCGGTCCCGGCCTTATTATGAGACCCAAGAGCTGGGATAGGAGCTGTGGCGGCTGCCAATTTCCACAACCCAGAATTAAATTGTTTCTGATGGACTCTGCGAAGTACGGTCTCCACTCAATTAGCTCGGCTCCCACCGAACACGGCTCTGCGCGGTCGGGCGGGGAGACACGCTGAGCGCTGGAGGCTGCTGCGGGACAGGACAAGTGGTCTTGGGCAGCCAACCAGCGTGGAATTACAGGGGGTTTACAGCACCTATGCCAGGTTCCTGGGCAGAAGGGGAAACAGTTCAGGGCAATCCCTGCCTTGTTTTAAGTCAGAAAAGATGCTGAGGGTCCCATGCAGCTTGATGGTGCCTGGGGAGCTTCCTCCTGATGGATGTGCTGGGCAAACCCAGCGGCTGCTGGGTCCACCACCATTTCTGACACTCTCTTGGCAGCTCATGACCCTCACCAAGGTTGGCTTCAGCTTGGGCATCACAGCAGAAATACCCCTCTAAGGTTACATGCTGCAGGGAGCCCAGTCAGACGCGCATTTGGTACCTGTCCTCGCCACCATGACAGCACTACTCAGTGACATCAGCCTGGCATAAAGCAGATGTTTGCTCATTAACAGATTTGACTCACAAGTGGTCTCAAATCCCCAGGATTTTCCGCAATCCCCAGAGAACTGTGAGAAGCTTGGAAATAAATCAGCCCCAGTCAACCAGGGGCAGCTTTTGCTCTTACGGACAGATTGAATTCCCAAGTGACTGAGCCCCTGAAAAATGGTGTGTCGCTGCTCCTTCATCTGTTACGAGGCTCCTGGCACGGCAATCCGGGCGCTCCCCCAGACACACACGTTACCAGTTGCCTCTCATCTCCCTCCTCCTCCAAGAGTCCGATGTCTCAACGACCAGCGTGCAGCAAAGATGGAAGATACAGGCTCGGCCCAACCACGGGCTAAACCTGTGGGGAGCTCGTTTTGGCCGATTTACCTGCAGCCGTGTCCCAGAAACACCGGCTTCATTACTGGGCACTGAGACACATGCAGGGATACAGGTGACTCCTCTGCGCCCTGGGCCCAGATGGTCTTGCCACACCATCTGTCAGAGCAATGCTCAGCCCCTGACACCAGCACGAGCTGTATGTGGCTGTGCTCTGCAGCTGCCAACGCTCAGACCTGCCCTCTGCCCAGGCTGTGGGGTCCGGGGATGCTGGCAGGATGGGATGGGGCCGATTCTCCCATCTACTCCAAGATTGGTGGCTGACAGCAGAATTCCTCCTCCCAGGGAAGGGAGCTGCCAGCCTTCCCAAGGGGCACTGGCTCAGCTTTGCACCACTCGCCCGCTCCGTTCAGCACCAGCAGGAATCTGAACTGCTCAGGACTTTGGGGAGCTGTGAGTCCCCTCCTCAGTGAGTGTGGTCAGGGACCAGAGAACACAAGAGGGGAAGGCTGATTTCTCTCGCCCCCACAGCACCGTGGTCCTTCCTTATGGCTTGGACTGAGGTCATACAGATCCACTGCTGGGAGCACACCCTGAGTCATTCCTGGAAGCGGCCCTAAGGCAGGAGGGGAGCATCTCCTCACCCAGCTGATGGCTTTGGGCGAGTCTAAGAATCCATTTACAAGCTAATCAACAATGCAGCAACTGGTCAGCTGCGTAAGCCAGCCCCAGGCTCCAGACAGATTGCTGCCTCTTCCATGACACCCAGACATACCATCCTGCTGGGGAACACCAACCATCCGGAATGCCAGCAGATGGGAACGCTGTTCGCCACCCAAAGACAGGCTGGGCTGCAGGGACAATGGGCTCAGCTGGAAACTGGGTTTTGCCTGTGATGGGAGTGTGCCAGTCAGCAGGCTTGCCAGGCGCCAGGGGACTGCACAGCACCCCTGAACACACAGGTACCTTGGTCTTCTGACGATGAAATGAGTCTAGGTCCTGCCAAAATCATGTCTCCTTTAAAACTTCCTCTTTCTTCTTCCCCAAACTGCCTGGTATCTGCTCTGCAGAAGACTTCATCCTGCAAACCTTGATACCTCTTTCACATACAAAATCTAACATGTATTCACAGTGCTAAATCTTAACAAGAGCCGCTGGGAGGCATCTCGAAGTACACCCACCACTTCTCAGACCACAGCCTCAGGATACCACAGAGGCAACATCCCAGCACATCAGTGGATCCCAAAAAGTTCATCTCCTCCTTGGTGCTACTGCAGAATCAAGTTGTCTTCTCCTTACTTATCCCTCCTGGCTCACAGCTGGGCTTGATCCAGGTGCTGCTGCTGGCAAAGCCCAGGCTGGCACCACGGTCAGTGGGACTGGAGAGGGATTCCAGGGAATGCATGTCACCCATGTGATCACTGTTAGCACCTTCCACCAGAAAAGGAAGATGTGACAGAAGGAAACAGGACAAGCCAAAACAGGACCTGGGATCTGGGACAACACAGCCAGCTCCAGAGGACACTCCCTGCACTTTTCAAAGCAGCACTCCTGAGCTGGACACACACATCAGTGGGTGATTTACTGAATGGCTTCAGTCCCCAAATCCTACTTCCAAGCAAGCAGTAGGTCACCAAAGTACAGCAGGACTTCAGGCAACTGCTAATGAGTAAATGGAGCAAATAAGCTAATTACAAGAATGACAGTGAAATGAGCGATGTTGGGAAGATGATTCATTCCTGCAGCGATAAGCAGGCCGCAGTAGAGAGGACATTTCGGGAACGTGCCCCTTCTCCCTGTGGGGTAGGGCTTCCCTCAGAAGAGGCTGTGCTACGCCCAGCTGCAAACTAGAAAGGCAGGTGCTTCACAAAAATGTCTTTTGATGGTGATAAGCACCCTACTAAGTATCTTGAGCTGCAGGTGCACCAAACACAACAATCAGCCCCTATTGCAGAGACTTTCACAGATAATCTCTTGGTCTGGCTGGAGACCAAAGGGCTCCCTGCTTCTAAGAGTATATGTTTGAATACCAGACTGCACTTAGGGCCAGTCACACACCTTTACATCATCTTCACTCTTGATTGCTTCTTTGGACCAATTTGGACACCATGACACAAGGCAATGACACAAACACAAGCCATGAAGCCCAACACCAGCTCTTCATGGAGCAGGCCGGGTCCCTGTGAGTCTGCTAAAATCCCACATGCAACTTCAAGAGTGAAACATCCCAAGCTATGAGGGCTGAGGAGAGGCTCAGCCTGACCCTGCCACCCAGAGAAGCTCTGCATGGCGCTGGAGGCACTGGGGGAAGCTGCTGGCAGCCCCACAGCACTATGTACAGCACCCGTTTGCTAACGCACAAGGGACAAGGGTTGAAGATGGAGCTGCAGCAGACAACTACAGCTGGATGTGTTCAACACCACAGTGCTGTTCTCACCTGCATGGGCCTGGAGAACATGTTGGTCAGCACTTCTTTCCTGGCTTCGGAGTATTTGTCAGTCCCAAATGTTTCATTTAAGCTTTTCTGGAGGAGAAAAGAGACAGTGCGTTCAGTGTTTGCAAGCTCCGGTGGTAGGGGACCCAGGCAGACCTTACTGGGACAAACAGCAGCTCATCAGAGCCAATTCCTTTTTTTTCCCCTGAAAATCCCCTCATAAGCCAAGAAGTGCACATGAAATTGGGCTTTGCTCTGGTCCCAGCAGCCCCAACAGGACTATACACACAGTCCTGAGCACTGACCCACCTCCCAGGGTCAGTGGCAGGGAGCACTCAGGGCACAGGGACCACTGGCTCCATCCCCAGACACGCAGCAGGCGAGAGCGCCCGTAGCCCCTCTCCCGACCTGTGCCTGACTCCCATCCAACTACTGAGGGCTCCGGCACACAGACTAATGGGACTCTGGGGAGAGCTGGATATGGGAGGTCACAGCCTGGGGCCAGCACAGAGGAAGGGCTAGGGGGTTCAAAGTGCAGGAGAGGAGCTGAGTGCGCAGCCCCGTGCCTGCTGACATAGCCTTGGCACAGCCAGCAAGCGGGGAAAGCAGGCCCAGCCGATGGAGGGGTGTGCAGGAGGCCAGTGGGGATGGGATTAACGGAGGATTATCCACAGTCCAGTTGCGGCAAGTAAAGAAAATCCTGGAACCTGCCCTGTGCTGTTCAGCTGGAGTTCAGCCTTAGGACACACTCAGCGGAGGAGCAGTCGGATACCTTCCATGCTGGCTGTGTCTGACCTTTCCCAGCACCGCTCTCCAGTCCTTCCCAGTCACCCTGCTCCCCACTCTGCCCTCCCTGAGACCTTCTGCAGCCCAGACAGAAACACCCCCTTGAAGAGCATTTCCTACAGGACAGAGCAAGAATCCTGCCCAGGACCTGCCAAGAAAGGAAACGGGGGTGTCCCAACGAGTGCCCCTGTGCCAAAACATCCTTCCCATTGTGGAGAGAACACCACTGGGGTCACCTGCAAGGTCCTCATCACCCTACTCTGAGTTCTGTGCACAATGCTGGTTGACTGGGACAGGCTCGGCCACCCTCACTCAGCACTGTTGGGGTCAGGAGCGAGTGAGGTATTTTATTTTGGCACAGGACACTCGTCAGCTCTGCTTGGGCAGAGGGGGACAGAGAATAAACCACGTGCTGCCACAAACATGTCACCATGTAGCTGCCTACCCTTCACCCCCCCGGCCCCACTCCTGGCCAGGCCAGTGCACTCACATGCAGGGTCCCTGCGCTGGTGAAGTCGATGTCAAGGCCGACTTGGTTGCAAAAGTCCATGAGGTCTTTCAGCAGCTTGGTCTGGGGTGGCGGGTGGCGGCGAAGCAGGGCCTGCTCGGGGAAGGAGCGGTAGATCTGATGGGCCACGGCCATGTTTGCGAGCAGCATGAACTCTTCCACCAGCCTGCAGCACGAGAAAAACAACCCCAAGCCCCAGTTAGAGAGGGGAGTCCCCTGGGAAACCAGTCCAGCCCATAGCGAAGAGAACTAATATGACATGGAGGGACGGGGGAGCAGCTTGCAGTTGCTGTTATAAGCACAGATTAGATGTGAGACTGCAGCAAATCCCCCCCCAAATTCTCACTTTCTAGCTGAGGTTTCCCTGGGGACTCAGAGCAGCCTGTCCTGCTGGCGCAGACAAGTAGAAGTCAGTGATAAATTGACAGCTTAAATTAGGATAAAATAATCTCCCTTTAGGTCATTTTATCTCCTGAAATGCTCGACAAGCAAAACAAACGCCGTGCAAGAGATAGCCTGGAAAACAAACACACATCGCTGTCTTCTGGGGCCAGAGCAAACAGTGTCTCGGTTGCTCCCCCATCCTGAGCTCGACATGTGTGGTCAAGCCCAGCCGCCCGACTTCGCGCTCAGCTTCCACCCAGCGCCATGCAGCATGGCCGAGGCAGGGCAAGCCATGCGCACAGATCAGAGGGGCTGGACCAGGGGGCTTCTCCGTGCGACCTGTGGACTACTGGGGGTACCCCAGGCTGGGGTGAGGCCCCCCCCCAGCCTTCTCTCCTTTCCCCTCTGAAGGAACTTGCACTGAATGGGAATCTCTGGGGCTACACACTGCAAAGAAAAGCAGATCCCAGCACTAGAGATCATCTTTGGAGCACTGAGGATTGTGCTACCAGCTGTAGGGCTGTGCCTCAGGAGACTTGTTTAACTGGTCTTAGATAAGCAGAGAGATGTGCTTAACTGGGCTTCCTGCTATTTGCTGCATGTATTCCCAGGGCTCCTAACTGGCACTAATTGCCAAAAAAGATAATAGATTTACAGAAGTAACCTCATCCTCTGAGCAATGCCCAAGGAGCTGTCACTGATTACAGCTCAGCCCTGCTGCTCCTGCAGGCAAAGCAGCGATTTTGCAGGGCTGGCTGGCTGGGGGACCTGGGCTGGAGCTGGTGGTCCTGCATCGCCAGCCATCGCTGGGCGAGATGTGTAGGGCGATGTGCTCCTGGGTACTTGCTGCAGCAGCAATATGCTCCCAGTCTGGGAGTACTTGCCAAGAACTCAAAAGAGAAAGGAAATAAAGACAAGCCCAGAGGAGGAGCAAGTACCTGATGGCGATAACCAGCAGTGGAAATGTTGATCTTTAATGGGAAAGGGCTCCCTTCATGAGAGCCTTGTCAGTCCTCCCAGAGCATCTTGTGCCAGAGGCAGGGAGGGCAGGAGGGACACCCTCACATGTGGGCAGTGCAGGAAGGGGCGGGGAGCAGCACAGCCTAAGTGGGACAGGGCCACCCACCCTGTCCCTGAAACACCAGATGCTACCAGAAGGCCAAGGGTTGGGTCAGAGGGTGGGCAATGCGCCTGCAGCACGGCATGGGAGCATGGTCCCTACACCTCTGTAACTTCCAGGAGGGTTGAGAGCCAAGCTCTTGCTGCTCCTGTGCAGCTAAGCCAGCAGATGGCAACATCGGTCCCTCTATGGCTACGGCACTGGGGGGCTGCGGGACAACATGGCCCAAGGGTGCTGGGCACCCCAGCTGTCTGGCACCCAGGGGCAGGAGCGTGGGAGCAGCACCCAGCGGGCTATGGCACGGCCATCCCCATCTCCTAGGTGTGGGTGCACCCACCTGCTTTAACCCAGACGCCGTGGTGGCAGACGTGGGGAATGGTGGCCTCAGCACACGGTGAGGCTTCCGCCTCCCCCAGAATGTGGGCTCTAAGGAGCGAGGCGCAAAGCTGGTTTTAAAGACAAATCAACGAACACCCATGAACAGCATCTCTTCTGTGTCACAGGTGCAACGCAACATACTTATCTCATGTCCCAAGGAGCAGGAAACACAGATGAGGTCGGACACTACCCTGTACCCCGGGGGAAGCAAAGCGCCGGGGACCCGAGGGGTCAGTTTGTGTCAGCTGGGCGAATGAGCCATGGTGGCCCAGGAAGGCTCACTGCCCTGTGGGCTGACACCAAAACTCCTTGCGGGAATGGAGGGTCCTTCCCACCTCTGGATCACCCTGGGGTCACAGAGCTGCTCCCCACACACACCCCACTGCAACAGCCCTGCAAGCGTGAAAGTGATGAACAGTGTGGGACTGCTCCACGCTAACTCCTAGACAGGTTTGTTTCAAACATTGAGATTGAGTCACCAGGGAGAGGAAAGCAGCTTCCGGAAGGGACAGGTGACAGCTGGGCTAATCCAGAGCCCGTGAGAGCCTGACAGGGTCAGAGGACAGCGAAAGAGCTGGCACCTGCACCCAGAGTTAAGTCAGGTCACCTCTTCTGCAGAAGAACAGGGTCTGTGGCTCAGGACACGAGGAGGGAGCCAAGATCTGCAACAAACAGCTTAATGTGGCGGTCTCACTGTACCTTAAAGGAAAACCACGTTCCCAGGAGGGGCTTACGCTGAGACTGCATGGGATGTTAGACACTCAGAGGACAAGCAAGGACTGGGACAGTCCAACCACCGGTCTCAGGTGCTGAGGAGCAGGAGAGCACCACAAAGCTGCTGCCTTCCTCCTTTCCCACGTGGCCTTTTAGCTAGTGTCCTCACCAGGGCTTTGACTCCGCAAGCACTACGCCAGGGCTTGGAAAAAAGCAATGGATGCTGACTGAGGCAGGCGGGAATGGATGCTGGCTGGTAGTGGCTGGGGGCCAGACCAGCACCTGGCACTGGTGTTACTGGGAGCAGCGCTGAAGCTCTGCTAACTCGTCGGCAGGTCAAATGACAAGTGGGTTTGGGGTTTTTTTTTCCTTCTTTTTTCTTAAAACAGCCCAGCTCGGAGTTTGGCTCGGGGCAGCTGGCAGATGGGAGTGCAAAGAAAAATATTTCATGGCTAAAAAAATGGAGACAGAAAGACTGGTCCATCTGAACGCATGCTGAATGAATCCCATGTGAAACGCAGCCTAACGCCATCGCTACAGTTTCCTCTGGATTAGCTGAGCTATCCTTGGCTCCCAGCTCCATAAAATCCCATAAACAATCTGATCTGAACTTTTGCCCTTTCTGTGCTGATGGCGAGGTTTCCTCCGCTGTCCCGTGGAGAGGGCTGGGGGTTAGCAGGTGGCTGTCCCTCCTGTAGGTGCCTGCGGATCCCGGCTGTCCTGCTTCACCGGGGCTGCAGGAGGGAGCGTTTCCAAACCTGTTCAACGCACCATTTAACGTGTGCATCATTTAACGAGAGGAGGGAGAGGGAGAGGCGGGACGGCCTGCGAGGCTGTTAACATGTGTAAGCATCTTCTGCCGGCTCTTTCAATACCCAGATTTTGCTTATGAGTTATGGGCTTGGTGCGGGAGGCCGCGGGTGAAACTCTATAGCCTGCCTTATGCAAGAGGTCAGATGGAGTGTGCAGTTCTCAAAAGCGTTTGCCTCTGAGTTTCAAACATGACTGAGGCATCCCGGCTCCTAAATCCCACTGACTGCTGGGGAGATTTCAGGCTCCTGGGATGCTCTTAAGCACAGGACTCGGTGCACTTCAGAGTACCTTAAGTGATGGTCATGGCTCCTGCAGGCAAATACTACCTATGTAACTAACCATCCAGGTGAAGAGGACTGGTGGTGCCTTGATGGCAGCCCCAAACCCACGCTACTGTAACTCTTCTTTCACAGCTCCCATCAGAGCCAAACATGACAGACAGGAGAAGGGAAGCTGCACATTCAGACCCTGTAATTGCTTTAGTAGCAGCCTTACTATTTGTTCTGTAACAGGTTAGCTAGACACTTCCCAATCTCTTGATAGCAACCTTGAAAAACTGCTCACATCCTCAGCCAGTCAGTTGGTTGATGGCAAGTAAAATATTGGTTTCTTGTGCCAAATCTCTGCAGAGTGAAGCAGGGCAAGTAAAATGGCTGTTTGGCTGCTTGTCTCCATGGCAATGTGGCCGGGCTATACAGCAGCCACTGAAGTGCCCACTCTCCCTGATTAACTTAACAAATGACATCAGGCAAGCAAGGTTTGCTGCAAGGGAGAGAGAAGGAGTACATTGTTTGCAATCCAGTGAGAGCAGGAAGGAGGCAGGCAGCTTGGTTGAAGCAGAGCAATGTAAAACCATCTGCTGTTCCCCCAGTGTAACAGACCCATAGGTTTCAGGCAAACGGCAGTGACGTAGGGCTGGACAGAGGAGCATAGCTCTAACCCCAAGCCACCTTCTTCACCTCCATCCCCTCCTGCAAGACAAGACCACTGAGGGTATCCAGGCGTTGGAAGTGTCCTCATCGTTGAGGCACAGCTCAGAGATCAACTCAAAATGCCACGTTTCGAGCGTGGGTGTTTGAAACCCTCCCATGGCAGGGTTTTTTAACTGCTACTGACAGACTGGAGAAGTTGGTCTTTTCTGCACGTGTAGCTCATTGAAGAGACCTGCTCCCAAAGGGACAGAGTTGAACCATCCTGAGCTGGAGTCTGGCCTCTGTCATTGGGCGAGCTACCACCAGGTAAATCCCAGCATCCTTCCAGCATATCAGACTCGAGCCAAATGTGACCAACACATTTCTGCACAGGTTACCAAACTTCTTTATCCCATGACAAAAACCTGTCTGCCTCTCCCCATCTTGTCTTCTTGCAGCACTTGATCCCTCCTGCACAGACAACAAGGCGTTTGCTGTTTGCACTCCTTCCCACCTCCAGATGGGTTTACTCTCCCGGCTCAGTGTGAGCCTGTCTTTGAGCAGCAGTCAGAACCTCTGGTTTCTCAACCCATAGCTACGTGTCTGCCTCAGTTGTCCACCTCTGTGCTGGGTCCAAACAGGGATAAGGACTGTGGAGCTTTGAAAGCATCACACTTGGTTTGTGTGTGAACCAAACAGTGCCCTGGGAGGCTAGAGTTGTGGAAAGAAAGCCCTGGCCTGCTTGTGTGCATCTGGAAAGGCTGTAAAGACATATAGATAGATGGATGGATGACCTTTTGCTAAGGGCAGTACGTCGCTGAGAGCCCTCACTCTCTGCTAGCTTCAAGGGGATTACTGCTGCAGCACAATCTCATAACAAACAAGAGATCTACAGCCACCTCCTGGGAATGTGACTCTAAATCCTGCTGCATGCACCAAGAGAAAGTCACCTTCCACAAAAGGCTGCAAACAGTCCTGTGCACATCCAGCAGGAGCAGCAGCAGCTGAAGGAAAACAGTAAAGAAACAGCCCCACAGTTCAACCAACAGCATCCCTCCAAAGCGGCAAGTCCAAAGACGCTGGATGCCGTACGACTTTTTCTTCTTTCCTTGAAATCATGTACGTTTATTTTTGATTACAGCTCTTCCATGAAGCAAAGGAACTTGAGAGGTTTCTATAAAAGCTCTTCTAAAAGCAACATTAGCTAATCCCGCATCTCCTGAGAGCGCAGCCAATGACAGAATCATGCTCTTTGGCGAGCAGCTGGATCGGTGCTTGCAATGGCTCTTTTCCATGCAAAATCCTGCAAGAACAGTGTACCGTCTTCCTGGTGACACTCTGCCTGTCCAATGAACAAGAACATCTTCAGCCATTCACTGCAGAACACCACCGCTGCCTGAAGAGTTATGAACATCAAATCCCATTATCCAAAAACTTGGACCGTAAGGTTATATATGAGCCTTGCAATGTTGGTGTGGAGCTCCTCTTGCCAACGACAGTTGCCAAAAGCCCAGAAGCCCTACTTTTTTTTGAAAGAAAAAGTAGTAAAAGGCAAGAACGCTGGCGGTTCCTGGCTTGATGAAAGTCATTTGTGCTCCTTTTGCAGCTAGCGGTCGCCTTGAACAAAGCAGAGCTGAATAATGGAATTACTCCACTTTCTGAGATTGCTCAATTAGCTCTTGGTTAAAACTGTTAACATCGAAACTTGATGAGAATTGCAGCTCTGAGGCAGTTTTAGATTCATTTCTTACCAAGCTAAAATGGCTCTTCCTTCTAATGAACTCCCTTTCTGGGGTATAATGAATGCCCTTTTTATTAGCTATGGTGCTTTCCCAGTAATAGATGCCTACAACGCAAATGCATGGGAGGGTTTTCTGAATGCAAATATCACTTACTGGCCACTCTCACCTGGAAATGCCATGAGACCACTCTCTTTGCTTTATCCAAATTATCCGTGGTACAGTGGAAAACCATTTTAAGCTCTCAATACTAAAGCCAGGCTACTGAAGGCATTCAGCATGATTAGGAATTAATTGCTTAAAGCCCGATGCGGGTTTGCACACAGGGATTTGGACCGCTAGCAAAACCTCAACCATTTGCCTAAGTTGCTTTGAAAATATCAGCATCACTTTGCAGCCCCATTACATGTGAGAGCTGACTTAACCTGGCAGCACGACGTCAGGCTAGACATCAGTGTGCCAAGGATGGCACAAGCTAGTCAGTGGGCCTCTGGCACCTCTTGGTGCTCGGCTGCATTGGTGGCAAATACTCCCTACCTGGCCTGGAGCCCCTCAACCCCCTCTGTGGTTTGTATGGAAGGGATAAAGGCAATGCCTGCCCATCCCACAACCTTCCATCCTCTCTTAATCCAAGTGGTAAAGAAAACATCATCAAACTGAAGAGTGAGCGTTGCAGAGGACGCAGTCTCCACGGGCTGCGCCTCTTCATTAAATGTTAATATGACTGCAGTGTGCTCCTTTTCATGCAAATTGGCGACAACCTTCAGACTCCTGGCACGAAGATGAAGCATCCCTCTGTGCCAAAACAGTGTCTTCAGCTGCCACGGGCCAGGGACAGAAGTTTAGACCTGCACCCACGTGCTGGGCCACACAGGACACACAGGCATGACTGCAATAGACTCCTTCGGTTCCAGCTCCAGCATTCTCCATGCTTTTCTCAGAACTATCCCATTTTTGAGCCCAGGTCCATGGGCATAGCAGACACAGGAAGCTCCAGGCATGTCCTTCCTGGGTCAAGATCTCTCTTTTCCAACAGTCCCCAAAGAAGCCCGCAGAGTGCCATTTGCCCAGCACAGGCCCGCAGCCCCTCACCTACCCCCTCCTAGAAATGCCTCCTGTGCTGCCGCTGCTGAACAGACCTCCCCACCCATGCTGGATGTCAGTGTCAAAGTGACGGTTCTGTTCAAAAGTCCTCCTTTAAAACACAACCTCCTTCACCCTGCCTAAGCACTTCTCCACAAGGAAGACCACAGCAGCACTGGAAAGGTCTTTTCCACAAGGAAGACCATTGTCCCTGAGATGCTGCATGGCTGGGAATCCCAGCCCAGATTCTGTATCAGATCAGGTTTGCCTTTCCTGGGAATTGCTGGCTCACTGAGGCCCCGTCTCTCAGAGGGAGCTACAATGGCCCAGGCCTGCTCCCTCTCCGCACAGTCCGTAGGGGGAAGGATAAGTAGTGACCACTAATGCACACAAGTCAATGCTGTGTTTAGCTAACAGGCCTCACGAGAGCAATCAACGCTTGTGCTGGCAAGCCTTGCTTTCAGAAGGACATGAGTATGCTCCCAAGCAGGGGTGCTGCACAGCTGCCCAGGGCCAGAGAAGGCCCCCAGGAGAGTTTTCTCCAGCTCCTGGGAATTCCTGGTAGGCGAAAGAGCCCAGAGCCAAGCTGGGTCTGAGACAGTGCAGAGGAGAGCGCAGATGCCTCACAACCAGCGCCCGAAGCCAGACTGGCAGTCCACATTCCTGGGACGTGCAGCCTGATACGCCACTGGCTCCAAATGCAGAGCTTATGACAAGACACATAATTTTAATGTCATCCAGCGTCCGGCAAAGGGGGGAATGGAAAGAATTCCTGAAGAAATGCAGACAGCCCCTCTCCTGACGGGACAGCCTCCGGCCCCACACATCAGGCCAGCACTGCCTGTTATCAGGCTGCATTTCCCGCCGAAAGGAGGAAGCAGGAATGAAAGGCACTTTTCTGTGCTGTTAAAAGTTTACACAAGTGATTTATGGGTCAGAAAAATTAGCAAGTCCATCTCTTGAGTGTTCCATATAGCAGCCTGTATTACATGGCTGATGACCAGAAATGCCAAGACCCATTAGGTGGAAGCAAAGGGCAGCATGATGGAAAGTTAAAGATGCTTTTTGCCCATTAATTAGTCAGGTCTTTTTTCCATCCCCTGCAGCCTTCATTAATGTAACATTGAAGTGGAGGGATATTAACAATTCAGACAACACATTAATACTAACACAACACCTGCAAAATGCAAATGTAAGTCCATTAGGTAAACAGATGATCTTAAGCCACTGAGGCAGAAATAACATCCTGACATTTCCTAGCACAAGCATCCTGCAGAGATACTGTCCGTCACTTCTGCTTCATTATAAAGCCACAGACCCTTGTACGTAGGGGGCTCCTCCGCTGTTACCAGTCCCTGAAAGGAGGAGAAAAACATACATTTCCATTTAGACATTTGCCAGTTTCATATGGGAAGTGTCTTCCTAAAGCCATGTCATGAACCAGAAAGATCAAAAGGGATTTTTAAAAGGATTTTATCTCTGTGCTAGCAAGGGATGGCATTAAAATCTGAAGTTGAGAGCTTGTAAATATTAACCTACACTTGGGATCGCTCCAGAACCTGAGCTTTCTATTATGGTGGTTTAGTCTGAGACAAGTTTTCAGTAAGGGAGAAACAAACATTTAATCACCCAGAGAACTGATAGTGCCGTAGGGAGTCACAGGCTGCTAGAACGGGCCCTCCTGTGCCACATTCCCCACCAGCTAATGCTCTCCCAGATGTTCCTGCTGAGGGGATGTTCACTCCCTGTATGCATTTCTCCCTTCAGTCTTTGGCTCTGCTTTTTCCTGGCTCACCTGGCACTGAAGACTTGATTACTCCCAAAGCAAGAGACGAAACAATGGACAAGGGGGAAATAAAGAAGGGATGAATATCCCAGACTGGAAGCTTACTCTGGCATGGTCAAGGACTAGGGAAGCATCCATGTACCACCAGGATGCGACCCAGGGACAAACAAGCAGGAGCTCCAGAAGCTCGTGAAGAGATGAGTAGCAAAAGCTGGCCAAAAAAGTCTGTAAGAGAAAACCCATGAAAGTAATCTAAATAATCTGTCAGTCAAAGGCAGCGGTGGCAGTACAACCCAGCATGTACCTCCTGATGTTCACGAAGTGAAAGGCGGACAGTGACTTGCTACATCTGCAGCTCTTTTGCTGCAGGTCTCTGGTCCAACGTCCTGCTCAATGTGGGGTAACTTTGAAGTTGGATCTGGTTCACTTTTCCAGTTGAGTTTTAGCAATCTCCAATGTCAACTACTTCACTGCCCCTTTGGGTTCCCGTTCCAGTGCTTAACCACACTCAAAGGCTCATTGGAAGAGACTTCCAGGAGGAGTGATCACCCGGACTGGCCAGCCTTTAGCAATGGCCCCGCAGGAGGAGGATTGCTTGGGGGAAACTGGCTGCAGATCAAGGGAATTAGAGCACACACCAGGACCACTGGTTCTGAGAAGATCCATGTCAGGAGAACACATTCAACTTGGCAAAGTCCACAGTGGACAAGGCACAAACATAGCTGCTCCCTGGCTGCGGGACCTCTGCTGTGGGTGCTTTCCAGGCAGGGCCCTGGTTGGGGAGCGGGGCTCACAGCACTGCCCGGTTCAACCTCAGATTTGCAGTTGTAGCACGGAGTGCGGGTAGGTTAAGGGGAACAGTTGTATCAATACTGAGCGAGGGATCCAGCTGGCTCCGGCTGTATTATTCTTGGTCTGAAATGACTGCGAAGCACAACACATGAACCTTCTGGTTACCAGGACTTCCAAAGACATGGAAACCCTAGGGGGAGGGGAGCAAGGTACGGGGGACATGGACAGCAGATCGGGGTTAAAACAACCAGTAAAAGTTGGCAAGAAGATCAAAGAAAAACGGGTAACATAGGACTCGGGGGTGATGTTTTCTAAATGGAGACTACTGAAATACTCTGGATAACTTCTGTTTTCAGGCAGCCTCTTGGCAGATTAAAATGTCCCAGAAGGTTTTATACCCAGCTCCTACAATCTTAAACTAAATATTAGGTGAGAAAAACATGCTTCTAAAGAAAAGTCAGGCATAGTCCTGAGTGAAAAACAATGAGCGGGAGAACTAAGATATCAGATTTGTTGAATATACTATCAACAACAGCTTGCTTTCCCAAAAGTAAAGCCAAGGGAAAGAAATGCAGAGATGAGCAGGGTGGAAAAGCTGCAGGAAATTTAGGCAGTCTCCCCCATCCGACTTCTCCCCCCGGGCACGACTCTGACCCTGCCTGGCCCCAGCGAGCAGGCTTGGAGCTATGCTGTAAATTCCTGCGAGAGCCTTACCCCCTCTGCAGCAGGACAGACTCAAGGTACAATAGGTCTTTTCCATCTGTAACTTCTCCCTCTTGACTTTTATGTGCATCGATTCAAAAGCTATTTGATTTACTGGCATAGGGGTTGTGAAGAGTCTGGTTTGGTCTAAGGACAGCCTGAGGTTAAAGGCAGCAATGCAATTTCACCACCCCATACATTACAAGACGACGTTCAGGTCTGGATTTATAGGCACGTTCCAGCGAGCCCACACATCATGGCAGGCTGAAATTAGCCTCATTTATGCAATGGGGTTGAGAAGAAAGGGCTAAACATCCTACTGGGGCTTGGCACACAATGGAGAAAGCCAAGCAGCATGGGAGCAGGTGTGGAACGGCACGCGTGCTGTCAGACAGGAGGGCGCACGGCTGCGGTGACAGAGGGCTGTTTGTCTCCAGCTGGAGCTACTTACAGGTGGTAGATGGGGATATATGAGGTGGTTTCAATAAGGCTGTAACAGGTAAGGATGGGTGGCACAGGACCTATTGCTGTAAGCAAGGAGGAGGCACATCCCCAAATCCCAGAGATGGATATGACAATTCTCCAGAGATGGATTAGTAAAGAAAGGACTTTGTTTCATGCCATGGTCCCTTCTCCTGAGATCATACAAAAGGGAGAACAAGCTCTGTCCACACTCAAGTCTGCAAAACCTCACATGCTGCTGGGTGAAGGTACCAAATGTCTCAGTCACTGGGTGTCAGTGGCAGCAAGCTAACCTGGTTCCTCCTGCTAATTCCTCCACCGACTTTCATGGCTCCCTCAGCTACACCTAAGAGCAGAGGAATCAAAGCTAAATCTACCATGATACCCTGAAACTGCTCCTTTGGGCCAGGGTTCTGTTAGGTCAAACGAAGTTTGGTTAAAATGAAGACCCAGGAGTGATGAAGAAGAGCTTGTGCAGTGCTACCTTCCAGGCTCTGAACTATGAGCCACAACCAGAGTTCGGCAGCACAGACCAACCTTCTGAAAAAAATCTACCTTCACCAAAGAGCAGATACACAGATCTGTCAGCATACTTGTGCTGCCGAAACCAACAGATCTCAGCAGTGGATCACAATGAGATTTGCAACACTGTCATCTTGCAGAGCCTTGGCAGTGCCTTTTAATCCTTGGAAAAGAAGCATTTCAGGCATCAATTCTTGCCTTTGCATATAAGCGTTGCAAAGCCAAGACAACAACCTCTCTTGGAGCACGGGGCATATCCTAAGATGCCCTGGAGCTTTCTTGTCCTACAGACATTGGGTAGTAATCTCCAAATGACAAAACAGAAATAAACCCATATATCCTCATGTTTTGGTCAGCCTCCAGTCCAGGGCTGACAGATACCTGGCTCTGGGCACTGCATCTCTCAGACTGCTTAACCCTTGAATGAACAGGGTAGCTCTGAACATTTAGAAGGAAGCAAAACATTAAATCTGCCTTTTGTTTCTAATCACCATCCTGGACTGGATAGCAATGCCCACCCCTCTTTCCCAGTGCCCAAATCTGTGAGTCCCCCTTTGGGGATCACCAAAGCAAGTCACCACCTGCAAGGACTCTGCTGCTGGAAGCACCATGGTGGCTCCAACCCTGACACAGGAGGACCTCAGTGGTTGGATGTCTTATGGTGGTTGGACCCCAATCAGCCATACTCCTTCCAGGCAACCCAATCTGTCATGCCTTCACACTCGGCAGTCAAGTGTGAATTACTTGGGTCCTAGACCTCTGTTTGGCCACTTGATCTACATGCTGGGTCAACCATTTGCAAATCTGAGACAGCCAGCCTGAAACAGCCCATGTGGCTGGGGTACACTGCAACCTCCAAGCTCAGACTGAGCAGGGAGCTCCCTTGTCCTTCCCTAGCTCTGAAATACTGTAAGATGGGAGAAGCACAAGCAGCAGTGATGACTGCTGCCTCCCAGTAGGCAGATGTGCTAATCACACAGGTGGGAGCACATCAAAGTCACTTGGGGAAGGCAAATGTAGTGCCATGTCTTTCCTGGAGTCTGAGACCAAAACAGGTTCCTGGCTCTCTACCAAGAGTTACTCAGCAACATCAGAGTAAAAGCTTGGGGAGCTTCCTCCAACTGATCTACCTGTTAAACTCAAACAGCTAAGGAGAAGGTCAGTAAAGCTCCATCAGATGCCCTTCACTGACCAGTTTCAGCAGGGGACAAAACACTCAGACCCACTGCCTGCAGCAGAGATGCCCCTGTACCAAGAGGTGTTAAGAGAAAGGGGACGCACACGCTAATTAAAATTAAGTACCCAGGAAAAGTGCAGGGATTATGTGGACCTGGTAACCCACCACAGGAGTTACAGCAGCTTCTGTTATTGCACACATTTCACACGCTCACTTACTGCAGTCCAGACATGACAGGCATCAGCAACCTGTGGAATGCTTGTGGGAGCATGTCCCTCTGCAGCAGGAGAGGTACCAATCCCATTGCAGCCTAAGCTTGCTGCATCACACACCAAGGCAGATCCCATACAGAAAGGAAACTGTTCAGGAGCGATGTAGGGATGGGCTGAATGTTAAAACATGGGGAATACAGCTCATGGTACGTGCAATCTAGGCACATTATACCCTCTTTGAAAGCCACTCTCCCATTGTTATTTAACATCCTGCAAGTTTCAGCCAGAGACGAAGTCTCCCATCCGCGCCGCGAACTGGCCTGGGAATGGCTGGGAACAAGAAAGGGAGCTTGAAATGAACTGTGGAAAGATTTAAGTGCTATAACTGCTGCTTTCCAATACAATTTTCCACTTGGGGCAGGAGAAGGGAAGGAGGAGAGCCTGACAACAGTTTAGAGCCAGTCACAACTGTGACAGGTTCTTCTTTTCCATTTCCAACCAGCTCGCAGACAGAAGGAGCACTCTAACCCCCATTAATTATCATCACAGCCTTCTTCCAGCCCAGGGTTTCAGAGCAGCAGTGGCAAACTTAGGACCAGTTAGGAGTAAGTCCTGACTCAAATCGTACTCTTCAGCTCAGTGCAGTAACACTGTCTTTCATGGAAGCAAGAGCTACTGCGACTCCCCCTGTAGTACCTTGGTTTCCAACTAAGAGCATCTCACCTGGGCGGCACCACTGCTGCCAGGGACGAGGATCACACAAGCAACTTCTTGCACTCCAGACTCAGGACAGGTTAAAAGCCATCTAACAGACAGACCTGCTGCACAACCCAGATGTACATACACAAACAAAGGAGCTCAGCAGAAGAATACTTCACTTCTGCCTCCTCTCTGGCTATCAGAGACTCCTCCTGTAACTGCCACCACGTGAAGCTTATTGCATTTATTAGCACTGACCATTGGCTGTGCAGCTTGAACACATGTGCATGTGGTGTTCAGGGAGACATGGGCAGCTCGAACACACACAGCCCTCACATAATTGGGGAAAAACTATTATGAAATATTGCTATGTGGTTTCTCCCACTGCTTGGCTTCATTACAAACTATCAAAGATCATTATAAAAAAATAGCCGTAACGGAGATGTGCCTGCACAGGGACTAAGCGTGCCCCAGCTCAGCCCACGCCACCCCGCATCCCTTCCTGCTCCACTGCTGGTGGGGCTAACCCACCCTCAGCTGGCCTCTCCTGCCAAGAGCTGGCCCCTGCTCCCACCCACTCCCAGCGCCTAGCTGCAGGTACTATCCCTTCATGCTCTGTGATGCCAAGATGCACCATCCTCCCTTCCACAGTGGCACAAGACCTTTGCAGAGCCGTCCCACTCTGACACCGTGGCTTGCAAGCCTCTCGAGGTGTTTTTTCAGACTACCCTTTGGTACTGAATAATAAAAGCACAGCAATGCTGCTGCTGGATGCAGCCAGAGCTCCTGCCAGCTGCCCCGCAGTCACACTGAGCAATGCTGGTGAGCAGCTGCTCAGGGTTCAGGTGCATTGTGGCTCTGAACTGCAAACAGTGTCCAGCCACACGCCAGGCAGCCGTTTCCTCACCTTCACCGCCTGGAACAGACAACGGCTTCAACTACGGCAAATGTACCAGTACACAGCAGGTAAGGAGCAAGGTGAGGTGCCTGTGTGTGCAGAGGCACGTAGGGAAGGATGGAGAAGAGCTGGCTGCAAATGCAAATTCAGAGTGGCTGGGACACACTGTGCTGGGATGCTGAGTCCCAGGACGCTGAGGTTCATACAGCAGCAGCGATTGGAGCCTTTGGCAGCTCCGCACTGAGCTCTGAGTCACACAGGAACCTGCCTGGGGAGCAGTCACTGGTGTACAAACGCTCTTTGCCGCAACAAAAGGACAGCGAGGAGATTCCCCTCAAAACCCCTTCAAGTCTTTATACATTCCCCTACTTACAGGATATTTTGTTCTGCTTAGACAAGCAAAGTCTCAGCAGAGCTTCTGCTGGGGGGCCTGAGATGCAGCAGGGGAATATTAACCAGGGGTGGTACAGCAGGTTCGCCCCTGCCAGCATCACCCTGCTCCCCTGCCAGCACTCACTTGTGACTGCAGGAACTGCATTACCAACAAGCTGTTCCTCTAATTCAGCCCTCTGGACTCCTCTGTTAAAGAAGATTTCCCTGAAATTGTCTGGGGCTTTGACCAGCCAAAAGCACCTTTAAATCCTACTTCAGTCCTCTAGCTGTCACCACACCGCTCCCTGCATGTCCCACCTGTGCTACTGAGGGCCACAGGGCAAGAGGAAATCCCCGAACCCCAACCTGCTCCAAAAACCAGGTCAGCAGCAATAACAAGCTCCCCACACCTCAATCGTTCCCCCTGCACCCTCGCACACACAGGAGCTTTTCATTCTAGCAACCCCACAGACTGCCCTAGGAGCGAGAGGGAAAACAGCCCGGCGAGCGCACGCCTAGATGTTCATTTTGTATGTGCTCAGAGTCTCGCTTTAATCCCACTCTCCACGTTTAAGGCGTTAATGGGAACCTTGATGCATTTCAGAGGGAACGCGCACAGAGAGAAGATAGATGCCTGAGTCTAAAACCCTGCTCCCAGATTTCACATCAAGTGCCGGATTTGTTTATATCCATATGATACAATCTCCATAAAAGCAATCAACCACCACAGAAAGGAGATGTTTCAATATCTGCACAGCCTTCACATGGACTAGGCATTAGGGCTGCTTTTACGATGCAGAATAATGTAATGGATTCCTTCCACAAGTTCCCAAATGTTGTTATTAAGTATTGCTTCTCTAATAAAATATGCTGCAACACACAGTAGTACACGATGTGGCATTTACACCAGTCTTTTCTCTATATGGGACTTGCTGGCTTTTAAACAAATCTGTCTCTTCCATACACTACAGAAGCACAAGATGAGTAATTATGTTCTCTGCTTAATAATGTTTTTGCACTGGCCAATTTAACAGCTAATCTCCACAAACCTCTGAGATAGTCCCCCAGCAGCTACATTTGCATGTTGTAATCAAGTCTTGCTATTAAATCATACTTTGCAACAATAGCTGAGCTGTCAAGTACAAGCAGCTCTCACGCTGGCACCATGCGGGCGAAAGCCCTGGATAAACATGCACAAAGCCACACCGAGAGCATCCCTTCGCATGTTGGGAGCTTGGGAATGGCTGCACCCTCCATGGATCTCAGGACAAGCATCTTTTATCTCTCTCCGCTTTCCAGAGCGGCCAGGCAGCTTGCAGGCTGTTAGCTCCAGACCTGCGTGCTTCTCTCTGCAGTGGTGCAAAGCCAAGCTGGTTTGGCTGCTGTGCTGTCTTACTCCTCAGGTTGCTTTCTATGGTGTCCTTGAAAAGCTGAGTGCTCTGGGTGCAACAGAGAGAGCCTGTCCCCAAGGAGGGGACTGCAAAGGTCCCCTCCTTGGCTGTGTGGGCAAAACAACTTACGGAGCCGTGCCAGGAATCAGAGCCCTGAACCCTTCAGGGTTACCTGCCCTCCTTGGAAATACCCTGCCCAATTTTCCGATGCCTTTGCTGAACAGTGCAGCCTGAGGATGCAGCCAACAGAGAGGGCAGGCCAGCACTGGTTCAGCTACATGTCACTGCTGGTGCTGTCAGACTCTGGCCATGCAGCCTGGGCATGGCTGGTGTGACACATGGCATCAAGCAGATGTTTCACCTTCCTCTACTGGCTTCTACCTGGGACTGATCCCCTGCTCATCACTGTCCCATTCACCCTCCCAAATACTCATCCCCAAAGAGACCCACAAACCCCAGCTCAGCTCTGTACCATACTCCTACCCCAGGACATTCACCGAAGCAACATGCCCCTTCTCCTGTGCTCTTCCACAGCCTTGGCTTCCTCTTGATGGGGCCAGGACTGCAAAGATCTCAGTGACCCAAGCACATCTGTCAAATAACTACACCAGGAGGCAATTCCTGTGAATTCCCTGCAGCAAGTATCACCATAGTGTTATCAGCACCGAAAACTCTTGCTCTGAACTATCCTGAGCCTCTGCATTCCCCTGCAACACGCTGCAAACCCACAACAAATAGCAGGGCCCTTGTTAAATTCTGCCTTTTTCAGTGGCTGTGCCACGAGCAGAGTTTCAGCACAGCAATGCAGATCTGCTGCAGCCCAGCCACACTGATGATGTCTTTCTGTCCTAATGATTCTTCCTACGCATTAGCACAACATTTATTTTCTACCTTGCCCTGCACTTCCCACTTATCCAGAAATGTGACAAGGTCTCCTTCCTTTTAACACGAAGAGAGAGGGAAAGGAGAGGGTTTTTCTGCTGGAATCGACTCGCTCTGCACAACTAGACAGATCAATCTAGATTCAATCTGTCTTGCTAATTGTTGGGGGCTGGAAATGACCCCAGGCTGGCCTGGCTGGGAGTGAGTGTGCCAGCATGGGCAGCCTGCTCCCAGGCTCTCCTGCTTTACGCTGCAAACAAGTCACACCAGATCCCTTTGAGGACAACGGACCCTGTACCCTCTAACCTGGACACTTGTGCCCAGCCACAAATGGGCAGGCAGATGGCATCACACCAGACGGTGTTTGTCTGGCAGTGAGACTGCAAATGAGCATTGAGCATAAATAAAGCACAAAAACCTCATTAATAAGATGACTTCTCCAACAGGTGCCCTGTTGTACAGCAACAGAGCTGCCTTGCCATCTCTCCAGGTCCTATCTGACCACAAAATCTTTCCCAGGGGGATTTCCAGTGGGGACAAGCCTGTGCAGCCCTTGTTATCTGCCAGGACAATTGCACACGTAGCTGCTCGCTAACCTGATTATGTTGAGTGGGGTTTGCATCAACTCTTTTACTAAATCAGGCCATTCAACCTGGGCTGTCCGAGCAAAATGAGGCAATGTCAGAGATGGAACAAGTACAGGAGCTCTCCAGGGCTGGCTTTTCACCAGGGGGTGAGACGAGCAGTTGGGGTGTCCGTCTCTGCCCAGCTCAGCCAGAGATGGAAAGAAATGTCTACCAGCAGCTCAGGAGGAGGCAAGAGCTCTGCTGACCCAGGCAGCAGTGAGCAGCAATCTGATCTGTGAGTGATGCAGTAACAGTGAGATCACTGCTGCGTTACAGCGTCAAAAGTCAGCAGAGGAGCAGGAGAGCAGGGAAAGAGGGAAGGGAAACGGGGGG
>VZTU01007361.1:66454-229187 GCA_013400835.1 Zapornia atra
GCTCACAAGACCACTGCCGAGAGCAGCACGGCCCCACAGAAGCAGTAAAGCCACACAAGACCTCACCCAGGCTGGGCTCCACAGGGCTGTGGGCAGGCAGGGCTGCCCGTACCAGCGGGATGCAGTGCGGCAGGAAATGGCGCCCGAGGCAGCAGAGCTGAACCTCCCCTCCTCGCAGGAGCTCAGGCTTGAGTGGCAACAATAAAAGTTCACTTTCCTCTACTCCCTCCTGTTTGGTGATCACAAAACGCTTTATAAATGCTCATAAAAAACTCCCAGAGGACTCCTGCTCTTCTCTGCTTTATGGAGAGCAGTGGAGTAGAGACAGACGACGTTACATGCAAGGGCCAGCCTCTCAGTTGGAAACTGGCCCTGGACCTCCTGCCCTGCACATGGTGAACTGAGGAAGGGTCCATTGGGATCACCAGGGAACAGGACATTTCCAGAGATATCAACAGAGACAGAAAAACCTAAGGGCATCTTGGCCAATAATGATACAGCTCATTTAAGGGTGTCTCTGCTCATCAGCCCCATTTCAGATGAGGCAGATGAAGGACAGAAAATGTAAGATGTTCAAAGCTGATCTGAAGAATTTAGAACCATCTCCGATTAAAATTAATGGAGACATTAATGCAAAGTACACTCAGCTCCTCAAGCAGGTTCTTTCCAAGCAAGATCTTTCCATTAACTTGAAAGGAAGTTGTGCCCAAATCCTCTTACATTGCTGGGAACATCTCAGAAGGTACAGGCAAAGTCAGGTTACAAATCCATTAGGCTCCAGATTGACTAATGCATGGCAAATTGAAAGAGGTGAAAATGCTAAGCTGTAACAGGAACCCCACTCAGGGTGACCTTGACACAGTGAGGAGCTGAGCACACAAAAAGGAGCTCCAAATGCATGCTTGCGATTTGGAGCTCGTTTTTTCAATGGAGAAGCAGGGAGGTGTGGAGGGAACGGAGTCCATTGCCAGGCTGATTCTGCTGCTCTGAACTGTGGAAAAAGCTCTGAGAAAGCAACAGGATGGGAGGGAAGCACGGCAGTAGCTTGACAAGCAGAACTGCTCGCCCTTGCTGCCTGGGAGGGGGCAAGTAGAGATGCTTCCCCTCTCACCCTCCAATTCGTAAAGATGTATTTCAAATAATAAGCTATGCTGACTGCCCAGATTGGCAGAGTACGTGGGGAGAGGAGGAACTCAAAGCAAATGCCTTATTCTCCCTGGTCCAGTGGCTGACAAAACCCAGCTTTGCAGAGAAGCGAATGGTGTCAGTCCAAAGCTGATCCTTTAACACAGAGCAGTGTGCCCAGAATTTGAGACTGGGAGGGTTATTCCAGTAACTGGCCTCCTGTGCCTGGAAGGTTTCAGGTAGCTACTGCTCCCTTACATCCATCAACTCACAGGGTCTAAAACACTTCCAGAAGTGCACTTGTCCTTGAGAGATGGATAATTCCCTGGTCTTCTCTTGAGACATTTTGTCTGTGGCTGATCTCTCTTGCCTCTCAAATGCATGCTTTACTTCTAGTCTGAATGCTTCAGTTTTCAGCCAGTAGCTCTTTAGGAGAGAGCAATCCCAGCTGGCTGACAATCCACCCGGTTACTCCAGTTGACACTGCCAATCCCCTGGGGAATGAAGGTACTTAGTGCCAAACAGAGCACAGAGGTTCTGCCCACGGCAAACAAAGTCCTCGCTCTCTCTGGGCAGAAAGCACAGATCAAACAGCAGGCTGGTGAGCAGGGCTGGAAGGTCTATCTCCAAGCAGAGCATCCTTCATCACTGCCAGCACAACACATGCTCTGAGTACTCAGCAGCTGCTTCATCACCTTTGGTCTTACTCCACTGTCTGCTGCTGCATGCGACCTTCCACTGTGGGTCTGTCCCTCAAGCACATCCTAATGGAGCAGAAGGCAGAAGCACACGCACTTGCCTGCTGGTCCCAATGTTCCCTGCTTGTAACATCACAGGGTGGACAGAAAAACCTATACCCAGCAGAGCAGTCACTCTGCACTATGACCATGTGTTCAAGGATGCAGAGACTAAGCCAGAACAAGGATTCACTTTCCATATTTGTTACAGAAAAGTATGTGTAGAAATCCTGGTGGAAGAGGGATGGCTAGGGGGTCTGCTGATTTTCTAGCCAGATCTCACCTCAGGAGCAGGTCTTACTGGACACAAAAAATCGATCCAGTGACTTGGGTTCAAGGTGAAATTGAGAGGTGCTTCTCATGGAAGGAGGATTACTCACTCTTTCCCACGTCAGTCCTGTCCTCTCCTGTGTACCCGAGGACTAATCAGAGACTGATTCAGGGCCACTAAGAAAACCCAGATCCATAGGTTAGTAATTCTAGTCCAGATATAGCTCACTGCCTTGGGCATTAGTCAGGCATATATAGGCCAGGGAAATGATGCTGCAATGCTCCTGAAGGCTTCCAAACATATTGTTAAGCAAATGGATATGTAAACAGATCTCCAGGGATGACACATGGAGACAGCATCTCTGACTCAATTACAATTGCAGCTATTTTCTCACCTCCTTGACTGCCACCAAATACCCAGACGTCTAACACTGACACAAGGAGGTTTTACAGCCTGTTGCCAAGCAAACACTAGGAAAGAGATAAAACTACAAACTCCCCCATTTCAACCCAGGGAGAGCAGGGCACTTGCACACTCAGGTGGGTCTAAGAGCCCAGTCCTCCCTCGCTGCTGCATGGGGGAGCACACCCTGACTGCTCTGGTACCCAGTGGAGGGTTTAGAGAGAGACCTGTCAGTCAGTGGGGGTATTGTGCAGGCCACCAAAGACAGCTTCAAATGTTCACTTGGAAAGGCTCAGGTTATCTTCAAATCTCATCTCCTTGTTCAGTGGAAAGGCAGGTTTCCTTGATCACCTTTTCCATTTGCAGCCCCATGTCACACTGACACTCCAAGGAGTTGGCAGTTACTATTTCTACATCGCTGATGGATTAGAAGCCTGTTATTAAGCAGCGGGGTGGCAGGAGGAGGCAGGTCTGTGTCAAGAAAAGCAGCTAAGTAGTATCTCGGTAGAGCCTTTTGCAAGAGCCCTTCAACACCTAGAAATGGCCACAGGGTCCCTTCTGAGAGGGAAGAACAACTTAAAGTCTCAAGGAACAAAGACTATTTTGCAGCATACGTCCCAGCAGACTTTGGATGTGGCACACAGAAAACTAAGCTCGTACCTTAAGTAGGAAGGATTACATTATCTTTTGAAGTTTTAAAGGTCAACCTCCAGACTTGCTCTCCTGGACAATTTACCCTACACTGAGCCAATGTCAAAACCAAGAGGACTGGTTTATCTCCACACACAGTGACAGAATAATTTGCCAGCCTTGCCTGGCCAGCTCTGATGCTTACCTTTTGGCAGGTGAAGGATATGTGCATCACCTGATGACTTAGGTAAAGTTTAGTGCAAATAAGTCAAACAGAAAACAGGACACGGTATCGTAAGAAAAACTCCAACCTGCTTAGTCTTCTTTTGTCAAATATCATGGAACAGTTTGGGTTGGAAGGGACCTTTAAAGGTCATCCAGTCCGTGCAAGGAGCAGGGACATCTTCAACTAGATGAGGGTGTTCAGAGCCCTGTCCAACCTGACCTTGAATATTTTCAGGGATGAGGCATCTACGACTTCTCTGGGCAACCTGTTCCAGTGTGTCACCAGCCTCGCTGTAAAAAACATTCTTCCTTATTATCTAGTCTAAGCCTACTCTCCTTAATTTAAAACCATTACTCCTTGTCCTACTGCAACACACCCTGCTAAAAGGTTTGTCTCCATCTTTCTTGTAAGTGCCCTTCGGGTACTGGAAGGTGCTATTAAGGTCTCCCCAGAGCCTTCTCTGCACCAGGGTGAACAAGCCAAACTCCCTCTGCCTGTCTTCATAGCAGAGGTGCTCCAGCCCCTCTGACCATTGTCGTGTTCCTCCTCTGGATTCAGTGCAACAGGTCCATGCCATTCTTGTGCTGAGGACCCCAGAGCTGGATGCAGTACTCAGGTAGGGTCTCACCAAAGCGGAGCAGAGGGGTAGAATCCCCCCCTTGACTTGCTGGTCACACTTCTTGTGATGCAGCCCAGGACACAGCTGACTCTGGGCTAGGAGCACACATTGCCAGCTCATGTCCAGCTTTTTGTCCACCAGCACCCCTGAGCCCTTTCCAGCAAGTCTGCTCTCAATCCCTTCATCCTCCAATATCTTCTCTGCACAATATATCTTCTCTGCAGTGCTAACTCATGCCCTGGCTTGCAGTTTGCTTCCAATCCCATCCTCATTCACATAGATATTCCTTCCACCAGAGCTTGGCAGTGTTTTAAGCCCAGGGGAGGCTGACTTAGCCTCAGACCCAGGGGATGGTTACAATCTAAGTAGTGGGATTCCTAATGAAAATACAGACTGACTTACCTCAACTGTCTTTGATGCTCTTCCATGGCCTCCAGAGACAGCTCAACCCTCCCACAGGGAGGTCACCAGGAAAGAGTCACACAGCAGCTCAACTACCTGCAAACCAACAAGACCTGTGCAACACTTGCAGAAACCTAGCAATGTGCAGAGGAGAGCCCACCAAGCTGTGGTGCAGCAGGACATGCCTCGTCCCAGCTAAGCCATCTTGTCCAACAGGCCACCTCATGTGAAAATCCCACCTTGGAGAATATGACATTGGCAGACCCAGTTCTAGAAATGGAATGAATTTCATTTCAATCTGCAATCTAAACAAGGCATTTCATACGCATCGGTTGAATAGCTGCTACTAGACAGCGTCCATCCCAGCCTGGGATGTCAAGGGATTACAGGGATTTCCCCCAGGAAATCCCAGTCTGCCAGGCAAGACAAGGAAACGTCACCTTCAGAGGCTTCCCTGGCCATGCAGGTCAGAGTAGGGCAGAGCACGTATTTGCTGATGACTGTACAAGACAACCAGATGCCATCAGGGGAGACGACCCCTCCCTCTACACCAACACAAGCAGTGCTGCTTTGCCATGAAACAGCCATGTAGCAGGGCAGGGCAGGCACACAGTGAGTGTGTGAGCTGTGCAGCAGCTCTTTGCCCAGCCAACCACTCTGCAAAGCCTCAGATCCTCCTAAGGAGCAAAACATACTACGGTAAACCTGCCAGCTCATTGCAAAGCAACCAGGTCCATGCTAAAGTCCAACACATGAGCTGTACACCTGGGAAGTACACCTGAAAACAAATCAGTTATGCTGTGTCAGCTGCTTTACGTATTTTGTTCCCAGCACTCCCAGTCAACAGCTCTCCATAGCAAAAAAGAACAAACCCTAAACAATTCAGCTTTGCTCTTATTCAGAATAATAACCCTCCCCCCCTCCCTGAAACCTCCACCCCAGCTCTGTTTACACCAAACCTGCTGCAGCCCTGAATGGTAGCAATAAATGGAGTGAGCTAATGTGTTTGTGACAAATAACCCGTTCAAACAATTCAAGCATAATTATAGGCTGGCTCTCCCCACGTAACGTTGAGTACATCACTGCAGATATTACATTCACCTTATGAAAAGATTGCACAGAGGAGCTCGGTTGGTAACCCAAACAGCATTATATATCAGTAGCCTGTCAGCAGCAGGAGTGCATGCACCCTGGCATTTGAAGTCCTGGTGTTTTAAGTGATAATCCAATGTACCAGGCATCATTGATCTCTATATAAAAGGGGGCACCACTTTTCCTTTCAACTGGTGCTATTTTTCACTTCTCATCCTGAAGAGTTGTGTGGTGCTGCCCGCAAGTGGCTACACTGCACAGCAGCTCTATCTGTAGCGCTCTGGGTCCCCAGAGAGAAAAAATGATCAATACTCCAACGCTGCTTTTCTAAGAGGTCTCTAAGTGCTTGCATGCGAGATGCTGCTCCTCTGGGTTTAGAAATTACTCTGAAGAGAACGTGAAAGCCCCCCTCCCCCTGCAAATTCATAATCCTGACACAAACCCCAGCTGCAGAAAGGAATGAAAATGAAATTCATTGGCGAGCTGGTTTATCGGCAAAGGCGGCGCCTGCAACGTGAGGAGGAGACCTACAAAAGACATCAATGCCTGGAGGTGAGGGGAGCAGGGAAACTGTGTAAGAGCAGAACCAGCTGGGGACAAGGAAGCCTCATAATGCCCTGCAAATACGGCCCACACAACAGGATGAATCTTGACAGGGATTTGTAGCTCATTGGTGGGTCTGGGATGGCAGGGCCCCTGAGCAGTGCATCATCTGAGAAAATTGACAGTGATCAGACAGTCTTCAGAGGAAGACATGTGAAGGGTCAGACTTGCTGTGGGTGGGTGAGCAGAGCCTGGGAGGGCCCTAGAGAAGCATGTGATAGCAACAGCAAACTCAGAAAAAGAGATTGAATCTTCTATTTCAGCAAAAAGACACTAAACTTCCCACAATTCATTTCTTCCAGGGGGATCTCAAGTTCGCTTTGGCTCTTCCTGCACTTGGGGTGGAAGAAGTCTTCCATGATCATCTGTAATCCTTATCAATCCATCCAGTGCCTAGCAGCCCACAAGAGTAGGACCAGCAGCACCGTGCAGGCAGGCTTCGGAGAGGGAAGCCAGTGCTTCTTCAGCACTGCTGGTATCATATTCCTAGATTATGGACTGGTGAGTGCATTTCCCCTGGGGTTTGGAAGGACAGAAGGGCTGGGAAGGACTGGCAGGCAAGGGGAAGGAAAGGGTCCGGGTCTGAGCAGGGGAAAAAGGGGGGAAGCGATGTCCCCTGGTCTCACCCCTGTGAGCACCATATGGCTCCAAGTACGGCACTTGGGTCGCTACTGGGCCGATCAAATGCCCACAAACGCTGCTGCAGGCAGGCAGGCAATGGGAAGCTGCTGGGAGCAGGCAAAAATTCCCTGGTGGGGTTTTATCATTTTCAAGGGAACAAATTTCAGATTATTGCCCTTGTAAGAGCCTGCATGGTACTTGCACTTCTAGCCTAAGCAATAGAAATTTTAATTGCTCTGGTAATTACACTTTCAGCAATGCTGCGGACCTTTGTTCTGCAAGTGGGAGGCCAATATCCGCTGTTCTCCGGTGGCCCCGTCTGGCTGCAGCTTGGAACAGCATTTGCCACTTGAAGGGGAAGGGACACACTCCTCTGGTGACCAGGGTGGCACTGTGCCTTGCCACGTACAGTCCATCTCACACACCTCTGGGGCACCAGGCACTCTCCCCAGGCCAGGCCAGGTTCCCGTTGACCAGGATCACCTCCGCTTCCTCCAGCTGAAGCTGCTGCTCAAGGGTTTCACATACCCGTGTGCCCACCATGAGTCTGTCCCCAGCGTGGGTCCCAACTTCAGCACTCTGCCAGGGACACTGGGCTCTGGTGCACAGTTCCAGTCTTTCCCATGCATGAGCTTGCAGTGTGCCACCCACATTTCTCCTCTCGGCTGTAAACAGCTCCAAAACATGGTGCAGACACAAATGTTACGTTGCTTTAACTTCCAGAAACATCTTTAGAGGGACACAGAAGAGTTGTTATCCCCTTGGGTGCTGAGGAGTACCATCAATGCCTGACAAGGCTTGAGAGAACACAAAGCCTCACACCCTACCCTGGGAAACTGCTAAAGAAAAATGATCAGGATAACTGTCATGCTGCTGTACAGCTAACAAATTAACCCTATGAGAGGCACGGTGCTTGGGAAATATGGCCTCTACTTGGCTGAACAGGAGCTGTGCCTGGTGTTGCCCTACACCACTCAAATGCAATACCCTGTTGCCAATAAAGCTGCAGCGCACGTGGGCTCCTCCAAAAAATCACCCAGGGTACAACCAGACCCAAGCACACGTTCGGCTCAAGGGCAATTTACCTGCAAGAATACGTCAGCCATAGCACAGACCTTCATGCTTCAGTTCACCAGCCAAGGACTGATGCAGGTGCTGGGCTGCATGCACAGGGCTTAGGGGGATGAGCATGTGTGCAAATTTAGCAAGGCTCTCCCAGGACAATGGGATCCTGCTCCCCCCACCCCCAGGATGGTCAAGCAAGCTAAACCACACAAAGCACGGGCCCCGCAGGCAGGTGTAACTGCAGCTTGGGTTCATCAGACATGCATGAAGTCCGGGTTTACTTGCAGTCCCACTCATCCTGCCCACATCGTGTTTTTCCAGCCCATGATCCTGGCTGGCATGGCTCGCGGTGGCTCAGCTCCCACGCTTGCCAGAAACGCAGGTCACAGCCATCCATCTCTAAATCAACAGCTGACAACACGCCGCAGCTACTTTGTCCACTCAAGGGCTAAAAGCACAGTTTCCAAGCGGAATTGCTATTCGCCTTAGTGCTTAAAGAAAATAGCTCCACTCCCGTCCCCGGAGTTTCCTCAAACAATGGCACAAAACACCCACTGGAGCCTGGGGAGAGGAGGGTCTACGGCAGAAAAAGCCACGGCTGCTGATTTTTGAGATATACATCACACAATTAGAAACACTGGATCTATAAACATCCTTAACAAACCCCACTAGGTCCGGGGGTTTTCTTTTCCTCGCTGTGTGCATTGTGTGCCACCGCCTTTTAAAACCTCAAAAACAAACCCTCTTCCCTTGTGACTTTATGCTTTTGCGCTGAACCACACGTCTCCCTGCTAGCTTGATGGTGCTGGAGGTACCAGCTCTCCTCATCCACACCTCTGGGGCCAGGATAGTTGGGATGGGACCTTGTACCATCCACTGACGGGAAGGATTCTCCCAGAAATCATCTCCCCACTTGTTTAAAGACCAAGATTTCTCAGCTAAAAGGGAGCAGGTGCTGTTTGCGGATGTCCCTCTTCCTTGTCGAGACTGTTCTTGCCAGTGTTGCGGAGCAGCTCTAATTGCAGGCTGTTCCTCTCATTTACAATTCCATAGACCCTCTGTTTTCAGGTTAACCTTCAGTCACTGGCAAGAAGCAGAGCTATATGGGTGGAGGCAACAGGCTATGGATTTATGAGATGCTGGTATTCAGGCAGAGTAACCCAGCGCGAACACAGAAATATCCTGAACTGTGCTGCTACTGCCGTCAATTTGATAATGAGAATGTGATTTGAAATAAAAACATCACGGGTGCCAATTCGCTACGGCAGCTAGTAAAAATAGGCAGAATACCTAGAAATTGAGGACTCTGTGCTCCAAACACATCCGAAGCTTGAATATCATACGGTACCTTACAAAAGCTGAGTGTGTGGCTGCACCGAGGCTGCAGTGCCACATGAAGGGCTAGGCAGGGAACCTACGTCTGAGCTTTAGCAGGGAGAATGAGGTGCTGTGTCTCTAGATGTGCAGAGGTGAGGGTTGCCCTCTTCAGTGCTCTGCAGCCTTTGGATGCTTACCCCCAGGCCATGCTCCCAGTCACCCCAGCAGAAACCAGTGCATGGTCTGTGTTGCAAACACTCCTGGGCAAAGCCTGGGCAAGTTCTGTCAGTCCCTGGTACCCAAGAGTTGGCCTTTTAGCCACATAAAAGCAGCTTTTAAATGCTGCAGAAAAAAAGGGGGTGGCAGGGCCTCGTGCATTTTAAAGGCTCTGGCCTTACAGGAGCTGTTCCCAGTTTCAGGTCAAGCCTGAAGGCTGCTTTAATCTACTTTTAAGTGGTACAAGCAGTTGCGATCCCTCTGCCAGAAGGCAGGGCAGCCTCCTTTCAATGCACCTTCCCCTGTCTGCTGCATGCAATCTTCTGCGGGACTTACTTGTTGCTGTCCCGGTACTGATAGATATAACAGCCTTGAGGCATCCCACTCTCCTGGTCCAAGGTAAACGAGAGCTTCAGCTGCAGAGAGGAGAGGGGGTGGGGGAGAATGAAAAGAGAGAGAGAAAAAAAAGAAAAAGCAACATTTTAGGCTCTCGGTCATCACAGTAACTTCAAGTGAGGCTTGTGGGAGAGAGCTTAACTCCCCGAGACTGACACGCAAACACCGTGGCCTGGAACATAGTGTGGGGTTCCAAACCTCAGGGAAAAGTCACATGCGTTGCAGAAACCTCTCGCTTTTTCCACACTTTGTTACTATAAAGTGTTTGTGGTTCTTCTGAAATGCATGGGTCATAACGGCTCACCCCTCCAAACCCACCCACGCACACCACCCTTCACCAAAACGATTGCGGTTCCCCTCAGACACTAAAGAAATGAGTCTTCTCCATCGGCAGCTGCAGTTCCCACGAGTCTTTCTCTGAAAACTTTCCCAGCTCCATCTCGTTCCTCCAGTGCATTAGAACAGAGGAGAAACCACAGAGGGAAAGGTGACAGATTTTTCCTTCTGTGCAGAGTTATTAAAGAGCTGTTAGAAGGGTTTGCAGTTTGGATCTGTGTCCGGCAGGAGGCTATGATGTGACCTGGAAGCTGCTGTCTTTGCAGCTCCAAGAAGGCATTCGGCAAGGGCTTTCAGATTTCAAACACGGCTCATTTTATTTAAGGGGGAAAAAATAATCCCCTTTCAACGAGCAACAGCATGGTCCTGTGGGGAGACTTTTTTGCTGAAAACATCTCCAGTGATTTTATATGCTGAACTGCCTAGAAAACAGCAGAGGTCTGAGCCCTGCATCAGCTCAGAACATCCGAGCAGCTCCTCATTCCACAGGGGAAGGCTGCTGGCCCCCAGAGCTGTGCCCCACAAGCTCCCACAACCATGGGATGCAGCCCCATGACTCTGCCAAAGGACTGCAGACCCTGACCGGGAGCCAGCAGGTTGGGTAAGAGAGGCAGCATCCTTCAGAGGAAGCAGCTGTGGTCATGTGCTGAGCACTTTGGCTTTTTTGGGGTCACAGATTGCTAACAACAGGGCTGTTACCACTGCTGGGCTCTTGAAATGGTCTGGAAAGACCTTCACAAGTTGCTAAAAGTTGAATGAGGTGTGTTATAATGAGCCCAGACTTTTTAAACAGGGAAAGGAGGAAGGAGCAGCATCGAGCCACTCCATTTGACCAGACTCCTCTACTCTGGGCTCCAAGGAAATTGCTATCTCAAATTAACGGCTTATTCAGGAATGAACAGGAATTAAAACATCCTTCTCCCATAGGCTGTTAAGAAACCCCGTGTGCTGAATCATTAGATGGTACGCTGGTTTTCCCTTCCCAAAAGGGCAGCAAAGTCATACACTGTGCTCTCACTGACCCAAATAAAACTGCACACCATGAAATCACAGAAAAATTCATCACCTTGGATATTGACTGAAGAACTGAGTGCCAGGCTGGGGCCAAATCCAGCTGATCTCCCTTGACTTCCATGCCCCCAACTCTGTAAGCCATTCTGAAACACACGCTCCAGAGACAGCAGTGTCCGTGCTTTGCACGTGTCTGTGGTACATGTGTCACAATTCAGACCACTGATCAGATGGCAACCTCTTATGCTCTCCACCACTACCCCTTCTTGCAAGCTCTGATGTCACCACGGCTTAGCAGGTTCCTTACTGCCAAAGGCAGGACCACCAGGGCCAGCTGGGAATGTTTCTTCTTGCTGAGATGCATGAAGCCAGGCTGCAGCTCCAGCCTTTCCAGAAGCTACCATGGCATGCAGCAGCTACCCCAGGGGGAGCAGGAGGTCAGTAAGAAACAAGCCACCTCCCCAAGGGAGGCAAACGATCGCCTTGCTGTGGTACAGGCAAAGGTCACTTGTCCCCAACCAGAGCCCCCCAAGTGAACTGTCCTGGTTTGGGGAACTGAAGGAGGAAGTGGGAACTGCCCAAAGCCATTTTTCTGGGCCAGGTTTTCCAAAGCTTTCCTGACAGAGTATCAGAAAGCACCCCGGAGGCCAAAGGGACAGCGGGTGCCTCTGCACAGCCCCACCTGGTTCTGTGCTTTGAGGGAAGGGCACCGCACTGCAGAGTCGCTGGAGAAGACGAACTGAAGAGGAAAATGGCCACTTTCTGATGAGGACACTCAGGAATGCCTGAGCCGCTGGTCTGCAGCTCTCAGCTAAGAGGGCTTTGGGCTTGCAGTAAACGACCATTGATGGTTACATCTCACCTGGCCCCTGGGGCCTGGCCCTGCCCTGGGCTGGAACCAGCTCTCCATGAGGAGACAAGTCCAGGGAAGGGAAGGAAGGAAAAGGGTTTGGAAGGAAAATAGCTTTGTTTGGACAGGCTGCCAGGGAAAGCTGTGGGGCAATCAGGTATGGGAGGGTGACCTTTCCGCTATCTGGGGGGACGGGGTCCCATGGAACCCGCCTACCCAAAAAAAGGAAAGATCACAATTCCAGGAGATAACAAGGTTTTCAACTTTCTGTTATTTTAACCCTTCTGTGTCTGCTCATGGTATTCCAGACAAATAAAACACACCCTGTTTGGCAGGCTCAGCCACCGCTGCTTACCCGCAGTGTCAGCAATGTAATGGGGCCTACACACGGCTTGACCATCCGTGTCAGGCAAGAAGAAGCTGCAGTCACCCACAGTGACAAGAGGACTCTACTCAGGGAAATGCCAGGGTCGGGCTGTCACACGGAGAGACATGTAACTAAAGGTCTGTCCCAACAACTGTAGCTCAACACAGCCGTGCTGTCACTGATGCACAAACCCCTGCTCTTCCACAGATCTGCCCTCCTGATGCAGTCATGGCCAACCAGGAGCAGGAAAGAGAGGACCTCTGATTGTCACCCAGGCCAGGAGTCCTTATAGACGCTGAACAAACCTTTGGCTCATTTGATCTCTGCAGGGAACATGGCAAAACTCATCGCAGGGCAGATACGGCAGGTGGAGAAGGACTAGCTGAGCACTGCCAGGAGACAAACCAGGATGCACAAACTGTAAGCTTACTACTAAGCTTGAAAAAGCGGTCTACACCCACTCAATATCATGTAGTTGGGTCCACTCTGCTGTTGGACACAGGAGTGCTCCACTGACCACCCTCAGACACACACATGCTTCTGCACAGCCATGCTCAGCTACAAAGGTGTTTGCACTCCCCAGTGCCTCGGTGCTTTGGAAGATCTGCTCTGCAGATGTTTCCTCTCATGCTAAAGCTAAACCTATGAGGTGCCTGCTGCCACAGATGTACTAGAACAAAACTTCAGTGTCCTTCCCAGCTCTCTGCACAACCAACACTGCTCCTTCTCTCTTGTCCCATCTTCTCCAGCAGCCCTTTCCCTTTGCCTTCATTCACTAAGCACAAAGTCTTTGATTACCTCCAAACTAAAGAAGGTTGCAGGGCAAGGCTGAGGGCAGGAGAAACGTCAGGAGCTGATCGACCACTTTATCATTCCTGCTATCTGACTGCACCAATGTCATGAGACATCCAGAGCCTCCAGATACGAGAAGTCCTACAAAGCAAGCAGGCTTCTGCAATCCTCCCTCTGGCACAGCTTTCACTCTTAAACAATTTGACAACACTGCTCCAACACTCCGTGTTGCATCGAAGCTCCTTTTCCTGTTGTGTCAGTGCTCCACGTCAGAACGCAAAGGCTTGCTATAAACCCAGCAAACTGATACCAGGACAAAGGAAAGGGCACGGCTTTTCGAAACACCAGATTTTCTGCCTGCAGGGTCAGCGTGGGACTCAGGTTTCTTACAGAACTGCGAGTGCAGGGTGACCCCATCACAAGGAAGGCTGCTCATCAGATCAAGGGATCCTCAGCGTTAAACATCTGAGATCATTTCATTTTACAAGATGCTGCTGGGCTTCGCCTAGAAGAGGAGGGGGAGAGGAATTTTCCCAGCACAGTGCTGCAGTGCGATTTGGCTTGCACTGCCCCCTCCGGCAGCGTAGCCCTGGATCCCACATGCTGATAAAGATCCCTTTCCACTTCAATAGCTCTGCACATAAAGAAACGCTCGGCATGGTCCGTGCGTGAACTCAATGGGAAAGGGAGCTGGAACGTAGCCATGCTGAGAACACAGTGCTGCCTACCAGGCAAGCCCCATCAATAATTGAGATGTCAGAGGCACAGGGAGGTGTGTGAATAAGAGCTGTCAAAAGGAGTAATTGGGATCTGTGTGGATACAGTGATGGATAGGCTCGCTCACCACCAGACACAACTGCAATACACCCAAAACAGAAGAGGAGCAGGGTGCTGAAATTCAAAGGGGCTGGGACAGGCTGTTTGATGGACAGGACATTGTTGCCTCTGTGGAGAAGAGCATCACACTGAAGGTGGTGATGAGATGAGGGCATGCTGTCCAGTGACTGGTAGATAGAGCAAGAGGATGTGCTTGCAGTACATGGCTGATCACTGGTAATGAATGCTTGATGGAAGGTAATGCAGACTCATTGTGAAGGTGATGCCACCTCCTTGCAGAAGTCATCTGCCCAGCGTGGTCACTGGGCACATAGGACTGTGTCCTCATAACACTTGTTCATGCAATGGCTCCATTCTCTAGACTGGCAACATTCCTCCCGCACCCCAGATCTTGAAATCCAGCTGAGGATGCAGTTAGCTGATGGTGGGATGTCTCCTTGCTCCTCCTTGTTCCTCCATCCACCAGACACCAATGTACTTCATCTGCACCCAAGGGCTCCTACACACTCCCCTGACAGTGGTGAGGAGACACCAAACCAGCACAGGGACATGGACAGACACGAGACACCAGCAAAAACAGAAGGGTTCAGGGCAGCTGCCCTTTGCTAAGCCAGCAGCTCTGTGTTGCTTGATGCCTGCAGAGACCCAGTGCCCCACTTCTTGTGGACAGCCCTTGGCGGGGGCTGTAGGGGAAGATGCCTACATCTTGGGCCTTCCTCCACCAAGATCAGGAAAAGGCTTTTCAGAAAGGAGGAGCAGTGCTTAATGCTGCCAGGGACCTCCAGTGAGCCTGGGGTTTGGTGCAGCCAGCGGCTGTCCTCCTTCTAAAGAAATTTTCAGACCTGCAGCAATTAGGGGCCCAGTCATGCGATAAAGCCTGGTAGCTCCAACAAGGAGAGAGCATGAGGAGCAGCCTTCTGGCTGCTGAAATTCTGCCAGGGCCTATATTGACTTGACTGGGCAAATTCTGCATGCCCCTTGAGTAAATGGTTTGGCTTGGATCCCCCTGTTCCCAGCCTTGGCTCCAAGCAGCAAACCTCTGTCATTAGAAGAAAAGTTTTCCCCCCACATGCACTGCATCAGAGAGGCTTTATCGGTTCAGCCGAGTTACCAGGTCAGAGACTTCAGATGTCTCAATTCTGGGGCAGTGTGAGGGCATGCTTCGGCCAGCCTTGGCTTTAAGCACTCAAGGTAATTCCAGTGATGTGGTGGGTTATTCAAGCAGAAGGAGTTCACCCAGGGCAAAGGAGGAAAGGCAAAACACAAGCCTCCAAGACCAAAACCAGGAGACCGGATCTAAAGGTTATACTGAGAGCACTCTCCTGAAGGCCAGCGGTTCTTTTGTCCTCTTGGCACTCACTCAATTTGAACTCCATTTGCATGGAAGTCCAAAAAGACGGGTAGCAGGTCCCTCTCGGAACAAAGGCTCCCCTCTCCAGCAAGCTCTAGAAAGCTTTTCAAGAACAAACTTAGTCATCACACAGGTTTTTATGCCCCGCCCAACCTTCAGCTTTGACCCGAAAAAAAAAAATAGCCCTGAAGTCCTGACACTCACTTTTAAAACCACAAAAAATGAGCCATTCTCCAGTAACGTAATCACCGAGTTTTCTGGCACCTTGTCCCTTAAAAATACATCCATCTGCCTCCACGCAGGCCATCAAACTCAATCTTGTTCACAATGGATTTCCCAATTCCTGCGTGCTGGAAGGACTGCAGCGGTGCTGGCTGGGCTGGCTGGACGAGCCCTTTCAGAAGTGCAGCCTGCAAACCTCTCAGCTGTGTTTTCACTTAAAGAAGCTGCTCTTGAGACCGAAGCACTTCTCTTTCCACGAGCTTTTCTATTTGGGCTGCAGTTCTGTATTTCTGGAGAAAGACCCCGGTAGAGGCTAAAGAACACATGGTAGGGGCAGGATGGAGGCAATAAAGATGAAACCAGAAGTCCTATGGTGGAAAAAGAAGAAAGTCTAGGAAGTTTGGTACCAGCTCAACTCATTACCTGTTGCATTGGGTTGGGATGGTCCTTCCCTTTTGGCTTTGCAGACAACAAATGTTTGGCCAGTCTCAGTACCTGGATATAGGACTTCTGTTGCTACCATTTGGAAGTCCTGAACTGGTCCTAACCTGGTCCCGTCTCATCCACTGCCTCCTCAGTGAGACTGCTTCTCCCCATCCCTAAAAGCACATTTTCTAGGTGAAGGTGTAAATTCTCCAGCAGGCTCCTGAAGCTGTCCCTGATGCCCTGTGTCCTCAGCACAGCCAATCCCCAGGAGACAGAGAAGAGCAGAGGTAAAATCAGCTGTCCCGTAAGTCTGCTCCTCGGGGAAAGGGTGCTCTGAAGGGGCTCTCATGGCAGCTGCTCTTCCCCCCTCTTCCTGCTTCACTGTCACCACTCCTGAGACATCTCCACCCCAAACTGAAATGCAGAGCTGGCACAGGAAGGAATCAGCAAGGAACATACTGGGCACCAGCACACTCCACAACTAGCCCACCTACATGGCCTGGTGCTCCTGGGTGTGAGATGATGGTGCTGTGTCTGACAGAACATCCTTGCCAGCCTTGCCCCCTCCCACACAACTGAAGAACTGGGTGCAGATGGGCAGCAAAGGGTGACTTACTTCTGGGGGTGAGACCTCCTCTCCAATCCTGCTTTACTTTTGAGGGATCCTGTGCACAATAGTTCTCTCTTACTTGCAACAGCACAACACAGCACCTTGAGTTTTACTCATTCTGCACTGCCCAAGTTGTACATCTCTAATGTCTCTTTCCTCTCAGGACATGAGCCAGCAAACTACCTCTGTTAACAGGCTACAAGATCCATGAATGTGGCTAAAGGACAATGTCAACCCAAAACCCAATTCCACCTAGGAAAAGGAGCTGAAACTCCTCTGAGGTATTACCCTGGCTGAACCCCTCTGCTCACTTCTGGCTTATGATCCCGTACTTTACTCAGACATTATTCCTCTCCTCCACTGCTGCCTGCATTATACAACGGCATGAAACAGTGACTCCCTGATGTGGGGAGATGGAAGATTATCAGGTATCTCTTCCCCCTTCTTAAACTAACCTCCCAGGCCAGAGGTTCCCAAGCTGGGAACCAAAGCCACAATGAGCTATTACTAAATTATTCCACAGGCTGCAGCAGGTCTGGCTCTCCAAACACCTCCTCCAGCAAGCAGAGAAGACCCTGGGGTCTTCTCATCATGGGAGCAAAGTCACCAATGCATGTTCCCTAGCTCAGGCAAAAGCTGCTCTGTTGTCTAGTGGCCCCCAAAACCTCCACTATGGACAGTCCAGCAAAACCAGAAAGAAGCATGGCCAGATCCTTTGTGAAGACACACTGACACAGTCATCAAAATGGCAAGCTGGCATCCTACCCTTGGCTTTTATTTCACAGCTGCAAGTCAAAGCTGAAGAGCCCTTCTGGAAAGACAGGGCAGGAGAGAACTTTCCCCAGTTGGCAAAAATATAAACAGCACATGAGGTTATTTTTAAACATTCACACTTGCCTGCAACAGAGGTTTCAAACCCAGTATGCAATCCGCAAAGAAATGGATCCAGGTTAATTCAGAGAGAAGAGCTGAATGCTTCCGCTCACATTATAATTTCTAAACTGGATGAGCTCGTTCTCTAGATGCATGATTAGGAAACCACAGGACTAAAGTACAGATTATACAATTGCAAATGGTTTACGTTGGTGGATTAAAAATCCCTTCTTCGGAAGCTAACGAGTTGTGACACCACACCGCATGCTCTAGATCACTGGGGAACCATCAATGAAGTTAAAAGTATTTTCTACACACACATCCATTTTAAAATAAAAGCAAAACATCCCTAGGAAATGCCACATAAAAAAAACTGTGACACTAACAAGATGCGTGCCAAATTTCACTGCTTGGCCGTTTTATGTTACTCAGAGCCCGTCTCTCAGCCGCTCTCTCACGGCTCGAGCTTCTCCCAGCCCCGCCAGTGCTCTGACAAAAGACAATTCCACTGATTTCAGCTTGTGCAGTAATGGAGCATTCACAAGCTGGGATTTACCAACCTCAGTAGAGACAGGAGGTTTGGGACTGCAGAAAACTCCTGCATTTTAAAGACTGATGATGATTTATAGGCTGTATGGTGCCACAGGGGAACAGTTAGGTCCTGCCCACTCTCGATAGCCTCTTCTTCACCTGGGAGATATGGAAACACATTTGGCAAAGCAGGAATTTGGGAGAGGAGGATGATTGAGGTTAGACTGCAATCAGGAATTTGAAACAACCCCAGAGAGGCAGGAGTGACTCTTCTCAAAGCCACTAGAGCTGCCGGCAAGTCAAATCTCCCTGTCCACGAAGAAGCCAATGGCTGGAAGGCAGCACTTGGACACTGCATACCTTATCAGAGAGTAAAAAGTCCCTAGGAGAGACCAGAAGCCAACAGTCAGAGGCCAGGAGAGCAGCACAGGGACCTGTAACTGGTGTGGATAGGAACAGGCAGGACCAGGGCCTGCTGCATGATAAGAGAGATGGGAAATGCAGCTGTTGATGCTGCACTGCCCAAGCCCACAGGCACCAGCACCTGCTGCAGAGCCTGGACAAGGGGAGCACAACATCAGCAGCACCTACTGCCGACACCCAGAACTGAGAGATCAGGCTCAGGGCCTCATAATCCCCGTCTCTCTGGAAAGCTCACTGTGCGACAGGAGCTGGCAGAGCAGCAAACACACCCACTGCTCTGAAAATCCTGGAGCAAACACACCGAGTTAAAGGAACCATGAAAAAATCCAAAATATTTCTTACTGTTAACTGGGAGAGAAAGTTCAAGCATACAGCTGACGTAAAGTATCTCCAAAGCCGACAAGCGTCAGCACAGAATAGAGAGGCATTTCTCTGTGGCCTGCTGGCTGGCCGTACCCAGGGCCTGTGGGACCCCCACCAGGGTGGCTGCTATGGAAGTCCATGTATACATCGTCTTGATCTCATGAAGAAAAGCAAAGCCTGGTCAGAAAGAGATCACTGATGGTGCTTCATTCCGGAGCAATACAGGAGTGCCTGAAGAACAGCAATCAGCGTGTTCCACCTTTACTTTAGACAGAAAGTGACAGAGCTGAGCAGAAAACCCTTCTAAAGTCCCTGCTTGGTATGTTGCTATTAGCGGGTACTACAGGTAACAGGTCATTATACCCAACTGCTGTTATTTCAGATACCTGAGAGTCGTGTCTGAAAACAGGTCTCAACTTACTGCCCCTATGTTTAAGCAGCCTGAAATTGAGCTTCGTGCTTGGCACTGCTATTCCGTGAGAGCCCGCGGTCATTAGACAGCAGCGCTGCCGGAGTCAGCGGCTCCCAGACGTCGGACCCAGCCACTGATGGACGCATGGCTCTGCTACGGAACACAGCACGAGGGAAACATAGCACACGGCTCCTCGCAGGCGGTTTCTTTAACACAAAACACACCAAGACCACCAGCTACAGTAATTGTTTGTATGATGAAAAGCAAGGGGACAAGCAGCCCTTTGGAAAACGCTGGATGGTTTCCAAGAGCTGCCCCAGCGTCATACCAGCGCAGATCCCAAAGCAGTGGTCACCCAAAGGAGGACGGGACACCGCACTCACTGTCCTTGCACGGCTCAAGCCCCAGGGAAAGGCAAGGTAAGAGCTGTGGGTGCAGATGTGACTGTGTGTGTGGCAGGAGGTTCAGTGTCTCTTACTGCACCCACTATAGCACAGCTTTTCTTTTCCCCCAAGAGCCTTGGAGGACGCTGATACACATTTTACAAATCAGACTATTTTGTGTCTTCCCTATGACTATTTTTTGTCTTCCCGGAACGTGCCCTGTCTTTGTCATTGCTGTGGGGAGGATACAAGGAGCTGAGGGCAGATCAAACACAGCAAATCCTATTTTCTTAAGTTTGTTAATGCTAACTGCTTCCCCTGCTAAGCCACTAATGGAGCGGTGAGGACCCAGGAGCACGGATTAATTCAGTGCCCAGGTACTGCCTCATGCCTGGAGGGATTTCCATAGAGTTGCACTGGAAGACAGACGAAAGCTTGTAATACCCTCCATACAAGAGATAAACCCATTAAAATATGAACAACCCCTGTGCCGACACGATAAGAGCTCTGCCAGGTAACAAGAGAGATCACAACAGGATTTCTAGGTTTAGTTATATCTGCAAGCAATTAAACTGGAGCTGGGACTATGCAGATGCTGAATCCCTGATCACACCAAGCTCATTTCAGTTTGACAGCCACACCATTCTCCTTCATCCTTTGGGGTGCTGCTATAAAATACCCAGCAGTCGCCAAGTCCAGCCCTAGCACTGCTACTGCAGGAGATCCAAAGCTTTCCAAGGACATCCCTGCCCATTCCCATGGACAGCAAGAGCTGCTGCTGTCAGCACAACTGCCAGGCTCCCCTGGGAAGGGGCTGGCTGTGGCTCGGTTGAATTCCTCTGGCAGCGACCTGCTCCTTGCTCACACTTTCCTAAGGACCTCACAGCTCCTCTGTCGCAGGCAGAGAAGGAAACAGGAGTGGCTGGGGGCCAGGCAGCTTGTCCCAGCGAGCCCAGAGCCCGCTGGCAGAGGGACAGGCACCTTGCCCTCCAGTTAACACACAGCCAGGCATCTTCCTCCAGCACCGACACGGCTGCGCTTCAGCAGGCAAGCAATTTCTGCATGTAGGGCCCTGGCAAGGTTCACTCTGCAAAGGTGCAGTGTAAAACGTATTTTTCTAGGGCCAAATTGATGTCAGAGCCCATGACGCTGCTGTTGATCCCCGGGTTGGAGCCCAAGCAGTAGGACCAGTGATCTTCTTCCAGCATCTGCGCACAGCAGGCTGTTTAGAACCCTCTGTTCCACACTGCTATTTAACATATGTAAGGGGCTCGGCGTGGTTTATGTTCAGTAGCTGTGGTTTCCAAGCAGTATTGCCTTTCTTGAAGATACACAATATTTTAAAACTATTTTTAAAACCAGTCACAAACCCTCAATCTTTGACGTTGTTCCTCCTTCCCCCCACCAAACCTAAGCCACAACACGCAGTCACAGAAGACCAGCAACCTCACATGTGGGAACTCAGCTGCAAGAAACGCGTGTGTGCATACACACACAGAGTTAAACTCAAAGCTGCAATTCAGTTTAATTGGTACAAGCTATGTTTAAGGTTTCAAAGACATCCGGGATGTAGTTCACTGTTTAGAGTTGTGGGTACCAGCACGCTGTATGTGGAAAAGAAGAAGCTAAGAGCTGAACCAGAGCATGAGGTATTAATATTTAACAACCTGCCTCAACAAGTGTAAGGAAATGAAAAGGTTTCCTGCCCCTGGAGTTCAGCATACTGGCAACTCGATCATGTATCATCCTAAAATCTCATCGCTGTCCTCCCTTGATGGGATGGACCCCACTTGCTCCTAAAGCAAGTCACAACAGGTCTGAATTCCCATTTTTAACATCCCCCTCCACACAGCAGAGTTGGCTCAGACAGGGAAGTCTTAGAAAAATCTTTAGAAATCATCTTTAAAAGCCAGTCAGTAAAGCACCACTCCCTAGGAATGCCTGGCTCCTCCAGAGCATGGCAGCTCTTGAAAAGCTCTCTGGTTTTTGCAGTAGTTTTGCAGAAATCTGACTTTCTCTTGTCCCAGCTTGAAGGACTCAGGGTTTTGCTGGGTTAATTTTCTCCGGTCAGTCCTGGAATCGGAGCTGTCCATACCAAAGCGGTAAGTTTTAAAGGCAAAAACCAACACCATATTTTACAGAGACAGTCAAGGTCTTAAAATTAGTTATTTATTCCAACAATATTAAAAGGACACACACCACTCTCTCAGTCATTTTTCCATTCGTAGTATTTTGTCTTGTTTTTTTAAACCCATGAGCCTAATCTTTAATTTCTCTATGGAAAAGCTGGAAGAAAAAGATCACAGGGACGAAGGATCAGCCTCCTAGAGAATCCACTGCACTCGCTCACCCTTTGGGGAGGTTGACTGGGTTTGCTGCTGAGATTTATTTCTTTTTTAAATACACTCTGGAAGTAAATAAATAAAAAAAATAGTCTCCAGGCATCGGTATTAGCTTGTGAAGGAGACCCAGACAATGCTTGGGAGGCTAGAAAGGAGTCAGTAAATTCTAAGGATGTAGAACAGGAGACGGGATTAAGCCTGGTGATTAAATTAGGCGACGCATGAATACATTCCAATGCGCAACATCACTCAAGCACTGGACAAAACATATGGCAACAATGGAAAGCACTGCCCACGAGGTCACCTTTAATATGATTAGCCATGGACGCCTGAAAGGAGATCTCCCAAGTACCGGCGTGCTAACCCTCCTTTGTGCAGGGCGGAGAAGCACCCTCTGAAAGCCTTTGAGGCTCCATGAACCCCGCACAAACGGCCGCTGTGTGCTAAGGGATGTGCCCAAGTCCATTGAAAACAGGGGGGACGCACACAGAAATGTTTTTAACAAGCGCCTCGAAGCCAGGCGAGCGCACTGAGAGCAGCTTTTGTTCCCAGCTCACAGGGCACCGGCAGGAGCCGTCCCCAGGGTGTCCCGCCTGACAGCTGGGTCACCCCACGGGCTCCCCTGTTCTGCTTGGACTTTTCAACTCCGCCGGCCCGCATTCACCGGCATGGCTTGCTGCTTTGAAGGGGGAGAAAGCGCCTCATCCATCACTGACACGACGGGAGTTAATTCACTTCTTTACAACTGGAAAGGCCTTTGCTGTGAGCAGGAGGGAGTGCAGGAAGAGTAATGAAATCCAAAAGGGAGCCAAATGATGCTTTCCTCTGCTAGACGCCAGTGCTGGCAGCACTTGCTGCTGGCACGGCCAGCGGTGGGTGAAAGGAGACTCTTTTGTGGTATGCCATTAGCTATTTCCAAGGCCTCAGTTCATGTTTACCACAGCCACTGTGTTACTTCACTTGGTATTTTTTTCCAGTCCTGTTGATCGCACTGCAGAACTGACCGAGTCCATTTGGAAGCCTTGTGTGCAGGAGCAAATTGCTTTTCGAAAGGACTATTGTTTGAATTATTTTTTTCCCCTTCTAAACCAAGCCTTGCACCGCTTTCCATAAACCCAACCTAAGGCTGAAATCCCCACTTAACGCTGAAGAGTAAAGGTCCCTGCTCAGCTTTGCCCACTCAGGTTACAGTCCAGCAGTGCCACTCGTCCCAGCGTGGTGGCGATGCCACCAGCCATGGGAGAGCTGAGCTGTTCTGCCCAGACTGCACTAGAGGGCATCTCGCACCCCGGCATGTCACTGCACCGCTGCAGCTATGTCAAGCAAAACCCCGCTACAACAGCAGCCAGGAGGGTGTCCGGTCACCTCTAAAGAGAAGAAACATTCAAGATGACATTCAAGATAATCTTGTGTGAGTCACCTTGCATGACTACCTTGCTGTAATCAGGTGAGCACTTCAGACTGCTGAACTTTACCCCAGAGGACCTCGGCACGCTTGGCTGGGTTCCTTTCAAGGTTTCTGCCGGCCTTTAGTATTTCAGATTCCAGGTAATGACTAATCAGAGACACGTGAGGAACAGGCACAAGGCACGTTCTTCCACATGCTTTCTATCAGCATGGCTGGGTGGGTGAAAGTCATGGAGACAACTCCAGGAGGAGCTTGCTCTGGCTCCACAGGTCCCAGGAGCTACAAAGGCTTAGTGACAAAGCAACAACAAACATGGCATGGTACCGCTGCCAGCTGAGCCCCTGCTATTGCCAGGAACAGGAAAGGATGCTACCAGTATGATAAAGGCTACTTGTAGCAAAGTCACTGATCCTCAGTGCTGGGTTTGAAGCAAAATACAGACCTACCAAAAAGGATGAACCAGGCAACATACTGAGCCAAAGCTCTGCAAAAAACTCACCGACCCAAAGAAGTTGGCTGCAGAAGTTTCCTGCCTTTCAACAATTTTCCTGAAGGGATGAAGCCCATTTGATGTTACTTTGCCCAACTGCTGGGGATTAGGACAAGTTCCTCTCTGTCCCGCTGTGTTCAGCTGCAGACAGTAGCTATGAACTCAAAAGGAACATCAAGTTCATCCTGAGGAGTAGCCACTTTCTCCCTACAATGTGGGCACACAAGGGCAGGTTTAATACATCCCCATCTGTTGGATTTCTTCATCCCAGGAAGCGTGGGACACTGAGCAACAGCATTCCTCCAGCACGGAGAATGTCAGAACTCAGGCGAGAAGAGGACTGAACAAACCCAGGAGCAAGATCACCCTGTGAACGGGATGTTCATCCCACAGGGTTTTTGCTCTTTTAAGACAGACTGTCATCCATCTGCTGTCTCAGCTGGTCACACCAGCACCACATTCATGGTCTTTAAGCTGATTTCAAGCAACCTGTAAAATTTGGAGAGAGATGACCACGCTGCACAAGGATTTCAAGGTTGGTCCTCTGCTTAAAGGCTGACAGCAGCACCACTTGGCACCATGTTATGGATCCATTGATACACCAACCTCTTGCTCCTACCTAAACACAAGAAAACAGTAACCCCCCCAAGATCATTTAACTACCTATATGTTGCTCACTGGCTTACTAAAAAAAACCACAACTGAAGAGCAGGACAATGCAAGCACAGTATTAAAAACTATCACCCATCACTTTCAGTAATGTTTGAAAATAATAAAAACCAGAGAGCTGAAGTGAAAATTCAAAACCTCAAAGTAATTTCAACCATACATACATGAGAAGGGAAAAGTTTATACATGATGCAACAGAAAAAATGACTCACTTTCTGAAATGCCAAAGCCTGGTTTAGTTCATTCTGTCTTCTATACCTGCTAAACACATCACCGAGAGAGAGATCATTTAATAAATGGCATTTCGTTTTAAAATCCCATTTTAGCTATTCAAGCATTTTATTTCCTAGTATTTTGGGTCAGGTTCTCCTCTAACATGCTAATCAGAAGCAAAGCACTAGCTCAGTCAATGAGCTTCCTTCTCAGAGAAGAAAGGAGAGTCTCGAGATTAGAACAGAGACCTTGAAAATTGGGGTGAAACCACAGCCTTAAAGCCAATGCAAAACCTGCTGTCGATTCACAGGACTGAGAATACATCCTTTGGAGGCTGACCTCAGAACTGCTGCAGGACACCCCATAAGCCAGAGCTCCGCAGCACCCAGGTAAGCAGGATCCAGGGGATCGCGCCTGTGACACGGCCGGTTTGCTTCAATGGTCAAGGAAAGCACAAATCAAATCTTCCTGTGTCCAGGCTAAACAAAAAACAGTGACTGCTCAGTTAGTTTGTATTCATGTGAGTGAAATGCCTTTTTTGAGTGGTGTTAAAGGAATTACCCAGAAAAACCCTTCAAAGAGATTTTGCATGGCTGGTTTCTTGCACGTCTCAAGTCTCTCAAACCGCTCTAGTCCAGTGAACTCTTGAGGCTACCTTCTCACTGCCTTTCGCTTAGTTTTCAGGTGACTGTCAATTTAATGGCATCGCATCACAGATGGGCAACAGCCTGTTGCCAGCTTGGTTGGTAATTAATGAGCAGAAATGCAACGTATCTGCTACCACTACCAACCTAGATCCAAGCCGGACAATGCATCCCCTTCAGAGGGCAGAGCTTAACACTACTGTCAGGTTTTAAGGCACTGACAAAGCAACAAGTCATGAACTGGTATCTCTGGGGAGTGATGGGTATCTGTGTCTCAGGACAAGAGCGGGAAGAAACAGGGGAACTGTCTCCCACAACCGAACACAGTGCTGCAAAAAGGAGCACGTTCAAGCAGAAGGTCTTTCTCAAATCTCAAGTATGAAGAAATCTCAGAAACAAAGTGCAACATGGACCAACGACGTTATCTGAGATGTCATGCTTCGTGCCCCCATTTTACACAATTAAGTATGCTGGGGAAATCTACGCTCTGAATTATGCTCATATGCTTCAACAACTTCCTTATTACCATATGAAGATGTAGAAAAGGGCAAGATAAACAATCTAGACAAGTAAAGATTCAAAGCCACTTTGCTTCAAAACAAAACCAAGAGGTTGCTCAACAAAATGTATTCCAAATGAATCACTGCAAACTTTAGCAAGGCACATCAGGAGATGGGCTTGGACTTGGAAGGCTTGAAAATAAACTCAAAGGCAGATTTCAGCAGGTGCTGGCTTCCTCAGATGGGGCAACATCAGCTCCATCCTCAGTTCGGCTCCTGGGATTTTGGCTAAGACTCTCACAGCCTCATTTCAGAGGGCTGTGGAAACCACAGGTGCTCTCTGAGCTTCTTCTTTGTCCTTCAGCATCTGTATGCTATGGACGAGCAAAGATAAAAGATCCCAGGACTCCGAATCATCATGCCCAGAGACACCTGATAAAATGAACTGAGGTCAAGGAAAGACAGATTCCCTGCTCTCACTTTGGAATTGAAATGAGAAATCACAAAACTGCAAAGTCTGAATCTTTCATCTCCTTCCAAACGTTGTCTTTTGTCATTACACAATTAGCCTTTCTTCCAGTTACTGCTAGGTGGAACAGAACCGGCTCTGACAGAGACCTGCTACATCTTCAGCTATGGCAGACTGATCACATTTGAAGTTACATCACTCAACACCAAATGACTCCATCTAAAGAGAATGATGGATTAGCCATGCAGTCAGCTATAATTAATACCTGACCCCCCCCCCTTGTCAAGCCTCTGTTCAAATACGTGAGAAACGCAATCTGAAACAAGAATAGACTTTCTGATGACGTCTGTTCATTGCTGGGGAAGAAAAACACCATCAACTGGAGGACAAGACTCTCAGCGTGAGGATTTTTTCTTCAAGTAGAATACATGAAATAAGAACTTCCTTCCAGCCCTCACCCCAATGCACCTCTACACAAACATGTTTTCTCGGGTTTTATCTGCTTTGCTATCAGAGATACTGAAGAACCAGTTTGCTTCTGCTTCCTTGAGAACCAGTTTTTCCATCCTGAACCTCTTTCAATGTAACCAGCAGAAGCCAATACTTCTCTCCCTACCAAACTCAAAAAATACCAGTGAGCAGCTTGCTCATCTGGATCAAGCACTGCATTCTCTGTTCACCTGAGCTATCAGCTTCAGGTCTGACATGTCCCACCACACTAAGCCACCACCTGTTTTTCCCCTAGAGATGTTATTTGGCAGTGCCTGAAGTCCCTGTGAGCACATGGCTCCAATGCTGCCTATCACACAAGCACAGGGAAGACCCATCTGTGTCCAGTTAGTCCAGGAAACCAAGAGATGTCTACTTCATGTGTGAATCTGGAGTACCTGTGAACACCTTCAACCCTACTTGCAGGTCAGCGTGTGATGACTGCCAGCTCACCGCCCTTGTACAACAGCTGATCATTAGCTGGATTCAATCAAGAGGCAAAAGCCCAGCAGTGTGGAAGGTATGATGAAGCACAGCCCACTGCAGTGGAAGAGAGCGTTCCATGGGACAGCAGCACACTGGCATGGTCCTGGCACACGCAGGCAAAGCCTGAGAACTGAAAGGAGTGAGAGACCACGTGTGGAACATGCTGATCGCCTCCGTGCTGCAGAGAAGTGCTGGCCACAGCTCAGCCCTTCCTGCTGATGGGATTTGTTTCTCTGCACCGTGAGAAGTACCTGCTAGGGAGCTGGGATAAAAAAAAAACCCTGACCGTAACTGGGCCAGAAATAAACAGCAGAAACAAAAAGGTCTCACTTCTTATTCAATAGCCATCAGTAAAAAACGTGAGAGGAAGAGAACGGTCAGTGTTGGCCTAAGGCACTGGATTTGGCCTGGGAATCAGGAAAAGGCTTGTCCTGCCAGCTCTGCCACTGACTCACTGTGTGAGCTCAGGCAATGGCTTCACCTCTTCATGCTGTTCCATTGCCTGGAAGGATGGAGACAAGATGTCCCTCTGATACCTGCGCTGAAGCTGGCAGATGAAAGAAGCTATTGCTGTGACAGACAGGATCTCAAAATCAAAGCTTTAAGAGCCCTTTTCTGGGCTAAAGCATAAGAGGAAGTTTCTGAGCTTGCAGGTCTACAGCAGATTTAATAAAAATCAAGGGTTAACCTGTGTTTGTTTAGAAGAAAACCACCTGTACGTGATGGGAGAGCCTGAATATCTGAGCTAGCGGTTGCAATACTTACTCTAGGAAGAATAAAGTCATAACCCACTCTTGCGTTACTGATGGTAAATTAATGCCAGAGCACCACTGTGTGGGGAGCTCCTTCCTGGCCGCGTTTGCCCAGACATCTGGCTGCAGTGGCTCCCAGCATGATGCTGTACAGCCGAGCCCTGCGCTCCAGCGTCCGACTCCCCCCTCCTGCCAGAGCCAGCTCGACCACTTCACCACCTGCTCCTGCTGGGACACAGCTGCTCAGCTCTAAAAGAACGATCAGGGAACGGTGGGACATGTGCGAGGACATCAATCCTACTCACACCCCTGGGAGGACTTCATTAAAAACCCAGGGCAAAAGATTAGATTCCACTCAACATCCTAATTTAATAAAAAATTTTTTTAAAAACCTACTGGCAATGAAAATCTCTCCATGGCAGCAGAAAGATGCTCAGCCAACAGACACCCTCCATAACATGGACCCGCAACACTTCCTTCCCGTGCGTGTGGAAATTGCCTGACCTGAGCTGTTACTGCTCCTCACAACGATGCAATTTTGTATTTGCCTGCAAAGTACCATGTTCCCTTGTGGAACTGTTAGGAAAGGAGTTTCCAAAAGCATCCCTACTTCGCTAGCACACCTCTGTAAATGCATTTTGCTGGCTCCTGCGGGGAAGAGCAGTATCACCCGGTAGAAAGCTGCGGCCTGAGATGCTCATTTTGATGTATTAACTGAAGCTGTGCAAAAGACACAAAATCCCTGGAGGAAATTAATCTCCAGATACACCCAACATCCCCCCAGCTGCCTTATGTATCGCACAGTATAAGCAACTCCCCATAATGACCGTGTAGCACCTGCTGTCCCCATTCCGGGTATCAGTGATGTCTCTTGAACCAGACATCAAAGAGAAGGAGCAGACAATGGTGGAATTGTGATAGGAAGCGAATAGTGAAAGCTCCTTGTCAGTCTGCATTTCCATTTATCTTACAGCACCATCCGTACAGCCCACCCTGCCTCTGCTGCCACGTCTACGCACTGTTGCTGTACTGGCCTCTTTCAGGAGGTATCATGGCAGTTTTCAGGATTTTATAAATGGGTCTTTTGGGTTTTCTCCTGGACCAAAGCAAGTGTCTGGGAACACACCTGCATCTACCCCAAGGGAACTAAATCCGAGATCAATCTGGTACAAATGTCCCGTCCTAGGCAATGAGCACCAGGACCTTCTCTTTGAGACTGGCCAAAAACCCAACAAAGCAGCGCTCCCTGGAGAGATGCAGGGGCAGCCAAATGTCAGGGGCTGGGGCAGAGGCATGTGCTCCTCCCCAGCAAGGTGCATGCACTGAGTGTGCTGAGGTAGCACGCACAGCAGCTGTGGTTAGAAAACCTAAGTGTCACGCAGGGAGTGCTCAAGCCAGGATGACCTTCCTGCCCCAGCAGCATTTTAAGACAAATTCAGATTGTGCTAAAACAGAAAACACAGGCCTATAGAATATTATAGCCCTTTGCTGTCCCATCTAAACAGTTTTTCCAACTCAAAATGCCTTCCACATTTTATATTAATATCACAGAATCATTAAGGTTTGAAAGGACCTCCAAGATCATCTAGTCCAATCATCCCCCTACCACCTACGTTACTCACTAAACCATGTCTCTAGGTACCTCATCCAACCTCTCCTTGAACACCCCAAGGGACAATGACTCCACCACCTCCCTGGGCAGCCCGCTCCAATGCCCAACCACTCTTTCTGATAAGAAATTTCTCCTCACTTCTAACCTGAACCTCCCCTGGTGCAACTTGCAGCCATTCCCTCTTGTCCTATCGCTACTTATCTGTGATAAGACACTGACCCCCAGCTCACCACAACCACCAGTTGAGAGCAAGAAGGTGTCCCCTGAGCCTCCTCTTCTCCAGGCTAAACAGTCTCAACTCTCTCAGCCACTCCTGGCAAGACTTGTGTTCCAGGCCTTTCACCAACTTCGTTGCCCTTCTCTGGACAAGCTCCAGGGCCTCGATGTCTTTCCTGCAGTGAGGGGCCCAAAACTGAACCCAGTATTCAAGGGGTGACCTCACCAGAGCTGAGTACACGGGTATGATCACCTCCTTAGTTCTGCTGACTACACTATTTTGATACAAGCCAGGATGCCATTGGCCTTCCTGGCCACCTGGGCACACTGCTGGCTCATGTTCAGGCGAGAGGCAACCAAAATGCAATACAATATATTGTATTCTGCGCACAATGACTGTTTAACTGGGGTAGAAACATTTACTACTTCCACATAGCAGGAAGAGGAAAAGACCTGAATGTTTACTACCCAGATATGAGGCAGGAAACATGACAAAACAATTCCCCATAATTATTTCCAGCAGTCATTCATATTGGCAATTGTAATTAATCTCTGGCTCTCGAGATTTCCAATTAATCAGCATTAGGAGGAGCTACTGTCTAAAAATATGTGTTTCTGTCCTATCTCAGTAGCCATAACTAAATACAAGATTTCCCAACATACCATGTCACGTCCTGCACATACAGAGTCCTCCTTCCTCCTCCTTTTCTGCGTGTGAAGGGCTGCAGACAACTTCTCAAAACTCTCTGCACCAAGTAGGCAGAGTCAGGTCTGAGCTTCAAAACCTACACAGAGCTGGTTTGTATGTCCAGTACACCACATACCTGGGTGCTTGGAGCTGGCATTCTGCACACATTCAGGTGTCTGGGCTCTGTGCTTGTTTCCCACAGCAGAAATACTCTATTAATATTTTCAGAAGTCCCACCAACCTTAATTAAACAAAGCTATTCCCAAAGATCGCTTATCTCCTTAGCTCCAGCAGCTGCTGACAGGACCATAGGTAAGGTCTCCAGCGTGGTACAGAGCTACACCAATACAATTTTTACTATCTTTAAGACACTCAAAACAATAAAGACCTGGAGGAAAACCTCACCCTTCCTCAGACAACAGGACAGCGGCACGGCACACAGGCTGGGAGCAGGCAGAAGCGAGACCATTTCACCACCAATTCAACCCTTAAACGTGCATCACATTCTCATCTTTGCCATCTTGATCCTTTTCCCCCCCCTCCCTTTTCACAAAAACCAGCAAAGCTGAGCGTCTGTCGCCCAGAGAACAAGGAGGGGAGCTAGTCCAGCCAATAACTCAATGCCACTAACCGGTGTAACGCAAACGCACTCTGGGATGTTCTCACAACAAGCTCTGGTCAATGCCAACTCTTTGAGCACCCAGGTGTAAGCAGGCTGGCAAAGCATGCTCACTGGCACAACAAAGGCCACTGCTCAGCTCACAGACAGTTGTCATAGAGACAGATCAGCATCCCGGGGTATTCTCATTTTAAATACGCACAGAAATCCTTTTTAACCTGTCTTCTTGCAGGCATCTGTCCTCGTGATTCATTTATAAACTGCTGAGGGCCAAGAAGAGAACTATTTATCAGCAGGTCTCCTCTAGGCAGGCTTGAGCTAAGGAGCTTTTCTGCAAACTTGATGGTTTTTGTTGAAAGCAAGTTTCTATCTGATTCTCTGGCTGGTGTTTCTAAAAGCTGTGGTTTGGGGAAGCGATCCAGCTTCAGAGTAACCTGGCCAGGAAAGAAAAGGAAAGTTGTGGGTTGTGCTCACTTTGGTTTTTAAACCAGGTCAGATCCCTGCTCCAGTTTACATTGCGGGTGCACCGAGAGCTGTGAGAGGACAGCGCAGGGGTGGCATTTCACAGACCTGGGCAGGAAGGGGGCAGGGTGGGGGGGGAAGACAACATCGTAAATATCCAAACATTTTTTGTCAAAGCCACAGTACAAGGCACTTCTTGCCTTTACATCTAAAAGCTGCCGCTCCAAACGAGAAGGAAAAGAAATACATTAATCTCTGTCTGTGTGGACAAAGTTTCATAAGCTCCTTAGCTGCTGAAGGTGCAAAGACTTTAAACCTCTAAAACTCAGAGCTCAGCTGCCTCCTGGAGCTAGGAAAGCTGGCAGGCAGCACAGGAAACTATATTCTAGGGAAAAAGCCCCAGAAGGGGCCTGTGGGGACAGCAAGAGCCAACGGAGTGACAGATGTGTGGCTCTGGTTGCAAAGATGGGCCTCAGGCCCAAGGGCCAACGCAGCAGGATTCCCCTACAGACCTCTGCAGAGGCACGAAATGAGCTGGGAGGAAAAAGAGTGGCAGGTATGTAGGTTGCCATGGCCAGAACTAACTGAAGAATTCAGACTGACACAGCCCCAGAGTGACTCAGAGAGAGTCATACTCAATCCGCAGATCCTTAGCTTTTGAGACCACGTACTACCTGTGGCAATTGTCTCAAGGTCTTTGTGTAACCCAGATCTGTAACTCCCAAAGTATTAAAAAGACCTTTAAAATCTTCAACCACTGAGAGCTACAGATATTTCTGCTTTTAAAATTACTCCCAAAAGAGATCCCACTCTCAGAACAGGTCACAAGAATTCAACAGCAACGTTCAAACAGGAAATACTCCCCTCACCATGGCACAGCCAGCCCAACACTGCTGCATCCTACTGGAGCCACCCTGGTTGGGCACATGGGGTTCCCACACCAGCCAGTACTTCTGTTATTATAAAGATACACCTATGAAAGGCTTCACATGAGAGACATTCTTAGCTTTTAGGAATAAATCCAAAACGATACTGATACTACAAGGGAGATCAATACCATTCCAAAAAGCAAACTGAGGCACGCAGGGAGAGCACCAGCCCAAGGCCACCACAGCCTGCAGGAGATTCTTTCACCAATGATTTTCTTAATACCAAAGGAAAGCACCACAGCACATCACACTGAAGAACAGCAGGGTGGGAGCAGGCAAAAAAAGTCATCGCTCTTTCAGCAGGCATGACCCCAAAGTAGAACCTCTCCAACAGCAGGGAACGTATAGGAAGAGGGCCCACATCCCTTGGAAAAAAAAGCACAGGAGTCATCCATGACCAGCCACCCCCTCCCGTAAGACCATGAGATGATCATTTCCTTTGCTCACATATTTATTTGGAATCTGATAATTCATTGCCCCTCGTTTCCTGCTGGAGTTTGTCTTCCATTGTTCGGGATTTACATTACTCAACAGGAAATCAGTGAGAGGTCTAGTGATTAGAAAGGTGTGTTTCCCATTTCGACCCACCCTCCCTTGCTCGCTTGGGGCTGGAGGCCGGACCCCAAACACAACTGTGTCCATGGGAACTCAGGGGGGGCAAAGGCAGAGGGGATCCTCTCCTTCCAGGAAAGGCTGGAGGTTGCTTTGTGCAGCCATACACCGCTGGCCAGGTCCCCCCAGCACTCCCTCACATATTGTTTGCTCAGGCCTCGCAGTAGCTGCTTTCTCCATGCACTGGGGAAGTAGCAGCTCATCGGAATGCAACTATCAAGACAGTATTTGAAAAGAGTAAGTATGGTGAAGGTGTCCCTTGAACTGCAAGATCCTTCCTTTTCACAGACTGTTACTTTTGCTCTGATGCTCTTGCCAGGGTTCAGCATAAAACCCTGCTTGTGAGATATAATTCAGTTTATCACATCAATTAGGAACTCAGCTGAGTAGGAATCAGCCCTTAGTAGTGGCTTTTAATCCTGACCTCACAAACAATGCTCCAATATGTTCTCTTTAACAGCTCCTCTGTAACAGCACAGCGCAAAACAAACCACCACTGATCTTTTACAGGGCATCACTGGAACAGGACGCTGCCCTGGCCGAGTCCTCCCATTGAAAATGTCACAACTGTTTGAGGTTAGTTCAGTAACTGGCACTCAGCTCAGGCACGTGTGGGGACTGTTCAGCCCTGCACTGTGCCTTGTGGAATGCACCTTTCTGGGCCACAGCTCCCGGTCACTTGTGGATTGTCGTTCCAACCCAGACATCTCCAAGGCTTCCCAGCCAGCACTTCATGTGCAAAGACTGCTTTCTTTTTTGTTTCTCTAGCATTCAGAGTGTGCTTGGGAGCAAAGCCGCAGCTTATTAGCCACTGTACAGCAAACCTCAGATGGAAGGCTGATTCCCCAAAATTATCTGAATACAATTGTGAGAATTATTACTTCCCTTGAGCAAGGAGGGACCTTGAGAAAATGCCCTTGCTCCAGGCTCACTCGTGTGTGCCCAAGCAGTCCTCTAAGTCCCCCTGCAACAGATTTGGGCAAGACAGCCTTAGACACCAGAAACTTTATCCTAACGTATAACCCCAATCTCCTCTGCCGAAATGCAGGATACAGATGTCTCATCCCATCTGCCTCAGACAAGGGGAACAGAACATTGCCTCCTCCTGACAGTTGGGCCAGACTGAGCCACATACTCTGTTGGGAAAGGCTGCAGATGACCAACACTTGTTGCTCTGCAATGATTTCTCTAAAATTAGACTTTCCTGCAACACCACAACGCCGTGTAAAATGGCAGGGTTACAACATCCCTCTGACAATAGCCCTGTTACGCACCTCGGTACGTTAGCTTATTTCACAGCACTGTCCCTGTGTTGACTCACGCTCGTTTTGCAAACTGAAACAATAGAGCTTCCTTACATTAAGAGATTATTTTTTCTCCTGCTCAGGAAGGCTGCTGGGTTCTATCAATTACTGGAACCTCCCACAAAAACTGTCAGAAGCCACCTCAGAGCAGCTGAACCTCAAACACAAACGGATTTTTGCTGTGATAGTCGAAAATATCTGAATCTACTTGTAAAACAGTAATGACACATGCCACAACTGAGAGGAGATTATTTAAATCACCCCACACAGAAAACCTCCGCACCAGCGTTTCTGTCTCCGAAACACACCCACCATTATAAGCACTAGCTTAGATAACATTTAGCCATTTTCCCTGCCTGGAGAAGTGCTACAAGACCTGTGGAAAACCTGAGTATTGCAAGCATGGAAATAAATGCAGAGGAAGAGCCTTTCCCAGCGAAATGAGCACTAAGGATATCTGAGCTGCCTGACAGTGAATGACAGCATCATGATTGGTTTCATTAAGTTACTTATCCAGCCCACCAAGGTTTTAGTTCTTGAAAAATGTTGGAAGGTGGAGCATTCCTCAAAAACCCAAGGTTTTTCTTTTCACCCTACTTTTTACTTACTGCTTTTGGTAGGTAATTCGATGCTGCTTTTAAGAAGACACCTGCACACAAATCTGCCTTTTCCCTTGGTGTTTTTAGACCGATCAGGAGATCCTCAGGGAGCACAGGGTGAAATTGCTTTGCTGAGGCAGGAGACCCTTAGAGGAGCTGGGTTTACTCACCTGGTCTAAGCGCAGAGCACCATCGATGAAGCGCTGTTTGCGGAGGTGCTGGGCGATTCGATGCAGGTTCAGCACAGCTTGATGGATCTCGGCTACTGAGTGTTGAGGGGAGACAGGAGGAAGTTCTTCAGGTGAAAACACCTTCCTGGGGTTTTCAATCATACTCTGTGCATGGTCGTAGCTTAGCTTCACACAGGAGCAGATGACCGTCCGCCCAAACCATTCATCAAGGATCTGCAAGATTGGAAAGCAGCACAAATAGACCTGAGGGCTTATTCTTCCAGTGCACAAAAGCTCGGGAAGTGGTACACACACTGGAAGGAATGACACTAGACCTCACCACTGACTGAATTTCAAGTGAACATCTCATACTGAGGCCACCAGAAGGCTTTCTCCAGTGTCTAATAATGCACATATGCATCTTAAAGTCTTTCCATCATATAGGAAATGCCTTGTCCTCTCCTCCTTTATCTGATTTACCCTCTTTCATATAGCTCGTAAGAGCTACAGCCCAGCTGGGAGTTGAAATCAATCTACTCAAAGGTTACTAGGTACAGGGGTGGCAAGAAGCAGACACGAGATCCTTCTTTGCATATGTGCATCTAAAACACAGCAGACTACATCTCACCTCTTAGGGCAGGACGCCGGGGGCTGGCCCTAAAACACTCCCTTTTCAGGAGTACTGCAGGGACCCCAGTGTCTGCCTAGCCCTTGTGAAGTACATAAGTAGGACTTTGGTGGGTCTGGAGGAGAGATGGCCCCTCATTCCTCTCATCATGCCTATGGTCCTAGGCCTGAACTCAAGCCAGGAACCTTTCTGAGCTTGCAAACCATACTGGAATCTAGAGGAAAATAATCTATAAACCGTCTATAAAATAATTTTATTTTAAAGCAGAAGCCACTCCCATTTTTAGGTCCATAACAGAATACCAATGTAGAAGTAGCAATTAAGAATTATTTCTTGAAGCAGAAAGGAAAATCTATTCAGCTGAGATCTGTAGAAGAATCCAAAAGCTTATTGAGCCAGCAAGAAAGCACAGAGGGACAAAGGGCAGAAGGCTCTTCAGAGAAGTCAAGAGCATTGGCTTGAGAGCTCTGGAGATGGACATAGTGTCTGATAAACCATTCAGAGCACAACTGCTCAGAGAATGAATGGAGAACTGAAATTCTGCTTTACCTACAAGTCCCACCTTACCCCTTCATCAGCACAACAGGACAAGGTAAATTCTGCAAGCAACAGTGTCCAGGGAGAACAGTTGGGTCTCTCAAAGTCAGACTCATCAAGGACATTGCTTCAGAAAGGCAAACCCTGCTAACAGGAGGAGACTGATCCCTAAAATACCTCTGCTGACTCCTTCCTCCCACAGGACATATATGTAGTAGAACTCAGCGGCTCAGAGCTCTGAAAGTTACAGGGCATTTAAGCTCATTTCTAAGGAGAAAGTGTCTTTATAGCTGAGATGCAGCAAGTGATGCCTGGCAACGGAAAGTCCTCTGATCCTTATGGTTATTCTGTGTGCGCCTTTCTCTATGCCAAGAAGAAAGACAGGAAGAGAAAGACGTAAAGCTGGACAGAGATGCTGCAAAAGTGCTGACAGCACCTGCTCTGTGCTCTACGGCATCCTGTTAAATGTGGTCCAGCTGCTTGTGGTGATGGGGGATCCATATCCTGTAGGTCACTGACATCTCATGAAACCCACTGGACTCAAAAAAAACTTCCTGATAATAAGCATGCATGATGTCTGGTGTGGAAGAGGCTCCACTGCTCTTTAAACGATCCACTTCTAGTAAGATGACAACTATTAGCTGGTTGGCAATAGAGATATGTCAGACTTCTGGAAGGCACAGATAGTTCTCAGGCACCAAAACAGTGCTTTTCCACATTGCATGACCTGGGAGAAAGGCTGAGCAGCCTTCATTTCAGTTGACCACTTCTACAGACCCTCTGGTTGCAATAGGCAGCTCTTCCATCTTGCTGTTCAAACATTTTCAGACACTACTTCTATTTCAGTGTAATCCCTGTGTGTAAAAGCAGAGCTGCCAGACTCAGCCTTGCTGCAGCAAGCAAACTTAACTCTACCCACTGTCCAAATATTTCCTGGAAATGCCCTTCATCTCTGCCTTCAGCAGCCATCCAAGCAGTCCGAGGGTAACCACAGCTTTGCATCCCTGGTTTGGAAACCCCACCAGAGGACTGGGCAAGTTCCTCTTTCTGTGGGGAAAGCTGCTAAGGCCGGCTGGCCCACGTACCAGAGCCTGATGGACAGGAAAGCAGTTCGGAGGAGGAACATTCGAGGGTTGTGAGCTGAGACTTGGACATTACAAGCAGCCCACAAGACAGGTCTGCAAGGTCTCCCCCAGCACAGCAAACCTCAGAACACCAGTATCTGAGACATTTTTAGGGTTACATTAAGGCTTCCCCCAGCTCTGGTTGGTTTTGAGAAAAAGCTGTAGTCCCCAGCACATTGTGTGATGGCAGTGAGCGTGGCTCAGCTGAAACCCTCCCAATCAGGATAGTCCCCAGTGGCACAGGTCTCCCTGAGGGTGTGACACAGCTGCGCAGGAGGTTGAAGAATTTCTTCACACAAGGAAGTGTCCATGTCACGTCCTGGCTGATGACAACAGTTCTGAGCCTGGAAGACACATTGTTTGTGTATGTTGCTTCAGACTGAAGCAATTTCTCTTCCTCGCTGGTAGAAGGAACAAGCAGGGCTGTGCTTCAAACCAGCAGGAGGAACTTTAAAAGGAGAGTTGCATCGCTTGTTTTCAAATATCTTTCTGTTGACTGCATCCCAACAAGAACGTGCTGCGTTGTTCCTATAAACGCCCAGCTCTGCTTCTGAAGAACAGCACAGATGCAACAATATGGGTAACGCCTCTGCCCTTGGAAAGCCAGCTTGGATACATAATGTCACGCTATCCCACCGGAGTCCATGGAGCTATGTGGAGCACTCCTCAGGCAACGTTTTGTTTCACTTCTGGAAAACTAGAAGATTAAAAACTCCAAACCAAAAAGCAGCTGAAAGAAGAAAGTTCCTGTCTCCCAGAAAGGGCTGAGCCTGGCATTATTGTTCTTAAAGAAACAAGAATTAAAAACCCCAATAACTTGTCAATAGTCACATTCAAAGGAGGAATGTGGGTGGCTTTTCCTTGGGAGATGCACTAGTGCTAGATCTATGTGCTCTGGAACAGTACCAGTGCAGCTCAGACCTCCAGCTCTGCTGTGGGCTCTGCTCTGCAAGCTCAAGGCTACGATCCTGCTGTGCGCATGGGGTGCAACCAAGGGCTCTTTGGCCTCATGGGTCCCTTGCTGAGGAATGTCCTGTCCTGGGTGTCAGTGTAGTCAGGGCTCTCCACCACTGGCCAAGGTCTTCACCTGATATTCAAATCAAGTGACTAAGAGCATTATCCTGAAAGGCCTCCGAGGAGAAACCAGTCTGAGGAGATGGCAGTACTTCTGCTCTCTGAGGGGGAGCATGGCTGTGGCCCAGACCAGGCTGCATCAGAGATCAGCTCTCAGCTGATGAGTGAGGCAGATGCCACAGCTCTGTTTTCCTGCTAGTCAGACAGGGCTGAACACTGTCTGAAAAGCAAGTAACGAATATATTGCAGGGGACAAGAGACAAGATTTAATTAAAAGCTTATTTTAATCAAGACTTGACCATTAGCTGTTCAAAGACCACTCAGAGTCAATAAAAGGCCTGCCAAGTAGCTACTATTAGAAGGCCCCATGAGTAATGACGCTGTTGCTACAGGAAGTGGAGCGCTTGTCACAGCAACCAAGTAAAAGCCACCTCGGTGCCAGAGCCAGGACTGGCTGGAGAAATGTAGGTGTTGGGCTGCAGCTACACCTCGCCACAGAGCAACACAAGATTCAGTATCCTCAGGAGAGGCGTGGATCATAATTAGGAAGTAAAGTTAATCTTCATGGAAAGCTACTAAACTGGCACAAGGAATACCCTGCATGGAGAGTGCAGGAAAGGAACGGAGTGTTTCTGGGTACAGAAAGCATACGTTACATAGATCAGACAGTTCTCTAGTAGGGGCAGGCTTTACTCCTCCCCAATTAGCATGGGGACCCTGTGATCACCGAAGAGGAGACTGCTACCATTACAAAGCACGTGGGAGGGGAGAAATGGAGACCTGGGGAGAACTGGGAGGCAGCTGAAGGCAGCTTGCAGCACTGACAGGCAACTTCCACAACTGCTCCCTGGAAATAAGACATGCAGAGGATGGAGCTGTGCCCTCGCTGAAGAGTTATCACACTTTATTTGGATCGATGTAATTTGTGGCTCTGAATAAGAATGAAATAGTCTGTTTACCAGGGAGGCCACAAAGGGATACTCTCCACATCCTCTGCATTGCACAGGCAGGGCTGGAACCGGGGCGGGGGGGAACATCTTGTGCCACCCAAAGCATTAGCTTTGGACTGCTGCTGGAGGTAAGACATTAAAATGGGTGGGTGACCTGGCAAGGAGCAGGAAATTCTCTGTTCCTGAGATATTCTTCCATACTGTGAGATTATCCCAGTTGGAAGCTCCCATGGAATCACATCAGTAAGACAAGATACAGGCACAGTCCTACACCCTCCAGTATTGTTCACCGACACACCCTTTGCTATCCACCTGGGTGTCAGGGGATGGCGTTTGTACCACCCTGTCTGGAAGAGCTGGGGCTGGCCACCGAGGGAGGACTGATTACAGAATCACAGAATGTTAGGGGCTGGAAGGGACCTCGAAAGATCATCTAGTCTAAAGCAGGATAAGTGCCTGCTACTTGAGGTACCTTGCCTTCTGGAGTCACCTTCCACATCACAGAGAAAGTCAACCTATCTCGCATGGGATTGAGACTGCACAACTCCTCACAGAGCAGCCTGGGAAGCATCGGGATCACCTGGAAGAGAAAAAAGATACAGGCTTTTATCAGGGACCTGTCTGTGGCCAAGCTTCCCTGACCAGTTGGTAAGAGACAGGCTCAACAATGCACAAAAGGACAAAATGCATTAAAACTTTGGGATCACATTCTCCGTGGCTACGTCACAGCTCTGGGATGCATCATCCATGCCAGAGCTACATCACATGGCGAACAGCAGGCTGGCAGGGAGTGAGTAATAACCCCAACCCTCCGAAATGAGAGGAAGCAAGACACGGCTAAGGCCACCGCCACACACATCAGCCCCATCCCTCAATGAGACCAGAGGGAGCTGTCAAGTCTCCAACCTGGGAATCATTCCCAGCGCTGTAACCCAGCGATGGTTACAGGAATGCAGTAACCATCCTGGAGTACCCTGCATCCTGCATCCTCAGTTATGCAAACACTTCACTCCGCAGATTTTAAGGTGACGGATTTTGGCCTGTTTTCCATTTCTTTCTCATTGCCATTTTTGACACAGGGAAGAATGAGGAAGGCTCAGCACATCAGGAAACTTGATGTTCAAGAAACATGGTCCTGGCAGTCAGGAGCTGAAGAGCTTGGATTTGGGAACTGTTTCCTGCTTTCCACTGAAGACTCTCTAACCAGGGAAGTACTGCAAGTCTGCTCCCTGCAATGCCCAGAGGAAACTTCTCCCATGCATCGCAGGAGTGGTGCATGGCTTTAATAAAGACTGAGCCACTCTCTACAGCACAGCCAGGCCCATGTAGATGTTGGTGAGATAAACATGAGCATCTGTTTGGTGACTGTCACGCATGGTGTTTACAAACAGAGAGAAAAATTACTATTTTACTAAACTCAACTCTGTTTGCACAAAAATGTCAGCCAGTAGGAAATTCTGGCAGGGTTTTTTTTTAAACCTGTGTTAATTCCTTACAACTAATCAATATTTCTGCTGCTGAACACCGAATTACCAAACCACAAATTACTCACCTGACTACAGCAACAAAGCAAAAGCTTTGGAGCATATTCATTCACACTAGAGCAAATCTGAGCAGCTCCAAATGTTTCTACCACCCCTGAATTATTTTCCAGGTGAAGTCTGCAGTGAAGATAATATTTAGCAGCTGTTTAACGAAGCAAACCTAATTACTAGAGTTTCACATTCTTATTTCCTTTCTCATTATTTACCTTTGTGAAGAAGCAGTAACTACCCGCAAAGGGGAACCATGTTCCCCTCCTGGTTTATTCTGCATGGCAATGTTGGCTGGTGTATCCCAGAAAAACATAGAAATGCTCTACTTGGTAGCCATAAAGTATGTTAGCTATTTAACTTGGTTTCCATTTTTATTGCTCTGCTGCACCACCCTGTAAGTACAGGACCAGCAGCATGCAAACCCCTGCTCCCCCCAACTCCAAATCGACACCGATTCAATGATTTGACACTGATTTGATGATTTCCTAGACAAGATTTTCTACCTGGAAGCCAGGGAAACAACTGTTCTTCAAAACAGTATGGAGGGGGAAGTCTCATGTGTGCCTCAAGCACACACACTTCTTATTTACCTTCTGCTTTGAGGGACAGGCTCGTAAAACATTTAATCACATTTGTGGTTTGGCACCAGGCGATGGCTATAAATCCATTCTAATTGCAGCGCATATTAACGCCAAAAGGTTAACTGTGCGGTCTCTGACCGTCAAGGAGTCGCTTGCAACATGAATCAGCAGCACTGGTTCAACTGGAAGGTCACAAGGGCGCAGATTATGATAAGCTGTTTCCCGTAACACAAAGGCCGTCAGCTCTGTTATTCCCTTTGTGAGCAGTACATTAACAATACCGGGACATTCATAACTCACAGGTCCAGTACGTGAGCTCTGCCATGCTGCCTGGAAGGACCCGCACCACAGGGTTATAAATTTAGCATGAGCGGTGCCAACCCGTAGCAGAAAGGAGAGAAAATAGCTTTTAGAGACTATCGGAAATCCCTGCCTGCCTCAGACCGCCCATGACTACTGTGAGACCCCGAGGTTTGGGTCAGAGTGAACAAAGTGCTAGTAATTTAATAAAAGCTCCCATGCCCTTTTCCACCCAAATTAAAAGCTGCAGTTACTGGCTTTTCTCTCTCTGCCCCCTTCTGCGATTGATTACCTGATAATGGTTTGTACTTACTGCGTATCTCTCTGCCTTAGCACATCCTCTTTCCCTTCACATCTCCTGAAGCAGTACCAGTCTGCTAGAAAAATGCTTGTGTGAAACATGAAAGCCCATCCAGGAAAAATGGCCTGGACAAAACAACAGGATGCTTGCTTTAAGTGTACTTGAGCAGGATTAATATCCGATTCGAGAGGCTATAATTCTATGGAAGGGCTTTCAATGATGTGAAACACAAGCAAAGCTTTCACTCAGATTATAATTACAGCACTAAACTCTCACCAAGCAATTAGCTGTAACAAACCTACTGTTAAACAGGGAAGCATCAACACACGTTACCCTTGTTTTACAGGAGAGAAACTTTAGGCAAAGTAACTTAACCCAGCCTGTGGAGGAAGCTTCACAGGAGAGCAAGAACTCAACCAACCTCATGCTGGGCTCAGGAATACATACATACCATAAGACAATGTGACCTTGTGTTGAAGGTATTTCAATTTTATCTACCTCACTGAATTAAAAGAAGAAACCTGTTTTCAACACCATGACAGTCTTGGCTAACTGCCTCCCTCTGCTTTAACATCCCGATTCCTCTTCACACTCTAACGGATAATAAACCCACTGGCACAAAGCACAGAAGTTTAGGTTATAAATACACTTGTCCTTTTTTCCTTAACACGATACAGTCACGGGCTGAAAGGATTCTTAGCAGTTGCAAGCCCAGCATTTAACATACAAAGGTGTCACAATTGTGTCACACTTGGAGAGTGAGATGTTTTGGGAGTTATCCCAGGGGCTGCCCAGGAGGAACGTTTGCAATAGGATTATCTCCATCCCTTTCTGAAGGAGACGCAGGATGAAAGGAGATTTCCCTAAGTACTTCTTTAATGTCCAGATTTGCAAAATATCAGGGTTGCATAGCGTCGCCTGGAATAATCCAGAGGTTGCCCAGCATCTTTTAAACACTTTGCCCTTCCCGTGACTGTCTGCCAAGAGACAGCAGCGTCTGCCAGCTGCCCTGCGGAGTGAGTGCCACAGCATGCAGAAACCCAGCTAGCTGAAACACTGCTGGGGGATATCACCTCCAGCATGGAGCAGCTTCCTTAGCAAATTGCTAAAGATTTGCCTACACTGGGGATCGCATCATTCAGCTTGATTTTACTGCAGGTGGGAATAAAGTCACCTGAACTTATGCAGCACGCTGGCTTTGGCTGGGGCAGAGCTCCTTCTCTCCACAGCAGCTGGTATGGGGCTGCGCTTTGGGTTTGTGCTGAGAGCAGCGCTGGTGACACAGAGATGTTTTTGTTCCTGCTGAGCAGCGCTCGCACAGAGCCAAGGCCTCTGCTGCTCCTCACCCCACCCCACCAGCAGCAGGCTGGGGGTGCACAAGGAGTTGGAGGAGACACAGCCAGGACAGCTGATCCCAGTGTCCAAAGGGATATTCCATACTGTATGGCATCACGCTCAGTGCATAAAGCTGGGGGAAGGAGGCAGAGGGGGATGTGGGGAGTGATGGCGTTTGTCTTTCCAAGTCACTGTCAGGCGTGACGGAGCCCTGCTTTGCTGGAGACAGCTGAACACCGCCCTGCCCATGGGAAGCAGGGAAGGAATTCCTCGTCTCTGCTGGCGTGTGCAGCTTTTGCTTTACCTATTAAACTGCCTCAACCCACGAGTTCTCTCACTTTTACCCTTCCATCCTGCTGGGGGTGGGTGGTGAGTGAGCGGCTGCCTGGGCCTGAGCTGCCAGCTGGGGTTAAACCCCAACATACAGGGATCATACAGCTGGAACAAAGGGGTGTATAAATGTAATTGAATCTAGAAATGCAGTTGGAAAGATCCAGCAGGGCCAGAGAAAAATTTTCACAACAAAAAAAAAAAGGACCTATGGTGCTCAGGAAATCTTTCCTAATGAATGTAGGATAGAAACAAGGGCTGGAGAAAGGCTTGGGTGGAGAGAGCTTGCCTGCTTTTCATCCCCCTCTATCAGTCAGACTAATAAAAGACATCATCTCTCCCCACAAGCCCAGCAGGGCCCAGGAGATTCCAGAAAGGGCACTTTGAGTGAGAGGTTGCTATCCACAACGCTCACAGCTGTGGGCCTGCATTTCAAATCAAGCTACAGACCAAGGATTTCTCCCTCCCTATTTCCAAGTCACACAGAATCACAGAATCATGGGGGTTGGAAGGGACCTCAAGAGATCATCGGGTCCAATCCCCAGGCAAAATCTCCAGCACTGTCCAGCAGCCCCCTCCCTCTGCTACCAGCCATCCCCACGGGCAGCCACCCGGAGCAGCAGACAGCAAGGGAAAGCCAAGGAGAAGGTCACACAGAGCCTTGGGGTTTCCTGTGTATCATCGTCCTTGGGGTTATAAAACATGGGGATCTTAACCGTGGCTGGCCATGGTACTTAGCAGCTGGCTCCTCCGCATGGTGGAATCACTTTGGACATGGGAAGATCTAACCTCTTGCTTGTCAGAGGCCTTGGTTTTCTTCTGGTTTGCCTCTTTGGCTAATAAACGTCTTCCAGAAACCAAATGCTAGTTTCCAGTCTCAGACTCATTCCTAGGGAGCCGGGCAGTAGGAGGGAGCACATCCATACTGGGATGATAAAAGTCCCCGTTCCCTTTAAAATCAGAAACATCTGCTCAGCCAGGACTGACTCACTGGCCAGGTTCAGAGCAGGGTAGCCAGGGCAGCTCCCATCAATGGACTCACAGCTTTTCAAGTAATGTACGAGGAAAATCCATCAATCAACCAAAGGGAAAAGGGAACAAACCCTGGTTAGGAAAACCCCTTTATTTTCCCAAAGTTGCAAGGACTGCTCTGCACACTTCTAACAGCCCCCTTCTGCTGGTGCTTTGCTTGACACCCTGGCATGGCACTCAGCTGCCAGTTGGGGCTAAACCATGACAGGCTGCCAGCTCCAGCTTGGTTCAGTTGGTTACAACCACTGCTGACACGCAGGGTGACCCCTTCTCCCACCACCAGTCTGATGAGGAGGAACTGTATTAACTGAGAGTTTCCATCAGCTGCTCCTCAGAGCTGGGAGTAGGACACCAAGGTCCCACAGTGGGGTGGGCTCAGCAAGCCTCTTTGCTTACACACCAAAAGACACTCAAAGGAAATAAGCAATTTGTTTATGAGCCAAGATTTCTGCTCAAGGCTTGTATCAACACTTCCATGAATTCAGATTTCGAGCAACTCTCTTACTCAGCCTGAGATTATCAAAATATCAACACCCTGACAACCTGCTGGTGTCAAAAGTGAATGTCTCAAAGTCCTTGGACTCGGTGCGAAGATAGGCTTACAGTTCCAATCTTTGATCTCCAGTATAAAATAGGACCGATAAAATATTATAGGGATTTACAGCTGACCTCTCACTCGAGCTGCTTCACACCTAAAATAACACCATGGGATGTGCCAAAAAAGAGGAAACTGTTTAGGTTTTCTTGCTTCTTAACACCCGATACACTCCTATTTCAAATACTTTTGACTTTTATTAAATAGACTGCTAGCAATTACACAATAACTGCCCTTCTGGATACATGGTTCAGGCAAATTAAATATGTGGCTTTATTTAACTTCTCTGGGAGGATTAGCATGGTGCTAACCTCTAGCAGAATCACAGCTGTCTTAGGAAACAGTTCCATCAAAGGAAAGCATATTTTCTACAAGAGTCATGCTACCATCTTGTTTCAGACAAGCCTGGCTGCTTTCCTTTGCTCACACCCCCCTCCCCCCTGCCGCTCCTTTTCATCTCTTGCAATTAAAATATTGACCATTCCACCATCTAACCTAGTTTGTGCTTCCAAAATACATTTTCTGCAGGGCAGAAGTGTGGGTAAAACACTAATCCTGACTGCTGGGCAAGGGTAGTTGAGGAGCGATTGAAAATTACAGGCAGTAGATAACTTATGTTGGCATCACACACCCCACTGATTACTAGTGCTGGTGGGGGGAAAGCACTTCAAAAATAAACTCAATTAGCTTTTGAATGAATGAGATTTCCAGGGAGAATGCTTCCTTCTCCCTTAAAAAAAGAAGAAATAAATCACATGCCTTCAAACAGTATTTTATGACTTGGAAATACTGCCCCAACATCTTCCTGGACTACAGCTTTGCTGCCCTGCAGTGATTTTCCCCCTGAGCCAGCCCACATCTCCCATAGCGAGCTACGGCCATTGTCATCTATCAGAGGGGGAAGCCAAGGGCTTATCACTGCAGAGGCTGTAGGACTGGGAAGGCTCTGGTGCCAGAACTGCTGTTTCCATGAGATACGCATTGCTTCCCACTCCTGGAGAACACTAAGTCTGTAACACTGGTAACTGGTGTCTTCCAGCGCAACCACTCCTTGGTCCCACACTGCAGCATCGCTGTGCTGTTGGGCTCAATACCACCCACCCAGCTTGAGCACTTTGGCACTGCTACTGTGGTTATTCCACACAACCCATACTCACAGAGACCTAAAACCCACTAGACTCACTGAGCCCCCCTGATGCTATGCCTTGCTGTTTCTACCTAAGGAAGTCATGGAACAGCTACTCAAGGTTAACAGCCTGATATCAAACTGCTAATTTGATTTCAATAGTGTAAAATATATCACTTTATCATATGGAAAGTGCAGAGAGAACACAGTAAGCCTCCGGAACAAGCATTGTTACCAGACCCTTCCCAGATAGAAACCTGGGAACATCCAGGAAGGGAGGGGAAGAATCACTCCTAACCTTAAGTAGCAAGTCGGATATGTTTGTTTATTATACAAAAGATGCCCCGTCATCCAGGAAAGGGCTGTGGAGACAAGGACTTCAGCCTGACTGAATGAGAGCATGGGGAGAGGCAAAATAATTTGCTGCTACGAGACTGCCTTGACACTTCTCTTCATGCAGCCGATGCCTCAAGCCAACACAGGACACTAGCAGCCAAACTTCCCACCCCCGCTCCCCCCTCCGCACACACAGTGCCGGCAGTATCTGATGAGCTAGGAAGTGTTTCTGCACATTCAACTGGAAATGAGACAGGCACTAACAAAACCTGGATGTTTCCTTCCCAATAATGCCCAACTTGAAACTGTTTGTTTTTAAAGCAGTCAACTTTAAACTTGACTGGAACGTTTGATTCTGTTACACCAAAATCTGTACAATTTCAAGTATCTTTTAACTGCTTCAGGGAAAAATGTAATTCCACCAGTATTTGGGATACCCAGATAAAAGAAAAGTCTCTGCAATACTGTGAGACTACACAGGATGGTGGTTTAGACCCTACTTGGCTGTGCATCCACCTCTCAGAGGGATGAGCTAGTACTGTTGCACTGAAGACAAAGACAAGACTGCACCACATCTACAAATTTAGAGTTCCCAGTAGCAAAGCAGACAAGCCAATTTGGGTCTGTTGGGTGTCACTCAGGTCAGCACAGTGCAAACATAGCTATGTGCAGCTCTGGGCCCTGAACTAGCTCCAGATCAGCAGCATCCCGTTCGCACGGAGCTGCTCACGAGCTGGACAAACCCTGGCACACCTGGGGCAGGCAGCAGCTACGCTAGCTCTTGTGTTTGCACCAAGTCACTCGCTTTTGTAGGTTTGCTCCAACAATAACCAGGTTTTGATCGTGACCATCTGAAGATGAGCCTTTAAAATGAATTTATGGTAAGGGGAAGACAGAGCTGTTAGACAAGAGAAGGTAAAGCTGCCCTTACCTTTTGCACCAGGTAGACACTAGTTGCTCTTTCACTTGCTACTTTATCCAGCGCTGTTTCTTCCAGCACAAAGTAGCTCACATCCGCGATGTGAACGCCTACCTCGAAGTTCCCTGCAATGGCAGAAGGAAGTCAGTAGGCTGCAGGTGGAAATGAACTGCTGACATACTCGAATTCACAGCCACTGTGGCCACGCCATATGAGCGAACACACAGGAGTGAATCCTCAAGCTCAGCGGTGGATGTGTGAAAACTCTTAAACCCCATGCCTTTCAAACCAGGAGCTTGTACTAGTGGGCCCAGTTCTTACCCATTTGCTGGCAGACAACAGCAAGGGAGCCCCCCTTACAAACGCCTGGCAATGCAGGGCACAGTTCCCCAGGCAGAGGGTCACACATACTTTGGGTTCTCAGAGATGCACTTGTTTCCAGTTCACCTGGGTTGAGCCCAAATTGCTGTTGGTGACCTGGGAAGTCTTCAGTGACTTTGGATCAGGCTATGCAGAAGCACAGCTGTCCACAAGCATAATATTCCCACTGTTATCCTGCCTTCCCTTCAGATTAGGCTTTTTATCCATCCTTTAATTAGAGTCCAGTCTAGAAGTATCTTAAAAGTTAGGCTAGAAAGGAGTACTACCGAGTTTATCATGAAGTTTTGGCAATAATTTGTATTTGGAAGTAGTCATCACCCTCAGCTTTGGAAGTAATTAGTACCTTGGTCTAAGAAATTCTGGTTTGCTAATCCTCAAAACAGCCTGTTGACCTTTGTTTTCTCTGGAAGGACTGGGCTAGATCTGAGGTGCTTATTTGTAGAATACTTCTAAGTGCTGCGGGTTCCTAATTATAACAGTTGGTTCTTCAGAGGAATTCACTAACTTCTTGGTATCTATAAATATTGTTTCTTTCCTTTTTTTTTTTTAAAGACAATGTAATAAGATACCACGCTGGTGACAAATCTGTTTGCTTATACACCTTGCAAAGAATATTATCAAAGCCTTTCTCTGGAGTGTCACGTTTTTGAAGGTTAAACGGTTCATGGCTGCCGTCATTACACAATGCATCTGCCCCTGTGCCCTTCCGATGGGTACTGCTGCTAGACTGCAGCAGAATGGGAATGGAAATGTACACAGGCAAAGAGGACGTGTGTGAGGAGGTTCAAGCTCCTATTAGGAAAGCCACCCAGGCCACGGTATCCCCAGCTGGGGGTTCAGATAAGTGAGCACCAACACGTTGTGTGCGACTGTTTGAATTCGTAAGAACTTTAAGCTTTATTAATCCACGTTTGTGCAGCACTTTGAATGTGGAAGCGTCGTCTTGCTCCTTGTGCTGCTTCTGTACACTTGACAGAGGGAGGATGTAAAGGCAGCAGGGATAAAAGCTCAGGGAAGATGGGAACGCTGGGCTTTAGATTTGTCCACGTAACCTGGAGTCACTGGAAGGTCCTGCAGAGAGTAAAGATGACGGCAGCAAGGGGAGAGGGCAATAATCCCACCGCCCACCAAGGGACAAATTCCACCACTCATTAGGAAGCTGGGAGAAAAGACTGAGGATGAAGTGGTTCACCTCGGAAAGCTGCCTACAGCTGTGTTGTGATATTATCACATGCCTTGAAAGCCGCTCTACACGGATTAGGCATCCAAGCCTAAAACTACTTAGACAGTAAGTCTTAGACCAACAGTTCAACCAACAGGTTTAATATTACACGAACTAAAAGCCAACACACTCAGAAGGTAAAAAAATATTGAACACTTTGAAGTCAATATTGTAATGTATTGACCCTGCAGGCAAATATTGACGAAAGGAAAAGGAGAGGGGGTCATTACATCATGCCTTTAATCGCACTTTAATTCAATATGTGCACTGTTACATACATGAACTTTTTGTCCCCGGTAGAAAATCGACAAACTAAGAAAGATCTCATTGCATGAGATAATAAAACATGGAGTTAGCCAACGAAAACACATTGAGCAGAGTTAAATTTCATTCAGGTTTCCCACCAGAGCTTCTAAAAGCCGGGGTCAGCATGAGCCCCCTGCTTTTGAACTTTTAATAGAAATTCTATCTAAATATTTTCTTACATACATTGACATAATGCAAACTGGCAGGTCTTGGGTTTGTCTTGCTCAAGTATGAATCACCCTATCTCCCTCACCCCCAAAAAATTCAGACCAAGAGAACTTGAAGATACAGCCCAGTGATCAACCAATCTGATTTCGCTGCTTTTGAACATGTTGGATAAACCACCAGGCTAAGCCTGCACAGAAATACCTGCCTACCACTTTCTCCTGGTTTATTTGCTAATTAAAATGAAAGAGCTTTGTGGATAGAGAAATACTGTTCACCAGGATTCTCTTCCAGGTCCACAAACAGTTTTTCTAGTCTCATTAATTTTTATGACAAAGTCACACGTTGTAAGTCTGGTGTTATTTCCCAAGGAAAAAAGAAAATGTGGCCTGAATGAAGGAAAAGAGAGTTAAACCAGCACTTGTTTATTGAAAAGGTCTTGTCAGAGAACAGAGAAAAGGGGGAAAGGGTGGACACCGTATGGACCACACACCACAGGCTGCTACACACAGCCTACTCCACCTTCATTTTGATGAAGAAATTAACTTTTCCAGCAAACAGAGGCTTCAAGTCTTGGCATGTAGCAATCCATTATAGACTTCATATCCTAAATTTCTTACAGAAACGGTCCTTTACAAACCACAGACTTGCTTCATCCCAAATTTAAGTTTCTCCTACAGTGAAGCTAAAGCTGCTCAACAACCCCTAAAGCTAGGTATGCACTACCAGCTTAAGGAGTCTTTTTTCCCCAAAAGGAATTTACATACAGGAGATTAAGCCAGACACTTTGTATGCTGATATTAAAGCAAGAGCTGAAGGAAGCATCTATTGCAATGAAAAATGCTGAAGGCACTTGGATGGCTTCTTCCCCTCAGGATCTCAGATTTTTTTTTAATTTAAAATCATTTAATCTAAAAGAGGATGCAAAAGCATCAACCCAGTTGAGCTCCACCACTACAAAGCTGCTACATGGAAGACATTTAGCAACAGGGAATGCAGTTAAGAATCAAGCACCACGTTTTACTAGCTAGCTGTACTCTACTAGCCTCTTCACAAATACAGAGACAAGGCAATGGAGATGGATGGGAGATGGGAGCTCTATTTGGAATTACACTATGGCATTGCAAAACCCAGTAATGAGGCCCTTTGCAAAGAGGAGCTCACCTCCTGAAGTCTGCAAGTAGAAACATGGAAAGGCCTGGGCATTCAGCCACCAAAGCTCCTCTTGGGCCAATGCTCTGTGCAAGAGGGACAGGATTTTTTGCCACCTTACTGCAAACAAGAGTTCTGATGCCCTTGCAGCACTGCACACAGAGAAGATGGTTCCCCCTTTTGTCTACCATCACCTAAGCTGCTGGAATGGCAGAATATGATGGACCTGTATTGCTCCAAGTTTCTAGACTACTGGATCCCTTCAAAACTTACCAAGTGACAGAGCTACAAGCAGCAAGTCTCCCCACGGGGACCACTGGAGAAGGTTCAGCTCCTTGGTCTGAGAACCCAGTTTGTTTGAACCCACGCCAAAACCTTGTGTGGGTAGCACTGATACAACACTAAAATCAAAGGAGAATTGGTGGCACCTCAAAGAGGAACAAAGAACAAGCTGTTCCTTTTTAACATTTTTTTCACTGATGATCTCATCCTCTATGACAAAACAGTTCAAAGAACTTTTTCTCCTTCTTTATTGAGGAAAACTATAAACAAAAAAAGGATTAGCAAGAAAAAGCTGGACAAGAAGGGAAAAGCCCTTGCAGTCTGTGTATGCTACCAAAAACCAGCCAAGCCAGCAAGTCCTATCAAGTATTTGCCCCAGGAATTAGGAAGCTGAATGTATTTGAGCAGTATATGCAAGGGAACACACTGACAGCACATTCTCTCTTCTCTGTCTTCAGCAACTCTACACAGCCCAAATGCAGAGAGAAAGACCAAGCCAGCTCACTAACTTCACATACACACATTTTAGGACCATGCAAGTTAAAGACACAACTTCTCCAGAATAACCCAGCAGAAGGTAATTCTCTGGCCTGCAGACATTCTCCTTCCTTTTCATCTCGCCTTCAAGCAGTATCATTCTCAGGAGGGAAGACACACACTAGTAGAGTGTTAAGTCAACTTAAAACTTAATCCAAGGTTATTTTGCATTAACCACTATTCCTCACACTGTCTTTGCTCCTCAGTTATGGTGAAACATAAGAGTTCAAAGCAGATTGCAAAGTGTTTGCTCTAGCCAGAAAAAAACCAGCAACCTGCCCGCTGCCAGCAACCAAAAGCCTGTTCCCTGGCTGGACCAAACTCTTGCAGCAAATAATTACAGCTCTTCCCCATCCCCCTGCCCCGGGGCTACCGTGCCACTGCTCTTATCTGCAAAGGAATAGTTAGCGCCTTGTGAAAGTATGCAGAAATTGCATAGAGAGAGACAAATGAGGCCCTTCACCTACATGCAGAGTTATTAGCAGTGCTGCAGTACAGCGTGGGTCTCCAAGGCTGAGGTTCTCATGTGGGATCGTGGGCAAATAGGCGAGGATGGTGTCTACAAGGAAGGGTCTTGGTACAGAAGGGACAGCCAGAGGGGCTGCAGACAGCCAGAGGGGTAGAGACAAAACAAATGTAGGTTGCACCGAGGTAGAAAATGGCACCAAGCAAGAGCATGGGAAGCTATGGAAGTAGCTACATCAACTGGAAGTGGCTATGGCCCATTGCAAATCTTTAACATGTGGGAGACAGAGGGAAATGGCCACCCTCTTCTCAGTTGTCTGTGGGGACAGGACAAGGGGCAACAGCCTCGAGTTGGAGCACAGGAAGTTCCGCACCAATATGCAGAAGAACTTCACAGTGAGGGTGAGGGAGCCCTGGGACAGGCTGCCCAGGGGGGTGTGGAGTCTCCTTCTCTGGAGATTTTAAAGACCCACCTGGATGCCGACCTATGCAACCCATCCTAGGGAACCTGCTTTGGCAGGGGGGTTGGACTCCATGGTCTCTGGAGGTCCCTTCCAACCCCTACAATTCTGTGATGTGCCTTTAAATGAAGGACCTGATCCAAGCCCAAACTTTTCTGCCTCTCTTTAGCATGTATGTGAACATCCATGGCTTAAGTGTTACAGAAGTGTCCCTCTTGGGATAGAGAGAGGAGCAAAGAGAGAAAAGAGAATGACTGAGTGGGAGGAAAGAGAAAGTAGGAAAGCAAAAAAAAGAGCAAGATGGAGAAGAGGAGGAGAAGACTTTAATAGAAAAATAAAAATGGAACCATGGAAAGAACGAGTTATTTGTCTGCTCTGTAGCCTGAAGACAAAGGTGGGTGGCTTTAATTCTCAGCTGAGGTTACTTTTCCACCACAGGAAGCCAAGCTATTGTTCAGAAAATCAGACAGTGTGCTTTATTTTACTTATTTTAAAATAACAAGGAAAGTGCTTAAATTTTACTTGTGTGCCCCAGGGCCATTTTGTTTTTTGAAAGTGAAGAGCAACTGAGCATAAACCCATTAACTTGTTTACCAGGAAACCAAATTTTGTAAACTATCACATGATGGTCCTTTAGCCAACCAGAATGTAACTAATTACACCTTTTTAAAAAGCAAGTAATAGCTTTTTTCCTTCACCAAAGGTCTCTTCCTTGACACACCCTCACAAAAGGCATAAGGAGCCAGCATCCTGTATCTCAAGAGAGCAGGACGAGTCCCCGGGGCATGCAGCAGCAACTTTTCCATCCAAGCATAAATATGAGTTTAGTAAATGTTGCAATAACTTCAAAAGAGGAAAAACTGTCTGCCCAAACAACAAGCACCTCTAAAGGGTAAGGAGCCACAAAATACTATGTACTACTAAGTAGTGCCTCCAGGAGCTGACCCCATCCAAGCCCATCAGCCACCAGTTTGCATGAGAAATGTTCCAGAGGAAGATCCCCCTTCACCCTCCACCCACAGAGAGACTTTGAGATAATCAGAAACAGCCTGACCAAGGTCTCAAGGTATTTGAGCTTTTCTCTGAACTATGCTCAGTGACTTTTTTCTGGGTTTGTAGCACCTGGAGGCATGGCCAAGGTCAGGACGGCATGGCTGTGCAGTCCCTCCAAGTGCCTGCATCAGACTGGAAACCGCAACAGGGCTGAGGGTGATTCAGGGCTTTTGCTTTGCTTCTTAAATCACAATTAAAACCTTCCTTTCAACCTTTTAACTCTTTAGCCTTTACAGATCACACTTACATCCTTTCCTTCAGGAGATGGGCTGAGGTAGAGACAATAAGCTGGGACTCTTACTGAACTGCACAACCTCAGGAGCTGCGAGAGACGGACTGAACCCCCCACGTTACCAGAACTGAGATCAGCTCCAGTGAGACAAGGGTGAGATCAAAGTGAGAAACAGGGGGAGATCACAGGGGAAAGGAAAAAAATAGAGAGAGATTCATCTTCAAAGGTTAACTCTTCCCACACTGAAAATCTTGGCATTTCATGGATTTCTGGAAGCATCTGAGGAACCACTGTAGGAATGGTGATGTTGAAGTCATGCTTCCAGCCATCCTGAGAGCACCAGGAAATATTCAAGGCATTTCACAGAAAGAAAGCACAACAGGTTTCTGTTTTCTTTTTTTCTTCTTTTAAGTTAAAAGGTCAACGTGAGACATCGATGAGCCCAAACCCCAGAATAACCCCTACCTGCTTTGTGTTGACTGTTAAAGCACTGGTTTGGTTTACTCAAGCCTCCACCACCCTGACCTTTGGTCATTTTGTCTCTGGTGCCACCTGAACCTTACGGAGACAATTACGATGTTACAGACCGGTTTGGGACAGGCTCCAGGTATGGTACAAACCCAGACACCTGTGTTCATTAAGTGCAATGAAAGACAAGTGAAGAGGAAAAGCAGAAAAATGGAACCTTTCCTAAGCAGAACAGATTCCAGAGTTTTCCACCAGCCATCAGCAATCCTTTAAATAGTTTCAGAATTATGAGGAGACTTTATCGATCACTAAACTAAATGCTGGGAGCAGGTCTCCCATGTGAACTGCATACAGGTTTTGTCCACAGCAGCTCACAAATTCAGCAACGTCCTAAACCCACTTAACAGAATTTAAAAGTTACATTTTATCCCTCAAAACAAACCTTAACTTGTCACTTCCCACATCCTGTGTTACAGAGCCTGGAGTTTTACACACAAACCAGCATAAGCCAAATCAGTTGAGCACTACTTTAAATACTTTGGCTAAGGTTAACGTTTAAAGCCCCTGCAAGGAAGGCGCTCCCAACAATGCCCAGCTCTGAAGGGTAGGCTCAGAGATGGGTGTTGGTCAGCAGGAGGCATAGATCTTTGTGTTGGTGGTGTTCAGCTTCCAGCTCACATGAGCTGAAAACATCTAAGCTGGTGATCAACCAGAAGTCAGGTCTCCAGACTTCACAGATCATATCACATTACTGAGGCAGAGAAACACTGGTGTCCAATGCCATGGGTTGCCAGTGAACCCTGGCCAGCTCTTCATCACCTTGTGACAGGAGATGCCGTCATCCAGAATGCACCTACTGCCTAAACCAACCCTGAAAACTACCTTCAAACCTTATGTAATAACTCCAGAGGAGAATAAAAGAGCTCTTCTGTGCAAGTGGTATCACTGCACCATTAAGCTGGATACTTACAGAAGGAAGGAATTCTCCTGAGGGAAAGACTCTAAATGCTCAGAAGGACAGAATTTACACAGCATGCACCAGATAAAACATTTAATCACAAACTGAAGGACACAGGGAACAATATCCCACAGAACAAGCACACTGCATAAAGAGTTGTTCACACTGATGAGCAAGATACAACCAGGAACGTACAGGTGAAAGAAGGGCACGAGTATTTCAATAGTAAATGTCAGGCCAGAGCACAGGACAGTTGGGGACAGACGGTGTAAGTGACAGGAAGTGAAGATAATGTGCTATTCCTTTGATATCACTGGCAGACTGACCAGACACGATGGTTCCTTATGCAGCAATGCCTCTGTTCCACCTGTGAGTTTCCTCCCCATTCCCACTGCAGAGAGCCATGGGTGAGCTGGGTTCCTCTGTGCCTGCACAAGTGCCTAGGAAACTTTGTGAGGTGCCAACTAGCAAGTTCCACTTAGAGGTTTTATAAATTGTATTGATTTCCTTGAGAGTCTCAAGTGCAATGAGCAAAATGAACATGAGTTACAATCTTCAAATAAATCAGATGTATCCACTGGACACCAGTATTTGCTATACAGTGACCTCTGGGAGAACTTCTAGATGACTACTTGTGACTTAGACCCGACATGAATCTTTGCTACTCAAAGTCTATGCCAAGCACTTGACAGATCAATCTTCAACCCTCCACTAAAACAAGGTGTGAAGCAGGATGTTGAGGCAGTGACTGAGCTGCTGTGAACTCAGATTCCAGCTCAGAAAGCACTCCTTTCTGGTAGGGAAAAGTTCCCAAGGGAACCAAGAGACTCCCAGCAGTCTCTTAACAGTGAGGTTTCCACCCAGCATGATAAAGGCAAAAGGAACAATTTCTGATATTCACATCATGAATTGTTCTTATTGCTATTCCAAGACCCATTCAAGAGGCTAACTCTATCAGGAAATCAGTTGCCTCTGAGTTATGAGATGGGAAGTGGCACCCAGCAGCTTTCAAGATGAATTATGATCATTTTGAGTGTAGTATGTCATCCGGTGCTTACCATGAAGGTTTAGAATGGGGAGGGACCAGCCTGCCTTTGCCACTAAGAGACTCCCTTTTGTGATCTCTCTACTGAACACAATAATCCAAGGCTGAGAGCCTGTTCCCAGGCATTCAAAGAGACCTTGGGATTTCATCCTAGGCCAAACATGTACAAGGTGGTACTTCCACTGAACAGCCTTGACATTCCAACTTCTTTGGGAACAGAAGGCAACTGCTGAGATTTCACTTTTAGCCATCTGACTTTATCGTTTATTTTTGGAAAGATGTCCAAAATATTTCCCTCTGTATCTAGTTTTTCTGTGAAACAAGCATTAATAGTCAAAACCCAATAAACACTGTCATGAGTTTGACTGTAAGAAGATTTCTCCCGTTCAGCTCAGTTCTGAAAGCCCTGCAACCAAGTGGAAACAGCAGCTCAGTGATTCTGCTGGATCCTGCTGCTTAGAGTTTGTAACAGAGCTGCAGTAACTTCTTTGCTGGCTCCGTACAACAGGGCGTATAACCGAAGTTAACCAGGTGGGAATTTATTCCTAGCTGCTCATACCCTTAGGGTGTACCTTCCTCATATAACTTCTAATTCTTGTCTGCTAAATTTGCTGGAAAATCCTGTTTTCTCTAGCTCTGTCTGGTCATCACTTACCATTCATGGTTCTTCTATAAATACTCTCCTGGTCCCTCAGGTCCCCCTAGGACTCCTTAGGTTCTCTTCAGTGAACAGAAATCCTATACAAGGTGCTGTTAGATCTCTTTGTGCAGGAATTTCTGTATCATCTGCCCATGACCCAGCTCCCTGAAGGCATTTGTGAGGGTTTTTTTTCCCCTTCAATATACAATCGGACACTATTGTTTTTAAGTCTGCATCCACAAATGCCAGCAATATCTGCTGGGATACTCCTGCGCCTCTAAATCTTTGGGGAATTGTCCCAGGTCCTGAATTTATGAGCTGAAATGATCCAGAAGGCGACTTCACCCAGAGCATCTCTCCTTCCTGCCGGAAAGTAAATTCACTTCTGTGAGTAATTCTGCTGGTATTTGCACATCTGTTTGCATGTTCTGCAGCCACGGTCTTCACTGGCTTAGTCCTTGATACAAATTCTACTTCTTATTTTGTTTTAATCCTGTGTCTTCTTCCCCTACAGCTTGTTTTGTGTACAGTCAACAAAAAGCTTTTGGGATAAGGATGGACTCTATAAAGTATCTATACTTGATACGAAAATCCAGTGGAATAAATACGAATTACCCATAGGAAACCCTGCCCATTTTTCCTTACCCAAGCTCTTAGCCCATCTTCTCACAAGTAGCTTTCAGACACATGCAAAAAAATATTTTAACAGATTACATTCCAGCAATCAACACTCCAACCAAATCCAAACTTTTTCAATCTCCACCCCAATACCTTATCACCCAGTTTAACACACTCATCCAGAGATTAGGCTCAGCCTATTTCCCTCTCAACCACCATCAGTCTGGAGCAAGCTGCCCTATTTCCACTCAAGCTGAGGGAGCCCTGTGCTGTCAGGTTGTCTCACTGCTTGCAAGAGGGATGTTTGGTGGAGGAAATGTGACACGATCCAGCCCTCTGATTTCACTCAACCCTGCACTTGGAAATTGGAAGCGATGTATGTTTCCGCACAGAGCCCCACGTTACCTTAAAAGATGACATAAAATACACTGTACATGCTGCAGTTGCCCAGTGTTACCTGGGATTACAGTATGGGACACAGAGGGGTCTGGATTTGGCACAGACCTCAGTGTATTTTGCATATTGCGAAGAGTCTGCGACCACAAACCCTCAACAGAAAGGACAGACCTGTACCTGTTTCTAATCACCGCAATACGTCTCTCTCACTTTCCTAGTGACACAACAAAACCCCACCAGACTAACCAGCAGGTAACAGGAGAGCTGAGCTAATTATGACCGATACCAAAGGAAAACCTGACCAAACAATCCCATTCCTTGTACGTTGTCTTTATTTTTCCCGTATTTGGCTCCTGCAATAAGTTTAAGAAAATTGCAGTTTCTGGTCATTTTACATTTGACTCATATATCAGTGTGGGGTTTCTGTCATGCTCTCAGCTGAGTCAGGTATCCATTCATCTCAAACATTGTGCGAAGAAGGAAGCACAGTGATTCCATAAGGTAACTTTTGATTCAACACTAGTCCGTTCTTCAGTGTTTACCTTAAGCAAGCCAGCCCTGTGTGACTCCAATTACAAACTCTTCCTATACTCTGTGCTGCAGGAACCAAATGAATTAGCTGAAAGAGGTCTGTACTGTGTGTTGCTAGAGCAAATTTCACCCTACACTCCTTTGGAGGCCAGAGGGACAAAGCTGAATAGAAGAGGGAATCTTTGTGTCTTAAAAAGCAGAATAGAAGTGCACTCATCTTGGCAAAATTAAGACAACCCAAACAATCACAACCTACATCAAGAAAGAACAAGGATGGAAGAAAAGAAGAATGGGCAGTCACTAGATATAGTAGAGAACATCTCAGGGTAAACAGGGCTTACGGGTGGCTTCAGGCACAAGACACTGGAGCTCGCACACCAGCGATACTTACTAAGCATAAGCCATGAAGTAAGAAAGCCAGCCCCAGTATCTGTAGGCCTGCAGTAGACAAGGAATAAATTTACCAACAACTGGCAAAACATCCCTTGGTTTCACCCAATATGTGTGAAATAGGATCCCTGAGCACAGATGTAAGCCCTGGCTCTCTGCAGACCTGCTTCCAAAAATTGTAGCACACTGTATTGCCTGGTGTCTGCTAAGGAGAAAGGTCACACTGCACTCTTCTCAGGTTTGGGTCACCAAGAGAAGCTATTTTCTTTGCTTATACACCATTTTATGCACAGTTACAGAAACACAGGGTGCTCGAGGGTTTTATCCCACTCCCCTTACGTATGTTTGATTTAAATTTACCAACCGAGTGAACAGATTGAAACAGAAGGGAAACACAGGGCACAGCACACTGCAGAAGTCACATTTGCTCAGGTCATCACATAAATACTAGGGCGATTCAATTAACGTATCTATATACAATCTCACTCCAAAACAGAGACAGCCAATGTCACCAAGGACACAACATCCAGGGCAAGTGGCCTGTAGAACATGTTTCTATTCTGTAGTACAACAATTCTACCTAGGAGATGATTTAGATTACTTAAACTTGAATTACTTTTTGAAAGCTTTTAGGAGACTTTGAAAGAACAGCAGTGGGAATCACATTAGTCATCAATAAACACACAAGATGTATGGAAGCTCTGTCAGTATGGCCCAAAGTACTGCTCTGAAATGAGAACCAAAAGCCCTGCACGCAGGTAGGACAACCCCTCAGAAAGGTACCCCCAACCCCATCTGCTCATCCTTTCCCGTCACAGCCCAACATTTCACTGGAGGGGATCATTTGTCTTGAAATTTGTCAAATTTCATTTCTTTTCCTGCCAGTAAGCAGCCTCCACACACAACAGCACCAGATGTGTACATTACCAGAAACACAAACCCCGTTTGCAGGCAATTCCCAGAAGAGGTTTGGCCAGGTGGCGAACTTGCCTGGCTCCACTGAGACATGCAGGTCACCCAGCACGCTCTTATGTGAGAAGACCAGAATAAATCCTGAAACATCAGCCCCCTTGGTGAAAACATTCAAGCTTGAACATTGTATGGGGTGGGTTTTTTCCTGTGAATACTCTGCAACCTCCATACAAACCAAGAACTCCTCTGCTGTGTGCTCCTGGCTGCAGCAACTCACTAGGAGACGTGCAGAAAAGGATCACAAAAGAGTATCGACTGAAATGAACTTTCTTAAAACCTCAAGCTATCCTGAAACAGCCCTACAAAGGCTGTAGAAACAAGGTGCAGTCCAGAGCCATCTTTTACTCCAAGATTATGCCGAGTCATCTAAATGCAGCACAGTGCTCTCAGACTTCTAAAGCTGTTACATAAATCACCCTATTTTCCTTCTTTATTGGAGCTGATCTCTTCAAATATACACTCACCAATGCGACCAGCAAGCTCACCTCCCTACCGCTATCATTAAGCAATAACGAGGAGCACGACTGTTAATCAAAAGCAGACTCCAATATAAAATCCTCTCAAAACTAGACTGGCCCACTTCAGATGTATAGCCCTGAAAAGATTCCAACTGCTGCAAGATTCTGCTGCAAGGTCCATTAAAAATACAGCTATTCCCACAACCACCCCACGCTTCCTTTGCTAGTGACGCTCTGCTACCGGATAGTTCTTCAACTAGAGACCTGTGGATCCCTTCTGCATAAAACTTCTTTCCCTTCTTTTCCTAAATCAGTCGGGCAAGTCCTCCAGACAGCAACTGGGACTGGTAAGGGTGACACTAAGAAGTTTTAAAACTAAGCAAAGGTGCAAAACCAGTCCCTTATCTCTCTGCTTGCTGCCTAGGGTCCTTTAAGGCAAAGAAAATGCCTCAGTCTTGAAGAAACTAGCAACAAATGCTTGAGGACAAAAACAATTTCATTCTTCAAAGCCTCCTGAAACGCGCCCATGTAGCTGTCTGATAGAGGTGGTGAGGGCAATGAGGGGTTTCTTTTTTCCTGTAGGTATTAAGGGTGTTATACACCAAGAGAGTGAGAGGTTTTCTGAGTCGGGTTCTGCATTTTCTGATGATTTTTGGAGATCTCCTGACATCACGAGGATGCCAGATATGTGGTTTGCTCATGTTGGGGTTTTTTTTGGTGGGTTGGGTTTGTTGGGTTTTGTTGGGTTTTTTAAAGTGTTTTACATATGGGCAAAAAAGATGGAAAAAATAATAATTTCCTGTAACCACGTTTACATTTGGAATAAAAGCTGTATTAACTCTTAACACAACTTTGCCCTCATGAGAGATGCAGCCTTGCCAGCCCTGGATAAGCTCTTAACCTCTGAAACAACTCTTTGTCATAATAATTGCAGCTAGCATAGCAACTTTTAAAGCCAAAAATCCTCAGGGTACCTCCAAAACATATCAAGAGGCTCTATTAAGCACAAGATTGAGGTTCCCATAGGGGCTCTCCTTAACACCAAGCAGTTGGGAATGGCTGGAGCTCTGCAAACAAAGAAGCAAACCCACAGGACTCCCAGCAGACCTCTCTAAATTTGCAAATACCTGAAAAAAAATGAACTCCACATACAGATATCTTAAACTTTCACATATGCTGATGGATTTATACCCCTGCTTTTGCCAGTCACATTTCTTGGGCTACAGTAGTCAGTGGAGCACAGGCTGAAAATGACCAAGTAAGGCTATTGGCTCACAGTGGGCCAAAAAAGTAACAAATTCACAGAGATTAAATCCCTGTGGTACAGGGGGCATCTGGATGTCTCCTGACAACTGCGAAGGACAGGTCTGAGGGCTGAAGCCCTCAGTGCTGGAAGCTGAAGAGAAGGTTCTTCCCAGTCTCATCTAGGGACATGTTGATGGCAATGAACCAGCTCTAAATGCTAATTCCCCATCAGCATGCAAAGTAAGGACTGCAGTGAAAAGTACGTGTCAGGTAATATAAACATGCAGATTCCTGTTACTTTTTCCTGCCAAGAACAGAGATTATGCGATGCTCATACCCTGCTTGAGGATCTAGCACCTTGTCTCTTGGGCAACAAGCTCTGGAGCTGTATTTCTAAGGGATACATCTGAAAGGGGGCACAGGACATAGCTTACATTGCTAACTGTGTGTGAAACAGCATTTACAGGAGGCTCTGAAAACAATGTTTTGATTGGGTTCTTCAGATCAGGAAGTATCTGAGAAGTTTGACTTTTGGAATTCAGCATTTCAATACTACAGTATAGTTGGCCAAGGACAGGATTCATCAGACACCCAATCACGTCCACACCTCAAACAGCAGCACCTTGGGAGGATAACACACCCCATCAGTGTGGTTCTCAGTTGCTTTCATCATTCATCTTCACCAAAAAAGATTCTGCAAACAGCTTACATGACATCAGGAGCCTTAAAATGGAGACAGATAGGATTCCAGCTACCTGACTGGACATCTCTGCTTCAGAGATATCTTGTGTTTTAAACAAGCACTGCAGCGCAGACACACCACTGAGATTTCCTTCCTCTGCCTGCTTAGGACCCACGCTGAGTTGACCATGCCCGCTCCAAGGGTGCAAAAGGTTTCCTGCAGCCTTTTTATGCTCCTCAGCTCCCTCACTAACTGACCACAGTTGCATCAAAGACCATTAAGGACTCTCTTCCTGTCTGTGCTTCCTTCTGAGCCACAAGGTCTCCTCACAATAAACACCGCAGACTTCAAAATAAAAGAAAGGGTATTTCCACGGTGGTTCTTTCCACACTGATTTCAAACCTGGGCCCTGGGACATCCACCAGCATCAAAACTGGCTTTTCCTGGGCATGACTTCCCTTGGTCTAAGGCTGCTGCTGTGAGGGAGTGTGGGCACCACTCCTGGGCCGATTGGATTGGAGGCTGAAAGGAGAGACAGAGTTTCCAATGCCCAAAATCAGCACAGGTGAGGCCACTCTTAAAAAAGGCTCCAGCTCAGAGCATGTCCCCAGTGAAAGGAGCCATGGGCAGAACAAGCCTATTGGAGGATTCATGGCTCCAGCCAAAAGGCAGCCATCTGGCATGCGAAGGGCTTCCTCCCTCTTAATGGTTCATGGAAAGTGGGACACAGCGGTAAACACCTTTGGGCTGGGACGCCCCAACAGGGTGCCTCTGCCTCTTGGATTTTCTCCAAGGCTTATCTGGAGGGAAATGGGGTGTGTATAACGATCCTGAGACAGAGACAAAGCTTTCAAAAGCACTAAATCCACACTGGATTTCCCATCCTATAAATTTTTGGATACAAGCCAAGCAAATCTTTACTTTTACTCTCAAAAGTCAGTCCTGCCCTGTCCCCTACTCTCTTCTAGTTTCTTCATATCGCCTCTATTTTAGGGAGCTGAAAGAGCAGAAAGGTTCCTGCACATTCCACTTCTGTTTTACTCAAAAAAATGTTTTGCAAACTTTCCTTATACAGAGCAACCCCGAAGTCTGATCCATTTTACCTTTCTTTCCCATCTGCCTGCTTTTTCCTGGGAAAAGGAATTGTTATCTCTGACTGCAGAGCATCTTCTGTCCATTCAGGTAAGCGCATCTGAGATGAAATAACAGGGTGCCCTGGGAGAGAACTGTGCCTGCTCCTACGCTAAATACAGGTAAAGACACCCCTGAAAGCATGGATTTGACATGATCCTTTCACATATTCTTTGACCTTCACAGATGATCAGGAAAAGGCAGGGAGAACCTTCATCTGGAGGCTCCAGGAGGCCAGCACAGGCCTGACACAGCCTTCGGGAGAAGGACAAGTCAGGAATAGAGAGGCCAAGAGGACTTTGTCGCCCACTTACTGTCAGCTCCCCCTGTCTCATGCCTGTCCAGAGGAGAACAAAAGGCAACGTTTTAAAATATTGGAGGGTGTGTGTCTCATTTTGAGGTAAAACCAAACCTGTTTGTTGTTTTTTTCCTCATTTTGATTGCATGAGAAGGGCTTGATCCAAAGAGGCTTGACCAAGGCATGGGGCAGCGCTGCAGCCACCCACCTCTGCATCACAAGGGGATTTTCTAGCAGTCAAACTACAGAGCTCCTGCAGTCAACTAACATCCCAGGGACATCTCAAACCCTCTTGGCTGGACCTTACAAGTGGAGGAGCTCTTCTGCACTGGTCCATCCCCTTCCTTACAGATGGAAGCAAGAGGTCACATACAGCATTTTCTGCATTTGGGTGTGGAGACACAAGGCAGGCTTCACAGCGTGGCCACATCCCTGATCAGCAGATAAATCACTAAGTCCAAGTATGAGCAAAGCCCTGCAATGGCTTTTCAGGCTTTCTGGGAAAGACCAACTCTTGTTTGAACAGGTATTTTCCTTTAACACTCTCTCCAAACAGCTTATGGTTATGAAGAGCATGCAGATGGAGGCACTGCAAACCCGCTCAGTGCAGGGTTTCACGCAGCACCTAAAGCCCACACCTGTGTGAGCAGCAGAGGCTCAGAAGCCAGAGCTTCCACACCTCAGAACCGAGGGGCTGTGGGATCACAACGCTGCCATAGATCCAAGGAGAGTTCAAATGACAAAGAAGGAAAACAAAGTTCAGCTTTGGATCTCTCAAGAAGACTGTTTAAATGTTGTGTGAATTAGAACAGCAATTTTTCCTTAATCTTGCCTCAAAACTTCTATCGTAGAGTATAATTAGAAATAATTTTACTGGCCTCAAGTTTTCTTTCATTACTTCTTTTAAAATCAGTTTTATAGCCCTTTTAAATATTATTCTGTGCCTGAGTCTAAATGACATGATAATTCATTGGCCACATTGCAGACTGAAATCAACCCCAAACCCAAGGAACGAAGCCTTTGTTATCATCATATTGTGATGATTAACAAGAGCAAGAAAAACTAAGCAAACAAGAACAACATAAAGCAAAAAAAAAACCCCCACTTTATCTTCTTTATTAGCATCGTGTGGGCTATGCAAATCATGCCATGTTTCTAACCAAGCCAGTCACTGGATCTCATCAAACTAAATGAGCAGAATTTGGATGGCAAAGTAAGCTTACAAAAGGGAGGTTCCTTAAGTCAGAATCATCAAGATCTGGCTTCTGGAGCTTTACTTTCTGTTCTATTGGCTTACAGCAAAGTAAGAGCACAAATAAGGCAGAATAGAAAGCTTAAAAGGCAATGAGGAGAATAACACAACTTATAAGGCACGCTCTGCTCATCTGACAATTCCCAGCATCCCATAAACACCAAAAAGCAATTCAGCCAGTGACCTTCAGAGAACTGGATTCCTTTATCCAGGGACTGCGTATTCAAGGTCAAAGTTCCACCAGACTTCGGTGTGCCAGGGTGGCATATTAGCTATTCAGCTGTAACTCCTGTAATGACAGGAGACAGCTGAGATCTGCTCAAATCAAATTACAGCTCTGATTATGCAAAACGCTGTGGTTCTGCATTTCCTGACACAGACTACTTCAGAGTGCAGCTTGAAGAGATCCGCTCTAAGATTTCTCAAAACAGGCAATTAAAACAAGAGAAAAACTAGTTTATTACTCTACTTGTCTTTGCTAAAGAACACTTTGTGACAAATTATATATACCAATGTGTCAACAGCTCAATATAAACACTGAGAAATATTTTGTAAGATATATCTCATACCGTCAGGGAGCTGTTTACAGGACAAAGCATCATCAAGATCCTTGGCAGTTGATGGGTCGATGGTGAAAATGCATTCTTTCCTATCCAAGGAAATAAAAAGAGAAGAAAAATGTATCTTCTAGTCATGAAGAAAGAACCAAAACACAGAGACCATCCGAGACAACCAGACAACCACCACCACGCTTTCAGAAGACTCTGTTGAAACATCTTCCAATCTCATCTGAATGTCTAAATCTAATCTATTAAAAAAACAACAACAAAACAGGTTTAGACCTTTAGGCATTAGATTCTCCTCCTTGGGTTTTGTTTGGGGTTTTTGTTTGGTTTTTTTTTTTTAATTTTTCTTTTTGGTTTAACTGCTTGCTCTTAACAGCTTTCATCTCATTACTGATTTTCCTCTGCAAAAGCTAAACAATTTAGCCCATCAAGTTCACTCCAAAGGAACAAGCAGGAAAAAGCCTTGATGCCTTGCAGCTAGAGTAAAAATAGATTGTTCCTAATTGCAAAGCTAAATGGAACACAAACAACCCCCATGCCCATGCATAAGACCAGATATCTCAGCATCTGAAGCTCCACAGGCACTGCCAGCACAGAGCAGAGGCAGCGGAACACGTACAAACCAAGCCGAATGGTAACAAAAATGAGCGAGAGTTTTGGTCTCGGTGAAGACACCCAAGGGGTGCAGCACTTTGGAACACCTGCATTGCCTATTGTGCACCAAAGTGAAAAGTAAATTCAATAGGAAACACCATGAAAGTTGCAGAATAAGAGAGCTCCAAATCAGCTAATTAGATCTAGCAAATCAAGTGGGTGTTTGGGAAAAACCGAGCGCCCTTCCACATGTGCCGCACTAGGTGGTACCTGGGATATGCAGCCCTGCCCTGGAGGGCTTATATGTGTACATCCTGTAGCAGTGGGTGGCAGGAACACACCAAGATGGACCACAGATATTGTCTAGGGCCATGCAGATGAGATAAAGTATCTGACTCAGGAATCATGATGTTTAATAGAGCACAGCCTGGCACCAGTGAGACCCAAAGCACTTAGCAAATAAAACTTCCCAAACTCCTGCATTAGGGCCTCCCTTCATCCTGGGTTACCCTACAGCAGATCCTTGTCTGGGACCCTGGACTGCAGCAGGGTTCACCCAAGCAACACGTGGAAGACAGTAAAGGAATGGGTTTGCTGGTTTACTTTGCTTTTATCTTAACCTTGAGATTAAGATCGGCCCCTCCCTAGTTAAAATATCCCCAAGCACGAGGGTATAGAGGCTGAGGCTGCTGAAGAGGAGATCAGACCACTTCTTTTTTTCCTTTCCCTTTGCTGCAAAAAAGCTCATCTCATGACAGCAACTCCCTTGCAGAGATGTATAATGAAAACATGTATTACTTTTCTTATACTAATATACTCCTGGGGCAAGAGAGGTGGGAGAGTGAACTTCTAAAGGAGCAAGTGTCACATGGAATTAACAAGTCTTAGTCTTTTTGCATGGGTGCCTACACAGCAAGAGCAACATCTCTACGTTCACAGACCCATCACTTCAGTACTTAAATGCTCTGGGTGGTATCTGTTGGTGTCAGACAGCTGGCAGCATGTATTTATATAATTCCACCAGGCACACTCAACAGACATTTTCAAAGACATAAAAATCAGTAAAGCACTTCACTGCCTTCTGAGACTTTGAAAATCTTTCAGGCTGCGCTAGCTTCCAGATTGGACAGCAAAGCTGCCTTAATCCCCAGATGCACGTTAGTTTCTGATCCTTCACATGCATCTAAACAAATTAGAGTTTGTGACACTGAAAGATATAAAATCTTTTCAACTACACCAGGACTTTGATCTATCACTGCTTAGCTATCCGGCACCAGGGATCAACCGATTTTTAAAGGCTTGCAAACAACCCCACACCTCCATATGTACACATTCCTTAAAATTCCCCCTAAGCACAGAATTTCAGGATACCTCCACCCCAAGGTACTGCACAACTTTCTTTAGGGAACTGTGCTTATGCAGATACACAGACACTTTTGCTACAAGCAGTGTGGGGCACGCATGTGTGCCAACCTGCAAGTAGCAATACAACAGGCCCCACTAACTCACAGAGTATAAAGGCAACAGCATCCAGGCACTGTGACCGCCCCCCCCCCCCAATCTAGTAAATCTTCTTTTAAGTTACTTCATTTAAAAGAGCAACTGCGAGTGAACAGACACTAATGGCTTGCTTTATCTGACAAGGGAGCAAAGAAAAGCTTGAAATGCTTCTTCAAAGAGAACATGGGTTCCCATGTCAGGGGAATAGATAGCTTATCCCAGATGTTCGGGGCCTGCAACCACAAGCATCTGCCACCCATCGTGAATTGTAGCTCCAGGCAGTTCAAAAATTAGCAGATTGGTTTCAACGAAGTGCATATTTGCAGCCTGCCCTGGAAAGGAGTGAGTGTAAATACGCAGGTGCCAAGCTCTGAGCACATGTATGCAATGGCAGCAACGAATGGGCTGCTTTGCTGAGGTGTATTCAGCCAGTCAAATCTACTGCAGAGGTCAGCCCCAGCTGCAGTTCAGAGAGTCCAAACCTGTGAGGTCACAGGGCAGACCCCAACCCAGCAGCGCTTCATGCACAACTCACTGCCCTTCTGTACACACCAGCCAGGCTCTGAGCAGCCTCTCAGCGTGCAAACTGCAGGCGCAGACACAGCTCGCCAGCTGAGGTGCTTAAACTCACAAGAAGCAACATTGAAATGGGGTCCAGACAAATACTGACCCGGTATTTCTCACCAGCATTTCTGTGAGCAGCACAGCTGGGATATGTTTTACCCCCAGGCTCAGATCTGCTTCTCCTTTAAAACTACTCAAGGGACTTGGACTTGTTGCTTGTCACAGGCAGTTTGTTCTGGGCACAGACTGTGAGGTGAGGTAAGAAAGTCACTGAGCAAGTAACACCAGGAAATGATACTCCCTGGCATCAGGACTCCGCAGGGCTGTTGCGGAGCCGATGGCCAGGTAGTCAATGGGACAAGAGAAGCTGATGTGCAAGCAGAGCACAAAGTTCACAGCAGTGAGATGATCCTGGCACGCAGGAGGACACCTGGCTGAAGTTTGCTAAGCAAATTCCACTCACCAGTAGCTGCAATATTAGGTGTGATGATTATATTTCTGGTTTTCAGTTTTTATTACTGGAGAAGATTCAGATGGCTATAGGAACTGGGACTGGCACATGGGAGAGAAAGCGTTCCTCCAAGCGATGGGACAGCAGCACTGAGCCCAAGGGCAGCACCCCGTACACGTGCACCTCCAGGGCAAGGTCTCCACAGAATGCATGTTCTCAGCTATCTCCTCCTGCTTTTCCTCCAGCCCCACGGCTATCACCTTTTATCTCCAGCACACTGCAGAGAGCTGCCTCGCAGCCCAGAGAGAGTCGGTGTGAGGAGCAAGGGGGAAAGGCTGAGTGTGGGCAGCACAGTCTGCCTGCTGCTCTGCAAGATGTCCCCTCCCCGGGCATCTCCAGCCACTCGGGTACAAAGCCCCAGGGGGGACCCAGGAGGCAGCTGACAACAAACATCTGGGTGAAGAAATAACATTGCTCCCAGCTATGTGGCAAAGTCTGCTCTGCAAAGAGGAAGGAGCCATTCAAATTCCTCCCCTGACCATACTGTCTGGCTGTACAGTACCTCAAAGGCTGCGGCACGAGAGATCTCAGAGAGATCAGACCACATTTCTGACCATAATCTACAATAAACCAACCTGCAGCAGGCTACTACACCTCAAAGCAACCGTACTTTTTATGCACCTGCTAACAAAGATTGTTTAAGTACAGATGCACATTTACACTGACCACAGGTAAATACAAATTGGCAGCTGTCCCCAGCTTCTGGAGGGCCACCAAGATGTCCTTGTGGGTTAAGGAGCTCGATCACCTTTCCCCCTTCTTTAAAAGTCTTGAAGGAGCCATGTCTCATTGTCATTACAGCTAATAAAAATCTGTTTTATTCATTTCAAATTGTCAAAACATACTTTGTAAAAGTAACGAGATGTTCCAAGCCCACTCGTTCCAACATACACACAACTTGGTTAGTTAAAGGAAACCAGTTCAGGAGATAGACACACACACAGAGTTAAGAGATTTTCTGGCCTTCGTGCTGGAAAGGACTAGAGATAAACATGTGCCTTTAAGAACCCTTCAGCACCAACTGAAACCAAACATTTCAGTGTGGAAACTTCTCCTTTTTATGGGACCTGCTTTGTCCAAAACATACGTTTAACACAGGTTTCCAGAGGTGGACTTGCTGTGGCATGGCACTTTTGCCAGTGGAAGAATGAAAGTCTTTTATCCCTTCTCCTCACCAGACATTTTATGCACTGGAGTGAGTCAATGCCTGCAAGAACTCAGGCTCTCGCACCCAGCGTGGTAGACCTGCAAGAGTCAGGAGAGTACGTGCCATGAACGCTGCCCAGACCCTGGCAGCCCTAGGCAGCACCTGGCACCACTGACCCAGGCACCTCTAGCCCTGAGGCAGCAAGAAGAGCACTGCCAAAGACAAGGCTTGCATGCTGGTTCCACCTGCCATCTTGCAAGTCAACCATCTGGGGAAAAAAAGATTGCAGCACTGAGGGCGTAGCTTATTAGATAGTAGCGACAGTGTGCACGTACATGGGCTAGTATATCAATCCTAATTACAGGAAAGCTAATTAAGTTTCTCTTTGCACAGCTTAAGAAAGCCTAATTAAAGTGGACAAGCATTATCTGTAGGGCGGTTAGGCCTTTTGCCTTGAACAGGACCTAAAATGAATGGCTAGTGCAGTGGTGGAGGTAAGATAAGTGGCCTGTTGGTGAGCTGGAATTACTGTCATGGTAATTAAAACAGTCACAGATCACAGGACTGCAACAGCAGTTTGTTTTTCTTTGTGCAAACACGTCCATCTATGCAATGGCATTCGGAAGATCCAGCTGAGGGAAACACTGCTCAGGCGGTGCGGCGAGGGTTGGCACAGACCCTCACCGCCCTAACAAATGCCAACAACCATGACAGAACAGCTCAGAGAACTGCATGTACCCAAGATGTCCTTACCAGCTGAAGTGACCATTTGTGGGAGGCAAAGTCCTAAAGAAGTAAGTATGAACTGGCTGTTTGGGAGCCAGAGAAATTGGAGGATGGAGGAAGGACACCCGAGAGCACAAGTCAGCTGGGCACCTTAACCATCCTCACTGCTGCACGCCATAAATCACACCAGCCCCCCCAGCCCTGGCTGCAGTCACCACCAAGTCAAGTCAGATCAAAGGCCCAACTTTGCCTTTTGCCTGAACTCAGACTGCTCAGGGCTGCCAAGTCTCACCAGAGAGAAAGAACAAGCTGTGAGCCTCTGCAGACCTCAGCAGGGAACCACCGAAGTTCTCCCAACAGGAGACCCAGACACAGGGATGAGTGGAACCAAACAGAGAATTTCAGTTGGAAGGGACCAAAAATGATCATCCAAGTCCAACTGCTTGATCAATTCAGGGCTAACTAAAATAACCATGTTCTTATGGGCACAGGTCAGATGCCTCAAATGCTGGCCGGCTTGGGGCATCGACCATCTCTCTTGGAAGCCTGTTTGACCAGCCTCTCAGAAAAGAAATGCTCCCTCCTGTCCAGTCTAAACCTCCCTGGCCCCGCTCTGAACCATTCCCATGTGTCACCAGATACCACCGAGGTGAGATCGGCGCCTCCCTCTCCACTTACCCTTCTCAGGAAGCTGACAGAATTAAGGTACCTGAACTTAATTGCCATGCTTACCTCCCCCCATCCTGACCCTCTCCCAAGAACAACCTTCAGAGTGAAGCCATCTCCCGCAAAGTTTACTGGTCATTTATGGAAACCGGCACATCCAAAACAACTACAGAAGAGAACCAAGAGCCCACCAGGAGCCACGGCACTCACTAGCACAGAGAAGGTGGCTGAAACCCACTGCCTGTGAATTCCCAGCACACAGACACCACACGAGTGAAGACTCAAGCAGCTTGGGGGATACCCACATGCGGGCAGTCCCGCACTGTGCCAGGCTCTGTGCTCACAGCCACAGTCCATCCAGTCATCCAGCAGCTCCTGAAGCACCAAGATAAATGTTCTGCAGAAGCATTAGCCTATTGCCAAAGACCAGACTGCTACAGCTGCAGGTGAGACAATAATGACCATTATTTTGTTTATTAATTTTAGGCAGTGCAAGCCTTCTTTAAACTCAAGTATGTCAACACTAAGACTTTTACAGTACGAGTGACTGCATGTCTAGACACTTACAATGCATTTACATTCTTCTAGGGACGCTTTAGATTGCCCTGTTCTCTCCACTTTGTGAGTACATACAATAGCCTGGTGGGAGTGAAAGCTCAGCCTCCTCGTTTACCCATATTAACTTCAGCTCAGAGCTGGCGTTTTAAAATTAAGCACAGCAAAAGCACTTTCAGAATCTTTAAGCTCTTCAGGTCATTTCTAAGACCCTGCTGAGCTTCATCTTGGAAAACTTAAACAGACATAATTTCTGAGAGCTGGAAACAGTTGTTTTAAACTTGGGAACAGGCATCCTAGAGCTGTCAACTCACCCCAGTGAACGCTACTAACATTTTTTCACACAACAGTCCAATTGTTATGGCAACCACAAAAAAAAAAAAAAATCAATCTCCTTCTTCAATCACACGTAAACCCAACTCGACCACGGTGTCTGCGCAGGTTCGTTCTAACGTGCCAATAAGCATGGGACCAATTCCACCCAGGCTCATCACTCAAATGGGGATGAAGTACGCTTTTTCCGAGAGAAATTTCAGGGAACAATCAGTACCTGACCATCTTAGAAGCTTTAACATCCCACTCCTAAAAACATCTATTACGTGTAGCATCTACCACATTTGTCACACTTGATTTTGGCAGATTTTAGTTAAAACCCCAGAGTGGCGGCTTCCAAGGCAGATTCTTAAAAGGAATATATTAAAAAACCCCATGCAGTACCCAGGAAAAATCTCTGAAGGCACTCTGAATGCCCTGCAACACGCTGAAAGAGACACTCAACGCATCACAAAACTCTTCTGCACGGTGCATAAATTTCAAAATGAAAGGAAATTATGAAATAATTGGAAGTAAAAACCGTGCCCCCCCCCAACACTAATTGTCATAAACCCCACAAAACTCCAGCACAGCAGAAAATGCACCGAAAGCCCAGCTTTCTACATCAAGCCAGTACTGTTCTTTTTAATTTCTCTGTGTTTATGTTATACTTAATGTCCTGTTCTGGTTCAGAAAACAGACCTTGGTCCAAGAGAGCGGCTGACAATGACTCCTCATGTATTACACATCTCCCAACAGTAAACATTTATATTTTCACCAAGGACTGCTCACTGGATTGCCGAACCAGAATCAATTATCCCTTCTATATATTTCTGGCCTCCAAGAAAGGAGGAAGACAAAAAGAGCGCTGCAGCCTTGTAACATACAGAAATGGCTTGAAAATCCAACATATGTATATATATATACAAACGAGATCAGAGTCTCTGAGACACCAGGTACCAGCACTATTTCCTACAAGTCAAGCTGTAATTGTGCCACAAATATAATGAGGTCTCTGCACCACCACTATCCCACGCAAGAAGGTGGAGTGTAATTGAAAATGCACTTGCATTATATAAACTACTTTAATCATAGATGCACAGAGCTAGAAATGGAAGAGACATTAGGTCATCCAACCCCCATAGGTCAGAGCCGGACTACCCATGACAATACATTCGCAAGGAGTTTCTCCAGCATAGTATTAAGCATCTTTAGTGATGGAGTTTCCAATGCTTTCTTTAGCAGCCTGAGCTACAGTCTATTTTAGGTAGGACAGGAAAGGTGTCCTCTTCGTTTTACCTTACTTGTCCTCATAACACCCCTCCCTATCCTCCCACCACCTTAAATGATTCTCGTTTTTTCATTTTAGGCTGCATATTTTAACTATCAACTACTACATCCCTCACAAACTTCTAGTTTGTCTGCTGGCAAATACACATTGAACAGTTAATCCTTCCTTGTAAATCAATCCCTCGTCTCCCAGAATATTTTTCTTAGTCTTTTCCAGACTGTCTCACTTATCTATGCTGTGATACCTCCAGTACCACTCTGCCTCATACAGAACACCTCCTGCATGCACACCATCTATACTACAATTTTTTAAATTTTTTTTTTCCTTTTTAGAAAGTGTGGGTCTGAGAACAATCTGGAAACAAAGATCCAATCACCCAAAATCTTCTGGTCCCAGCATGCTTTGGGCCACTCTGCTCCCAGTATTCAGGATCAGAATGGAGCCAGAAGGAAAATGTTGTTCCTTGTAACAATCAGCCTGTTCTGTTGGTGAGCGATCAGCCCTGAAATGCCACAGTGGGGATATGCTGCCACTCCTACTGAAGAAGTTCTGGGTTTCTTCATCTACAGCATTAGAGATGGGTACCTGGGTTGACACTTGGATCCTTCGCCTCCTGCCCAACCCTGAGGCATCTGACCTGTAGCCAGAGAAGGGCACCAGCAAAGCACAGTAGTGTCAAGGAAAGCAGTGGTATTTGGCACACCTGAACCAGGACACTCAACATATAAAAACACAGGAGAATGGGGCACTTTCTTCTGTTCATCAAAAGCCCACCTTGTGACCCAGCAGAATCCTGTAAGAACGAGCACGTTCTCCCTCCATTATTCTCTCCATTAAAACAACCTGCTGGGCAGGACAGGAACAAGACTGTCTAACAACCCAGTCACAAAAGTTATTACAGTTTTCCACAGCTAAACAGAGCAAGCTTAGCTCTTAACTGAGCAAGCTTATTCCTGATGGCCTACAAGATCAGAACGCAATAATCCCATCCAACCACATGCCACCGACTCTGCTTGTAAGATGCACTTCCAGTGACCACACGCCTCTTCCTGTAAGGAAAAACTCCAGTGAAGTTGCCAGTGTGTCTGTGTACACCAGCCACTGGTAGCAACAGCCTCTGAGAGCAGAGACCATGCATCATTTTGCACAAAACAGTGTCACCATAATGGCCGTAGCTATAGTGTAGTAGAAAATGTTATGAAAACAGAGAGGAGGACCTGAAGAAGCCAACCAGAAGCGAGGAGCTGAATCACATCACCCTGACAGGAGCACTGTCAGAGTTTTACTCACTCAGCTAATGGGTGAGGATGGAGCTAATGCAAGCTCTCCTCACAGATCCAAGAGAGGTACTGTTCCCCAGGCTGCCCAGACAGCAGAAGTGCCCAGAGCAGGTACAACCATCGTGACCAGCACCTTCTGGAATCAATCCTGTTAGAGAGGGACTAGATCTGATATCCTTAGACACCACTGAGTAATCCTTTGTATGTCTTGTGTCTCCTTGTGGAGAACATTAAATTAGTCACAGAACAGCTCAGCAAGAGGGCAGAGATCATAATCTGGCCCTGTTTGTGTCTCTGCTCCATGCCAAGATAACAGTCAGGTCTGTAGCAATGTTGCTTATACATTTGCTAAACAAGTCGTTTCTCAGTTTCCATCAGAAACCAGAGCATTTTCACATATCCTATTATAGCTGAGTAAGTCTTGCTCTACTTAACACTAGCTTTTTGTAGTGGAAAATCTCCAGGAAACAAGCTGTTTAACGATGTTTTATCTGACTTGCACTCACTTCTAACTAAAGCCATCCACCTGCCTTGAAAAGACATCTGTTTCAGAGGCTGACTGCTTTCTCCAACATCCCTTGCACAGCTCAGGGCTGCAATTTTTACCATCAACCTCTAATTTTATCAGCCAGTAAACCCCTCGGGCATCTACAACAAAAACCATGCTGTCACATTGTTCCTTGTTACCAGCTGTAACAGTCACCAAGAAAGAAACGGGGGGCAGGACAGTACCTGCACTGCTCTCAGTGCTTTCCAGATGCTAAGAGTGCTGGGACCAGGGCTTTCCTCCACAGCAGACACAGAGCAGAGCACCTCCACCCTTTCCTCCCTTATCAACCAAAGGAAGGATGCTACATCTCAGAATGATCAGCCAAGATTACAGTTTAGCCTTTAATAACCTGCATAGCTTTAGGCCAGTTGCAATTGAGGTCAGATGCTGAAATACCAAGATGCAAATTTTAGCTGAAAGCTTCATTGCACTCCTAGAGCTCTTTGCCTGCATGAGCAAAGTTCATTAACTTATTAACTGTGCCTTGCAAGGGAAGCAAATGAGCATTAATTGTCTCCTGCTGATGCTGTGGACCCTTGCTGTCCCCTGGTCTGACACACTCCAGGCCTTTTGGCCTCAAGGGAGGAATGGGCAGTTGTGCTGCCATTTGGAGGGACCTCAGCAGGGAAATGGGCTGCTGGGAATCTCAAGAAGAACAGAGGGAAAAGCAGATTTCTATATGTGGGGAGGAATGCACCAGTATCTGCTGGGGGCTAACCACCTGGAAAGCAGGTTGGCAGAAAAGGACCTGGAGTCCTATATGAACAAGTTGAACATAAACCAACAATGTGGCCTTGTAGCAAGGCAGCCAACTGTCTCCTGCACTGCCTTAGGAAGAGTGTTGCCAGAAGGTCGAGGCAATCAAACCTTCTCCTCTACTTGACACTGGTGAGTCCACAGCTGGAGTGTTGTGTCCAGTTCTGGGTTCCCCAGTACCAGGAAGACATCAACGCACTGGTGCAAGTTCGCTGAAGAGCTTTGATGATGATTAAAGAATTCGAGCATCCAAGTGACAAGGAGAGGCTGAGAGAGCCGGGACTGTTCAGCTCAGGCAGGGAGATCTTATCAATGTGAAAACATACTCGATGGTAGGGAACAAAAGTCAGAACCAAACTCTTCTCAGTGGGATCCAGCAACAGGCCAAGAAGCAATGGGCACAAAGTACAGGAGATTCCATTTAAAGGTAAAAAAACCTGCCCACATTTTTACTGTGAGGACAACTGAACCCTAGAGCGCGTTCCTCAGAGGGGCTGTGGAATCTCCATCTCTGAAGATATCCAAACTCCAAACAGACACAGTCCTGAGCAGCCTGGTCTAGTTGACCCTGCTTTGAGCAAGGGAGTTGGAGGAGATGATCTCTAGAGGTGCCTTCCAATCTCAACCATTTGGTGATTTGCAGCATTTCTGCTCAGTTGAAGTCAGTTTCTGCTCCTCAGACCACATCCATCTTGTAGATATTTCAGAGTTTTTTGCCACAGCACCCTTTCTCTGCTCAGTATTTTTAGCTCATTGTTTTGTATTTTGCCAGCTGAGAAACTGCAGTTTGTAATTTTACCTTCAGCTTCATATTTCTTCTTAAAAGTGAATACAATGTCCTGTTTATAATAATAAAATCACTAGTTGGCAGGATGACATCAAATGGAAAAAAAGAAAGCAACTGGAAAATTTAGAGCAAGCAATTTTGAGTGCCAAGTTTCACATTTGTAATAGTCCAGCGGAGGTCAACAGGCTCACTTATTATTAGGCAAATGGTAAAGAAATAGCTATCCTCAAGTTCTTCCATGTTAGACTATATAAACCATCTCTACTTGAACAGGCTCTAGTGCTTTCCAAGAGAGTGATGTTATACATTTTCCACAGTAACACCAACAATGGGAGACCAGCAAAAGGCAGAACAGCTTTGCAAGGAGCAGCCTTTTTTCTCTCTCCAATATTTAGGTTTTTGTTTCCCACTATGATCGGACTTTCCTGGCTTTAATTTCTTGCCCCAGTTAAGGAGTAAAGGAAACAAAAAAAAAAAAAGAGATATGAATGAAATTAGAAACATTTGGAATGAGTCTTAGAAATAGCTGTTGGGTTCCTTGGATTCCTGGCGGCACCTCTTCAAATGGTCTCCCCCTCCAGCCCCCGTCTCCCGCACCTACCTCTGAAACCCATGTTTCCTCCTTCACACTGACCCCTCAGCTGTTCAGGGACTGCATTTTGTCCCACACCACTGAAACATTAAGTGCAATGCAAAGCAAACAAGGAAATGAAAATTACATGGTGAAACACTGGAAAAGACTGGAAAACGGTTGAAACTTTGCACCCACCGAAATCTGTCTATGACACAAATCCTCCAGTGTTTCTCCAAAAGCAGAAACCAAACCCCTCTCCAACTTCTAACAAAAAAATACCAGTTCCAGTCAACCTGAATTGTAAAATGAGAACTCTGCTCCTACCTGTATTGTCACATCTAGAGTCTCCAGAGGGGAAGGTTCCTGACCCAAGCTGTTCTGATATCTTAGGAAACTTCATGCTGCCTCTAAACTACAGCTGCGGTACACACCACCAGTGCCTGACACCTGCCTACTGCTTTCCAATAGAAGTTTTCAGTGCACTTCAAATCAGTCAAGCTGGAAGCACAATACTTGCCTAGTTTTGCAAACAGATAAATCCATGCAGGTAACAAGCAGGTGTCCATGGCAAACCCATGTACTGGTGGCAGAGCAGAGGGTTAAATCAGCTAAAAGATTTCAAAGCCATCCACGAGGTTTGGATCTTTTCTGCCTTAAGTAATATTAAACTATTATGTAAACCTTTCTTTGTGAGCCATCACTGGAGAAACGAGGAGGGGAAAAAAAGAAAAAAGGATCTCTTGGAAGCAGTTCTGCACAGGCTAGGTAGGTGAGATCACAGTTGCTATCCAAACAGACTATGCATGGCAAGAACAGGCTTCCTGTAAAACTGAAAGACTTGCAGGAAGATCAAGGAACATATTTACAAGATGGCATGGACAAAATATCCTTCCCTCCTCTTGCCCAGCCTCAGGAGCTTGGTGAAACACACTGTCTCACTTTCATCTCAAACCACACTCACAAATGCCTCCGGTGCAGAACCTCTACCTCCATGCTCTGTGCACTGACTCATCAATAGACCCGACCACACTCGGGACACTGGTTAGGAGAACACAGGTTACCCTTTGAGGAGGAAAGGGTTGTTTCCCTTGGTGAAAGGAAACAAGGAAAAGTTATCTCAGGAAGAGAAAACCTAAGATTTGCTCTGGTCTCAGTTCTAAAATCCAAAGGCTTAATGCACAGCCCTATAAAATTTATAGCTGTGTTGCAGACTGGAGAGGATATACTGCAGCTGAAAGCGTTCTCAAGCCAAGCTCTAATTTGTGTTTACTCTAGTCAGATGAGCAACGTGTAAACTGAATTAGGATGAGCTCTTTAGAAGTGTTAACATGGCTGTTTCAGGAGGGAAGCTGAGCCTTTATTTCATGTCATTTATCTTGTATTGTACTCTCAGAGTACTGCACGCTGTCTGGGGAGCCTGACAGATCTACATGCACGAGGTACACCAAAGATGGGCACTCATGGAAGCAGGTGCCATCAAACACAGCATGAGATCCTCTGGAAAACAAGGCATGACTCCCACGTGCACCCAGACCAGACCCCCAGGTTTGGGTGTATTCCTCTGATGGGGCCTGTGCCAGCACGTACCAGCTGTTTGTATCATGCCACACACCACAACACACTTATTGCTGACAATACGAAAGCTAACATTGAATATCATGATAAAGCCAAGCCACCTTGAGTCTCTCAAGGTCTGATGGGCAAGACCAGAAGAGATGGTGGCCAGGTCTCCAACCGCAGACCCTCACTCAGCCACAATTCATGCTATGTTTACTAATAAAACTCATGTTTTCCTGAGTAGACAAACCTCTCAGCTCTGAGGAAACAAAAAAAAAAGAAGATTCACCTTTATTTTACTGTCCATAACTTGAAGTTTCATATTATCTCCATATGTTTTTAGACCACAGACCAGTTAGTCAGTGGTGTGGCAGCTGACATTAAAAGGATTAGTAAATTAAGCTCAAATAATTGTCTTAAAAATCTTGACTGTTAAATGTTTATATTTGAGAGGATCAAAAGGAAATCTACTTTGTAGTGTGCGCTGTGGTTGAGAAGGGGCAGAGAGGGATTTAAATGGCTTAACTGCAAAACTTATCACCTTGATAAGACCCAGTGTAATAATTCAGCAATAAAAACAAGAAATACACTTGGAATTTGTTTCCAAAACTGATTGTCTGACTGGAGGCAAGTCAAGCTCTTTATTTGCTTGAAAGAACTTGGTCAGAAGAAACAGAGAATGCTATTGAAATGTGGTCAAGAACATAAAAATAAGCAGTTTCCAGTGACTTCTTTCTGAACTGCGGGGTTTTGGGGTTAGGGGCCTATTTAGTTAGGTTTCTAAAGCTACTCAAAGTCTAATCTGGATCTGCTATCTGAGCGTTACCACTCGTCAGTCAAGACTGTGACTCCCTCCTGATTTACCTCATTGTATGGCAACGGCAATCCAGTAAAGCTGAAGCAGGAAGGGGGCTTCAGGCTACAGGGCAGGATTAAGCCCAGAGTAACATCTGGAGTCCAGGTACAGATACAAGTTCGTACACTCAAACTGCTAACACCAATGCCAGTAACACAGACAAACTGAGAGGGAGGGGAGCTTGCTACATACATGCAAGTGCTTGTCCCAGTGCAGAGCCTCGAGGAATCGGGCTCACAGGGCTGTTACAGAATCACAAAGTTGGAAAAGACCTTTAAGATCAAGTCCAACTGTTCCTGTCCTATGCTAAACCATATCCCTATGTACCTCATCTACCTGTCTTTTAAACACATCCAGGGATGGTGACTCAACCCCCTCCTTGGGCAGCCTGTTCCAGGCCCTGACAACTCCTTCAGTGAAAAAATGTTTTCCCTAACATTTAATCTGACCCTGTCCTGGTGCAGCTTAGTGCCCTTTCCCCTTGTCCTGTCACCTGGCTGAAGAGACCACTGCCCACCTCTCTACAACCTCCTTTCAGGTAACTGTAGACAGTGATAAAGTCTCCCCTCAGCCTCCTCTTCTCAAGGATAAACACCCACAGCTCCCTCAGCTGCTCCTCATAAGATCTGCTCTCCAGACCCTTCACCAGCCTGGTTGCCCTTCTCTGGATTTGCTCGAGGACCTCGATGTCCTTCTTGTAGTGAGGGGCCCAGAAGTGGCCACAGCGCTAGAGGTGTTTCACCTCAGCAACACGCAAGAAAGCAACGGATCCGCCAACTGAGGCAGGGCACTCTAGCATAAGCCAGGATGGGAGTGGAACACACCATATCATCTTAGTAATATATTTATTGTTCCGATTCCTTGCATCTTCCTTTATTGCAAGGTGAGATTCTAAACAAATTACTTTTGTCTTTCAGTCTTTTCTGGTAAAGACGTCACCAAGATCTGGCGCTTTGGAGAACAGCAAATCCACTGGTTCTGGGCAGACCAGCAGTGTCAGTGTCTACCACCCAACCAGGGAGCTCCCAAAAGGTGGTGGGAGCATCACTAAGTTACAGGGACGGGTAATGTGAACAGCATGGAGTTGCCAGGCCGTAGGGAGGGACTGCAATTGCCCGCTGCTGACCTAATCGTGAGGCGTCATAAACTCCTTATGACACCAGTTCTTCAAAGCAGAGAAAAATGTTGAGACTAGACAGGAAAACACAGGACAGTCTCTACCTGCACTTAAGTTTCAGAGTAACAATGTCCAAGATCATTTGATCGGCCAGGCATTCAGAAAATCTCTGCTATAAAACTACCACTAAAATACGTAATGCATTCCAGACAAAAACATAAAGCTTTCACATTAGGTGCCAAACACCGAATTTTCAGTTTTCAATAGTCCTTTTGAGAAAAAGACACTCTGCCTCGCAAAATACTTCTCCAAATAACCCATCTTCTGGGTTTGTAGGGACTTTCAAAAGCAGTCTATGTCCATGTAACACAGCAGGGCTAGTGAAGCCAGTGCCTTTTCAAAGCGTGATGAAAGCAAAACAAAACAACACAACCCTGCACCACCCCGAGAACGAGTGTCAGACCCCATGTTTTGGTAGTTACCTTAAATCTCTTCTTTTGGCCAGCTCTCCTGGTGAGATGACCCAGGGCAGGCTCTGGGGAAGACATTCCAGGGCTTCAGGGGGAAAGTCAGAGAAATCCACACCATACTCCATCAGGATGCCTTCTGTTTCCGGCTCAATCTCCCCAGCCTGTCCAAGGCTTTTGGCCAACTGCCTGCAGAAGAAAGAGATGCATTTTTTTTAAGTGTATAAATACTACTGTCACGTTGTTACCGTCCCTGCAGAGAGGCTGCTGAGCCCTCAGACATCCTCATTCGCTTCTCCCTTGGTTTTGGCAAAGGACTTAGCAGGAATTCAGACCATACCGTGACTTATGTCTGCTGGAGATGCAAAACACTAGCCAGACAGTACTTGGGACTGTCTTGTGGATCTGATTTTATGGAGACATTTTATACTATTAGGTTTTTTTATCTGATTTTTAAGGAGATGTTTTATATTACTAGGTTTTTGTGGAGGTAAAGAAGTGTCAAACTGTAGGAAAAAAAAGATACATCCAACAGAGATAAGAAAAGCACAGCCCTCCACACAGGCAGCTGTAGCTTTACACATGGCTGGCTCCCCTGAGATCCCCCTTCCTCTCCTCACTGCTGAAAAACATGACTCACTGCCCACGATCTGAAATGGAGAACAGGTTCCCACCAGATCCCAGACAGCTCTGCAGAAAACAGCTTCTGGGGAGCTCAGCATACTGCTCTCCATCCCAAAGGATACAACACTCTGCCTGGGGAAACTGATGCCCTGTGAGTACATCATAGGGTGTGCAGAGCCTTCACTGACTTCCTCAGAGGAGCTGCACAGACACACACCTACAGATCATCTTTCCAACCATTTTCCAGGCACTCCAGGCACTTTCTAGGACCTAAACATTTCCAGTAGTTTATCCCTCCTTTCCTAGCTAAGCAGAAGCCTCAGAACCAGAAGCCAACTGGAGAGGATCCAATGATCTAGAAACAAGTCATAGACAGGGAAAACTGTCCCCCACATGCTAACTTCTTTGATGAAGTATTCTGCACATGTGTGGATGAGGTTGCTGCTTTATAGTGCTTAGAGAAAGCTTCCATCTGCTCCAGTGCAAACCTCAGCACACGTTTGTCTGAGCACTTTGGGGTCAAACAAGTTCAGTTCTGGACACAGCAGGCAAGCCAGGACTCCAAAGGAGTAGGAGGTTTGTCCCTCCCTACCTGCTTACAACTACTTCATGAGAACCCATGTCCCACGGTGGCTCCCCTTGTCCCCTCTCTCACCCCCAGACTGCTCTACAGTACAGCAATAAGTTATTTTATTTTGTTTAATATACTGCCATTTGGGGAAAATGGGACATTACAGCCAATGGAGAGAATGCTACTGCCTGAAATTAAGGCAAATCCATCAAAATATGACACAAAAGAGATGGGTAATAACGAGGGCAAAACCAGCCACTCTAATAAGTGTTTTTCCACTGCATAAAATACCCAATCATTATATTGATCCTTCTGCTTTAATCCCAATGAGTGAGAACAGGCACTAATTACTTTCCTAAATTGGGGCCAAAACAGCGTGCTTGTCATTTGGACGAGCAAGATGCTCTCAGGGCTTCAAATGTGCCATAAAGCCAGCGAACAAACCCCATCCACACAGCACAAGTGAGCCCATCTCCTTTATGGGAGCCAAGCTCTCTCTCCTCACAACGGGAAGGGCTGGGTAATAAACCTGTCACGTGGCGCAGCGCGCTGGAAAGGATGGGGCGCATCGTGGTGTGGTAAATTGTGGAGCTCACATCGCCTGGCTTTAAAATAAAAATGAAAACAAGGATAAAAGATATTTCCCTCCATTGTTTCACTTTTATGTACAAACTGTACGGCAGAAATACGGGTGTGTTTGGCATGGAGGCAGAGTTCTCTGCTCCTGCAGCTTGGTCCCAGCCTGATCCTTATTTTAATGTAAATAAACGAGGCATTGGTTTTATCTCCCTCTCTCTAAGCAGTAACAATAAACCAGAGAAATCACCACTTCATTTCAAACACCTCATGAGACTGAGCAAGGCTGAGCACATGGGTCTGCAGGCCCACCAGCACCACCAAGCCTGGACTGGAAAATGGAAAGGAAAAGAGAGGACATGTTGCCCCACCAGAAAGAACCGGCAAAGGCTCCGGTCTCAGGTGTCCCTTCTCCTGGAAGGGCAGAGCTGGGAAGTGCACCAGGAGGGCGGCTGGACGTCTGCATCACCAGTCATGGAAAGCACCTCTGAATGCCAGAGCTCTTTCCAGCTCAGTCTTGAAACCCATGTTCTCTTGATCCGTTTACTGGAATTAGATTATGAACCGTAAGGAGTTTACCCAGAGGTTTGATATAGGACTAATATTTTTTTAATAGTAATTAACATTTGATTTACAGTGTTCCAGGGAACATTTCCCAAGTACCTTGAATTAAAAAGTGTACAACTGACTTTAATTGGGGCCATGCTACAGTCATGCAGACATGATGACTTGCATCAGAGCAGAATCTGACAGGACAGCATGTGATCAAAGGTAATGCATATAGGATCACCGATGGCCCCGGAGTAACAGCCAGGCTGTAACAATCACTCGGGGGACTCTGCGGCCACCAAGGGTAGCAAGAATAGTTCAAGAGGCTTATAAACAACAACAGGCACAGGGCCCAGCGGCAGTCAGACGTTCACTCCCAGGGAGTCACAGTGTCTGTGACACCCCAGGCTGGCGTGCATATCTTTCCTATTTCTTAAATATTAATAGGTTAAAAAAATTGTAATGGTTACAGACGTAACCATCTCTCCTGTGACGCTGGCGGAGCATTAGAGCATGAAGGGTCCCTTCAATACCCTCAGGCAGATGTCAGAGACAGTGGCAGTATGTGCTGGTGGGAATGTGCCATGGTCAGGGCGTCGGGCAGCGTGAGCACAGGGTGTTTCTCCAAAACAGCCACAGCTGCAGGATCACTGAACTGCTCTGAGCTGCTGACTCACTGGAGCTCAGCCTCCCATGTGAGGGTGCCTGGGGCAGAGCCACACTCCTGCTGCTGTCTCCCCGCCACATGGTGACACTGATCACATCTCACTGGCCACCCGTTCCTAGCAATATTCGAGCCCTCTCCACTCCCCAGGCTCAACTGAAACCAGTCAGCACGTTCAAAGGTTACATGATAAGAACCCACCAAAAAGACAAAGCATAAGTACATAAGGCTCGTTTCCTTTGGAAAGCTGGTCAGGCTCCCAAATTGGAATGAATAACTTCCACGGGGACCTAACAACCTTACTCAGTCTGTCCTGGAGCAGACTGGCCCACGGTCATCCTACATGGAGGGTTTCTTTCAACAGCAGACCACTGTACACATCAATCAGCCACCACTCTTAGAGGAAAGTTTGTACAGCAGCAGGAGAAGGGACAGGAAGGAAGGCCACCCAGCCGCTCCCAATGCTTGGAGCTTGCAGGCAGAACTACACAGATGTGATGAAGCCCAAAGGTCCCAGTGGAGATGGAGAGATGTCAGAGATGCAGGGCTGAGCATCACAGAGACAGAAAGCTGTGTCATGGGAATGCCCAAGCACCATTCCAACCATGGAGCTATCTCCTCCTGCCACCCACCATCAAAACGCAGAAGCAGCATGGTGCTCCCCATGAAGGTAGGGGCATCTCACACTTCAGAGTGGTACAGTAATGAGCAGTGCCAAGGGAATGCAGCTTTTCCAAGAGACAGTCATCTAACAAGGAGGTGTTATTCAAACAGAACTATGCTGCTTGAGGATCAGACCTTCCCTCAAGCCTTACAGTGAGCTACTCAAGGTATCTAGTCATTTGCTCTCACACCAAATGCATCTGTGAATTAAAACACCCAAACAAACAGAATAAAATGCCAGAGATTAATGGAATTCAAGCCACTTGGATGGCTTCAGAAAAAGCATCAAGTGAAGGAACATCCCACAATGTTCCATTTTATTGCAAATGCTGTCAAAAATCTTGTCCCCTTGACAGACCAGTATCTAAGCCCCTGACCTAGAAAAGCCCCAAGCCCCACATGACACAGAGGGAATCAGTGATTTGATATTTTACTACTACTTTTTTTAAATAGTCCAATCCATCATCCTATGTGGGGGCAAGAAGAAAAGACTCTGCCATAACCATCCAAACAGTGTGGAGACATCTGGACTAATTTTCCAAACAGCCTTAGACTCCAATATTGAGAAAAGGTCCCAAGAAAATAATTGTACATGACAATACTTGTAAAATTTGTCTGGAAAAGGAGAATATTTTGGAGTTGTTTTGTTTTATCTGTTACCTGATGCAGGTACAGCTAAACGGCACTTCACTGCCATGTCAAATCCACTTGGCAGGAAGGAGGGAGCTGAGCAGCACTCAGGGCATCCCCAGCTCCACGTGGAGCCATTAGTTCCTCCTTACTCATTCCCAGTGCAGTTGGGGTGACAGGGTGGCCTTCAGAGGGGACAGCATCTCATTGGTGACCACCAGGTGGCAATCATGACACAGAAACGCACCCCCATCCCCAAGGGGACCTCCAGGAACTGTCAGGTTGCCCCGGTGCAGGTGACCACCCTGGGTGACCAGTGCCACCGCCAAACTCCTGGCCAGAGCATCCCAGTGCTCCAGCCACAGGCGGCCACTGTGAAGAACAGAATATGCTGAAAATTGCCCTTGGAAACCAAGCACTGAACTTCCCAAGGGGCAAGGAAAGATGAGGAAGGTGCATGACCAGCCCAAGGGAGTTCAGCTGCAGGATGGAGAGTACCTGGAAACCCACGGCAGCGACTGCCAACTAGGGAGGGAGTTTTCCTTGTCATACTTCCAGCAGACTGTGATGGTGCAGAGTGATGACCTATAGCCTCTTTGGTCCAGGCACCTTCAAAACCACGGTGATGCTGCCAAAGGGCATCATGAAGTCTGTGGGCAGAACTAAGGGGCGCACAAGAAAGTTCAGAAGCATGCAATGTGCTGCAGATCACCCACTCCTCTCTTTCAGGTGGGCCACAACTAGCAATATGGTTTAGAAACAAGCTTATAAACCAGCTCAAAAGCAAACAGGAACTTTTGGGGCCTTCAAGAGGTTTCCTTGTCTTTCAGTGTTTAAACAACCACATATTTGCAGTGAAAAACAAAATGGGTCACCAAAGTTTTACACTCCCGTCTCCACAAGGCACTTACCAAAGTGCAACCAAGCCCCAGAGGAAACGGCTCTGTCTAAAGACAATCATGGACGGGTTTTTTTCCTGACAACACCCTTTACATCTTGGAAAGTACCAAAACAGCCAGAGGAGAATATACAATGTTGTCAGAAGCACAGATTAGAGACAGGTGCATTAGCCAACGAAAAAAGACATTAGCCCATCCTCTTAATTTCCCCCATTTCTGCTGGGAAGGGGGATTGTCCCTGACAAGAAGCCAAGCAGTACAATCACCCTCCAGTCTTTTCTCTGTTGGAGTCAAAGACGACAAAGAGGAAAAACCCCTGCCAATATGAAACTTAGTCACAGTGAAGTTCAGCGCACAGCCAGCCCCAAGTTAATTGGGGCTCAAAGGGAGGCCACTTCAGTTCATGCACTGCCGTTTAGCTGGGAAATACTCAGTGACTTCACGTCTCATGCGGTTCTCAAGGAGTACACGTGAAGCTTGCCATTACTGGGCACACAAAGCAGCCACAACTGATAACAAACTTAAACTCAGGGAAACAGGGACTTCAGTTTAGTTTACTTTTAGTTCTAGGGCTGATAGATCTGTGCCAGCATACTTACTCTTTAAAAAAACCAAAAGTTAAATTATGCAAGTTTTACGGTTTACCAGGAGTTTGAGCTGAGGACTCCAAAACTTATGGTGCTGAGACCACACATCTGTTGCACTACCCCATCAGAATAGCGCTCTCAGGGGAAGATCTCCATCATCTGTAAAATCTGATCACAGCATTGCCACAGGTCAAAGTTACCTACTCTGGACCTCTAACTAAACCAGAACTACTCAGTTTTTCCCAAGATAACTGAATAGAAGTGTCCACCTTTTCTTACCGAGACCCACTCAACAGGAAGCAACGTGGCCACTCCAGGTAGGCTCTTGGGACAGCTATTCCCCCAAAAAAAGTAAAAAATGCAGAAGCCCCCCAGCCCAGCATAGGCCATTTGAGTAGGATTAAAATCTTCTCTAAGGCAGTGCCTGCAGTTTGAACTCTGGACAGCAATGACTTTACATTGCCTCCTGAAAAATGTCAAGTGCAAACCCTTCTCATCTGCTTCAGAAGTGTATGAATCTTCCCTTGATTTCTAGTGTCCTTCCTTGAAGCAATGTAAATTTAAAACCACAAAAATCTGTGACTTTTTTCTACTTCTTATCAGTAAAAGGTTTCAAAATCAAATATGAGCCGCACAGCTACTGATCTTCTTCCTCTAGCAGAAGTGCCTATGCACTTTGTACTTGTACACAAAGGGGGGAAGGATCAAAAGGCTGCCAGCACCTGACGGTGCTCGTGCTGGTCAGGCTAAGTACCCGTGCATGTTCCCTCTGGACTGCAAGCTCTTTTGAGCAAAGACTGTAGGCTCATTAATGCTGTGATGTGCCAGCACACTGAAGCAAGCAAAGAAACTAAAGTTATGCACCCATGAGATTAGCTAGGGATGAGCTATCCTTAACCTCAACACAGTTTATCCACCAAATACCAGAGGGATACAGATATCTTATTAACAGAGGCCTGTGTTTACTATATGTATCGATGCGAAATCAAGAACTGGGACTAGAAATCCCAGTCACCTCTGATTCCAATGGCAGCAACGTACCCTGTTGCAAAGTTGCTGTCTTCTTTCCAGTCCACTATGCGACAGATGAAGAGCATATTTGAATAGTCCTCAGGCCTGGTCACAAAGTCTGGAGGGCAATCAGCCAAGGACACGTAGGCCCTGGGCACTCTGTGGTCCACAGGTGAGAACATGGCACACCTCCTGTAGAGTTCACTGTTCTTGTCAGCCAGAAGCTTGATGAAGCCCGTAGCTGCTCGGGAATGCTTCTTCTCCAAAATATAGACCACCTGGAAGAGGCAAAGGTTTCCACAGTTAATACCTTCAGAAAAACTTACTGTCTCTAGCAGAACAGGGACACGCAGAGGATTAGCAGAATATCTGGATAAATCACAAGGCCTATATCGTGTTTTCTCTGTGTGTGTGTGCATTTTTTAACCGAGTACCTAGTTACAACATATTTTCCTTGCCATCTTGCTCATGGCTATAGAAGAGCTAAGTGCCTTCCAAGTGCTAGCTCTACAGCAATTTTCTTGATTACAGAACAAAACCAGACAAGAAGCAGATGCTTCCAAATGCAGGGAATTAGCCACAACATACAAGCAACTCCTGTAAAATCTTTCATTTGTATCCTCGGCCTGTGATTTCGACATTCAGCGCAGGACAGGCCCATCCAAAAACGGTGCCGCTGGCGGATCCAACACTAACCACAGGAAAGGATGTGCTGTGGGGAATTTGGCAGTCCTCTCCTCCTCTCTGTGCTCTCTGAAGTTTGGGGTTATTTTACCTTTATACAAGATGGCTTTGAAAAGAATAATAAATTACAATATCACTAAATAATTGTTCCAGAGAGGTGTTCATCCAGGCTATATTTTTGTAGACCATAATAAATCACTGGATAACAGAAATATTATAGCTGATTTCCTAAGCTTATACAGAAGAGTCCTTCCAGAAGGTTTTGGGAGCTGCACCTCTGTGCGACTGAGCACTGAATTGCCACGCTGGATGGGACCAGATGTCAGCCCTGCCCAAAGGGGGACCAGAATCAGAGGCTGCAAGCGAAAGCACGAGATGTGGAAGACACCTGACCCAGTACTCCTTCTCTGGTCTCTTAACATTCAGAGATTCACTCAAAACTTGAACCAACAGCACTAGCAGTTTTTCCAAAGTCTGCAGGAATTAATTCTGACAACTTTGGATATCCTGACACTCTTATTAGTATCCAATCTTTTTGCTGAATCTTGGTAAGTAATTTTGTGTAACAAACAAAGGGAATTTAAACTAGGCTAATAGGTAAAAATAACAAGACACTTGATTTTTATCAGATTGGACAACCACTCTCTTTGAAATGGGGAATGAAATTCAAAGATCAACAAATGGAGGCTGTAGGGAGGCCAGGGCTGGTCTCCTTCAGCCTTTGGGAGGGCACATGTGCTCGCTTGTCACTCTCCATGGAGTTACCTTGGCTGTCCTTTGAAGAAACTTATCTGGGAGGAGCCTGGGATCATTCACCTTGGGTCCATCATCTTGCTTTGTACTGTGCACACCAGCGATCCCACCAGCCTTGGCTGCATCAAACACACACAACAGTTACTGTAGCACACTTCCATGCCCAATTCCTACTGCGCCTTTGCTGTAAACTACAATACAAAGTGACCATAGCAGACTTATCTGAAAAAGACCTCTCAAGTGCTAGAACAGCCAAGCATGAAGCGATTATTGTTTCTCCAGACTACCACAGAGAGCAGATATATGTTCACTTACCGTGCAGATCAGCTAAAAAAAAAACCAAAAATCAAAGGAAATCCCAACTTTACAAGTAGAACTATGACAGCCATAATAAATATAATGGTGGAAAACACATTCTGTTTTTTAAATACTAAGAACTACATTAATTTCCTGGCATCTCTTAGCTGAAGTCATTAACTTTATATAAGTACTCCTTTAAGTACATACATTCATTTAATATTTAATTTCCTTTAAAAACATTATGCAAGGTTATAAAATGCATATTTATCTTTGAAACCATATCTACTAAGCCAACTGTCTTCGGCTGCGGACCAGGATTATGAAAAAGCCTTATGAAAGTAATTGCTATAGATGACAAACAGCTCCCGCCCCCTGAAATCTCTTCACCAGATACCCACAATATTTAAATCAACAGACAAGTCATTTCTAGTTTGTGATTTTCAAACATCCACGTATCTGAGTTTGAAAGTATCTGCTACAGGTGGCTGGCACACCGACTGGGTTTAGTATTTACGAACATCCAAAGCGATTTTGGCAATGGAGAAGGCTGGGACTGGTCCCTCCTTGAGCTGTGTCCGTGCTGAGAGGCCACAGTTACTGCTCTGACAGTGTTTTTCAGATGGAAACATCTACACGCTCTTCTCTGGAGGGCTCATGGAGGATGGATGCCTTTTTCCACTTGCATGGCAATCACATCCATCTCAAGCACGTGTTAAAATCAGGCCCCGAGTGTTCAAAAGAAATTTTTCTTTCTTAAAGAGAGATTGTGGCACTGACTGCAGGTTTCAAGGGACAGAGCTGTCACTGCTTCCCTTAGAAGACGTGAGATAAAGCAACATTTCACTGAAGACTCTGCTCCAACAGGGCAACGGCGCTCACGCGTGCCAGAAAGCCTCCAGGAACACAGCGGTGACACACAGACCCCGGCCTGCAGATGACACCCATCTGTCCCGCAGGGACCCTCGATGGAAGCTGCTGGTGACATGACGGATGAAGGGGGCTGGGCTGCGGGAGGGGAGGCTGCAGCTGCCGGCAGCGCAGAGCTGTGCTGGGGCACCGGGAGAGGCGTGCGGGGGGAGCCGGTGTGGCAGTGGGGGAGCAGCTTGCCCCGAGGGGAACGGCTGTGCACCACCATCACAAGGGCACGTTCACAGATGGTCGTGCCACCATGGTTGGCCTGGGCTGCCTTCAGGCAACGTTACCCCAGCAGTCGCCTGACAATGACAGCTATCGCTCTAATGACGAACTCTTGGTTCTCATATGCTGCTAATTATCCCCAGCTTTGCCTTCTGATACAAAGCTCTTCAGACTTCACCTCTCCCCAGAGATCATCTTTTTCAGAAGAATCTAAGTGACTTCAATTTTATTTTACCTTCACTGACTTGCTAGCAAGGCTGAGGAGAATGGTCAGATATTCAAGGGTTTAAATAAAAATTTACTTTCTTAAAAAAAAAAAAAGCAGTAGCAGTGGTAGCAGCAGCAAAACCATTTCTCTTGTACTTTACCTACTAAAATGAACTCAGATTTGCCACAACCAGGGTTAGTAGATGATAAAACCACCCAGAGTTTCACGGTGACAAGCAATTTGGGGGAAAAAAATAGCTCCAATAATTATAAATAGTTTCAAAAGAGGGGATACCCAAGTTACACACCTCATTTGCTTACCTCCTTCAAAGATCTTTGCCAGCTGATGGTCATACCAGGCAACCAGTAAGTAAAGGATAAAAGCAAGGAGCCATTTTGTTGTCTTATAAATTTTCAAGCCATCGGTTAATAGCCATGGGTTTATGGTGTGCCAACAATAAAGACAGTTAGGACAAAGAACAGGATGATCTGGAACAAAGAAATACTGGCAGGGGCAGAGGGGAGGTTGGTAGCCTTCCAAAGGCCATTTGCCCAGGCACACCTGCCGCAAGCCCAGGGCTTTACTAGAGTGAACTCTCCCCCACTAAATGGCACATGCTGGTTGGAAGAGAAACCAGAGCTAAACGTGTTTGGGGAAAAAAAAAAAACCCAAGAGCTGCACTTGCTGCTTTCCCAGTGCAGCACAACACCAACACTGGCTCATGGAACAGCAAGCAAGAATGAGGAGAGCACCGGGAGTCGGGTGAGGAACATGCCCCTGTGAGTGCTGCTGCCTTGTCACTTCTCCTTCCAGCTCCCATTCCTCCAAAAAGTCACTTGCATTTTTTCCCAGAAACAGCTTTCCCTGTCAAAAAAGGAGCCAGCAGTGGTGTCCTTGGGAGGTATCACACACACAGAAAAGCACCAAAGCACCAGGAGGGAGCTGTCACGGGGAGACTGCACATGGGTCACCAGGGTTTCCTTTGCCTGGGATGAAGAACGCTCCGGATCAGGGCACTTCTCACCTTGCTGAAGCTGAGCCACGTGCAAACCCAGTACAGTACCAGAAAACATCTAAAGTCTCACTGTGCTACATGGTAGAACCTGCCTTTTTCCTTCTCACTCATCATCAACCAGAGCTGGCTGGAGAACTTCTTTTTCCTCAGGTATCTCCAATTTCTGGGATTATCAGAGACAGAGGCTGGCATCTACAACTCTGCCATCAACAGAAAGGAGGAAGCAAATCCCAGCCACCACTTATTCCTACCCATCATTCTTGATCTTCTAGATAATGAAGCTGATTATCATATACATTTACTGATGGGGAATGCTTCTGAAGCAGGGACAGGGAAGAAGACACACGAGGAACTCTGTCCTCTTGGGGCCAAGAGATGTGTACCTCTCTGTAGGTTGTACCTGCTGTTTTTGAAGTCAAAATTCTGTCAGTGCCAGGGCTGCATCTAATTCTTGGAGGCCTACAAGAGCAGAGCACCAGCAATGAGGGCTCCCTGTGGCAAACCCCTCTGCTCAGGAAGGACAAACAGCTACCCAAATCCAATGTCCACCTTGTTCAGTTGTGAAACTTCTGCACAGAAACCTCAGTCTCAACTGAAGTATCGAGTCAGCGACAAAGTGCAATGACAGTCTGGTACCTGAGTCCCCAAAATACATCTGACAGCCCCTGCCTTGCATTGCACAGCTCTCTCCCCTCCACTGAAACTGGAACTTGGTGGGTGGAGAAGTATCGGGGCCCCACTGGAGACTGGTGGTCTAGAAGATCAAGACTGGGAGACAACATGTCCCACAACTGGCAGAGCCACAGAGGCAATCCTAAAGGGCGAGTTAACTTGTGAGAGGAGCAGGATTTTAAGCAGGGGAGGTGGGAAGAAATTCCTTGCATTGTGCCAATGTAAAAATGAATTATTCTGACCCTTTACTGTGGTGGTTATCCAATGACCATTCAATATTTCCACCCTGGGCAAAGACATGTTTTCTGAGAAAGATTTACTATGTTAGCTTGGGCAATACTTCATAAGCTTATCTTACAGTGAAAACACACTTCAGCAACAAAGATCCAGTGAAACTGCATTATAATCTCAATGTTTTCCTTGCAGTGATTATCCGACAAACCAAAACTGTAATAGTCTTACTTGAAAAAAAAAAATCAGGCATTAGATACAAAAAGTAACTCCAATTAGTTATGTTATTACCAACAAAATAGATCCAGGACACTTGGAATTTGCCTCCCTCTGTAAGGGATCAGTTCAGGCAGCTTCAATACACACTTCCATTTGCTTGACAGGCATCCCTAGGTCAAACTTGGGTTTTTTTAAGTCCCCTCCCCCCCAATTTCCTTTTACAATTGAATTACCATGACATTAAAAGGTGGCCAAAGTGGACCAAAAGTCATCAGACTTGAATTCTGATTACTTGTGACAGGTCCAAAATTATTTTCACTAGGTTTGCATTGGTCACTGTGGAAATTTGCAATTCTCTCCAAGAAGAATACAATTAAAGATGCAATATCCACTTGCAAATGAAAATATATCGCTGTTTCAGATCTCAAAAACAACTCACTGGGAAAAAAAATAACAATCTCCTTTCCTGGATGGAAAGAAACAAGTTGGGGTTTTTTTTTCTAAAAAACAGTTCAGTGTTTGCTACTTCAGCTACAAAGAAAAAAATCTACTTGAGAAGTAATTTGGCTCACTCTACGTGGGCATATCTAAGAATCCCCTCAGAAGTCAGTATTGATATGAAGGTTAAAAAAGATACTTTTCTTCAGCTTAGTGCTGGGATACCAACACACCTGTAGACCTTTCAGTGGCAAAGTCTGCTACTTCCTAATGACCTAACACCACCTAGGCTCCCAGCATCCACTTCAATATATGGTTTGCAGCATTATTGTGTTCTAGTCTCAAATGCATAAGGAAAGTGGGGTAAACCAAACCAATTTCTTGTAAGTATCTTAAGGAATGTGTGCCAAAAGATGTATTTTTGGAAGTTCTGCCTGTATCAACCCAGGAGACGTGGAAACAAAAACTGTTCACATCATACTCGATCCTCTCTTTGCCATGTAAACCAAAATGCAGGTTTTTTGAGGATCTTTGCTGTCCCAGCTGGGTAATGTCAGCTCCTACAAAGTTATTTTGGTAGGAACTTTGAGCTTCTCTTGGCCTTGACAGACTTCTCCCCCATGGAGTTCATAGGACAGAGGTCCGAGTGAGGTCCCTCTGAAGTCTCATCTGTCAGACTGAAGAACACCCCCTGCCTACCCAAAAGGTAGGGAGGAAGGAAAGGACTTGGGAGAACATGGTTTTAAATTGGAAGGAGGTAGATTTAGATTGGATATTATGAAGAAATTCTTCACTATGAGGGTGGTGAGACACTTGAACAGGTTGCCCAGGGAGGCTGTGGCTGCCCCCTCCCTGACAGTGTCCAAGGCCGGGTTGGATGGGCCCTTAGGCAGCCTGGTCTAGCAAGAGGTGTCCCTACCCATGGGAGGGGGGTTGGAACTTGATGATCTTTAAGGTCCCTTCCTAACCCAAACCATTCTATGATTCTATGAAAGCACCTTTTCACTTGGTACCAGATACTACTCAAAACTGGAATTGATGTTAAACAGGCTGTAAGAAGGATCACCTGGGAAAATAACAGTATTTTGAAAGCATTTATGCCTCCACACACAGAGCTTTTCACCTGTGATGGAGGGAAGACAGGTAGCTCACTGTGATGAGACTGTTAAGCCAACAGCTTCAGTACTTAACACATGCAGCTTGTCCAAAATCAGCCTAACAGCTCCCACGAGCAATGCAAGAGCGCTCTGCAGCAAAGCTGCTCCAAACCACACAGCACTCCTGAGTGGTGTCACCACAGAGCTGTGTGTCTAATGAACAGGACCAACCTCCTTACAGATGTTTATCTTGAATGCTCATTTAAGCAGATTGTCCCTGCCACAGCTGCTTGTGTCCAAACACCTGAACTCACATACCCACGGGCTCAACCAGGACACTCAGATGATTTTTGAAGAAGCATGGGTAGGAGGATACCCTCTGAGAGGAAGAGGAAAGGCACAGGAATGGAGGTGTATAGCAGAGACAAGCATCTGCAATAGAGCAGAGCAAAGGCAGTATGAGGTGTGTCCAGAGAAGGGCAAAGGAAGCTGGGGAAGGGGCTAGAGCAGCTGAGGGAGCTGAGGTTGTTTAGTCTGGAGAAAAGGAAGCTGAGGGGGCACCTTATGGCTACCTACAATGACCTGAAAGGAGGTTGTAGAAAGATGGGGGATGGTCTCTTCACCCAAATAACAAGTGATAGGACAAGGGAGAATGGGCTGGAGCTGTGCCAGGGCAGGTTCAGGTTAGACATTAGGAAAAAATGCTTCACCAAAAGGGTTATCATGCACTGGAACAGGCTGCACAGGGAGGGGGTTGAGTCACTGACCCTGAGTGTATTTAAAAGACAGGTAAATGAGAAGCTCAGGGATGTGTTTTAGTAAAAGACAGGTATGGTTGGACTATGATCTTAAATGTCTTTTCCAACCTAGTGATTCTGCATAGCTGGCTTCCTTACACATGCAACATAGCCCAGCATGTAATTATTTACTTATATTTAGCTACCTCCACAAGGAAGAATGGAAGAGATGGCAAAATGATGCCACATAGGAGCATCACTTATCCTTAGAAACCTCCAAGCATGATCCAGAACAAAGATTCAACATCATTTTAGGAAGCTACAGTGTAGCCTAACAGATCAAACTGTAGTGCTCTCAGTAGCCACATAACATCACCAAGACCACAACACAGGTACTCAGGCCTCCTGGCCCTCTCACATCCTTGAGAAGCTACCAGTCAGAGGGGTTGGAAGCTTTATTACAACAGAATTACACCTCAAAAAAAAAAACCCCATCAGGTAGAGTTGCACTGTAGATAAATACAGTTTAATTACATTCATGGCAAATAAAATGAAAATGTTATGAAAACATTTCCATTGAGCATTTTGCCCACGTACCTGATGTTCTTCCTTCCTGCATGTGCATTTGTTCCTAAAGTGCATGTGTGTCCAATTTTACTACTGCATGGAAAATATGCTAGCTGAATGAATCCTAATCTGATTCACCCTGGAAACCTTGCTTCTAACAATGGCCATCCTCTGACATGTTTATCTTCACACCCACCATTCATTCTCAGGTTCATCCCCTTTCACTGGCTTGACCTAAACTTGTAACTCAGAGGAGAAACACAGGTGAATTCAGGAACATGAAGCAATATGCTGAGCTTAATGTAACTCCTGTTACCCAACTGCAGTTTTGTTGGCTTTTGGGGGTTTTTTTGTCTTATTTAAGAAGTCATTTGGGGGTCAAAATAACTTACAAGGGAAGAACAGTATAAGAAGCTTTCCCATCATTAACTCCATGGCAGGCTTCAGCTGTGCAGGGAAAGAATAACTGGACCTTATTCAGCCTGTAGCATTTAATCAATGCAACTGTAAAGTCCAATTTGTCCAATACCAGTAGGACACTTCTCTTGAAGTTGCTATACTGTTTATTCTTCAAGAAATCCATGCTCTCATTTAAGAAAAGTTATAGCAACAACCAAAGAGCTAGATCCTGAGACTTGCAAACATGAACTTGGGATAAACTAATAGAGAGCTGTCTCAAGCAGCTGAAACTGCTCCAGCTTCTCTGCTGGTTTTCCAGGCTTCAGCTGAGTGAAACCGATCTGATTTTTGACAGTTCCACCTCAAGGATTTCTATTAAAAGCCGTGTAACTGAGAAGATTTCCTGGTGAGCTTTCACTCTGCTCTGGCCTAGAAATGTTAAGAGCTATGCAGTGGAGACGATCCATCTCCAGAAAGCTGCAGGCTAGGAAAGAAGCGTGAAGACTCCTTAAAAGCACTCAGAGTGAACAGGAGCCTCTGAAGAGGAGGGAGAAGAACATTTATTCCTTCCAGCAGCCAGTGACGTTGGAGGGATCCAAATTTGTCACAGATTTCATGGCAGATAAACTGAAAGAGGGGGGGGACCTGAGCAGAGAGACACCATGCAGTCCAGATACGCATCACCATCATGCTTTCCCTACCAGCCTCGGCCAAGGAGAGGCATAGTAGTGTCTCCATAAACTCTGCCTACACAGTACAAGACACTGCTAACTACAGAAGGGCTCCAGGTGCCAGAGGAAGACACAAAAGTCAGACAGGCACCTACCCAAGCTTAAAAGAAGAGGAGGTGCACACAAAAGCATGAGAGGAGGCATGGAAGCGCATGAGAAGGTGCGGAAGTGCAAACCAGAGATTAAACTCTACATTATAAATACACCTTTCTCCTTTACTAGAAGGAACCAAAAACCTTTCCACAGACAGACTCCAGAGCATCGTCCTGACAAAAGAATGGCTTAATACATTACCACACAACCATACTGTGAAGGTACCAAATGCCACCAGATCTGCTGGGCCAAGTAATCCTGAAATGCTCAGTAACAACCTCCAGTCAGTAGTACTGTGGATACCAAGCAATTTTAGATTACAATTTCTGACTTTACCAGGGCTAGAGACTGACAGTCACATCTGCCTTGAAAAGAGGCCAACCAGCATCCACCTGGCCAGCACTGACCAGACAGGAGCAAGGTCTACAGCGGCTCCAACCCAAATTCCATTGACTTTACCTTTTGACCATCCCCTATCCGATTCAACTTCCCATCACACAAATGGCTGAGTTCGCTGTCAGTTCACCCTGCCTGTAAATGAGTGATTTCTACTCAAACATCAGCACGTCAGGGCAGTGAGCGAGCCTGGGACGTTCACACCAACACCGACTTGCCGAAGCGCAGGTGTAAGTGGAAGTCCTGAACAAACACAACTCTCTGATCGCTGCCAGGGCAGCCAGTCCACCGACTCGATTACTTCCAAGAGCCACCCCGTGAGAAGGAAGCAGGATACTCAGTGTATCTGGTAAAGTTAGTTCTCTCCTGAGAAGAGTCAAAAAAAAGCTGAGCAAACTAGTTTGACGAGGATAGCTTTTGGCACGGTGACACACTTTTACAAACCCTGATTTTAATGTCCTTTTGCAAAGAAAGGCTGAGGCACTTTTACGAGCCCAGCTGCCATTCACAGGGAGCACAAGGAGCTGCTACCGTTCAATCGCTGGTGTTTCTTTATCAGAGTAATCTGATCCCAATATTTAACAGGAGACAGCTCACAGTTGTGTGAAACTCACGTGACACACAAGCCTGCATGGGAATACAGCAGCCTAAAGTATCCTGCAGGGAACATTTTGCACTTTTCCTGGGTCAGGAGGACACAGAAGTTTCTATTTTATTACATACTGAATATAATGTATATAAGGAAAAATCCTTCTACTGCAGTGACCAGTCCCAGAAATAACACCTTCCAGCTCAGTACCAAGTGATAAAAGTTACATTACTTCTTGCTCCTTGCAGTAGTCAACATGAATGAGGAGTAAGGAAAAGAATTACAGACCTGCAAAGGTTATGTTGACTGGCAGGTGACTTCTCTGGGTAGCAGTGACACAGAGTAAGTTGGGGTCTCTGGGTAAAGCTCAGAGGACTTGCACAGCAATACCAAGCACTACAGAGAATTAGTCTTTGCTGTGTACACAGTGTTGCTCAGACCAGTGCTGGGATGCTATCACTTTGGAATTTCCCTGCATTTCAACAGGGCACAGAAACCCCAGAGAGGGTTTGAAGGACACTAGTAAAAGACCTGAGAAACTTTCTTCAGGCTGCTCATTTTTCCTGTATTTGTAAAGAAAAAGACAGAAAGTTTGTTCAGCATGTAGAGATATTTACACCTTGGCAATACAGCTGAAAACGCAAGAGGAAAGAGATGTCCAGCTTTGCTAAAGAGACCTTCCTCCAATGACCAAAACTTAACATTAAGAAAATCCAACTCTGGAACAGGAAAATATTTTCCTCTGTGTAGAACAGCATGCTGGAGAGGAACAGGGCTTATCGCTTCCCAGGTCTGAGGCTTCTCTGAAGATAATCTTTAACCCAGGTTCTCTGCAAGAAGAGTTCAGAAAAGCAGAGCAAACTCATTTGACCAGGACAGCTTCTGGCATAGTGACACCAGTTATGAACTTCTATTTAAGTATCTTTGAGGAAAGCAAGACTGACACACTTATGAGCACAAGAATGTGCATGGGCTGAGAATTAGGCTGAATGTGATGGTCTCCTCACATCTGTGGACTTCCCTTTTGCTCACCCCATCCTTTCTGATGTCCTAGGAAGGGAAGGGCTGGAAGCACAGATCTCCTAACTGCAGCACTTAGCAAGCACAAATCCAACATCTGAGTCTCAGCCTGCAGCCCCGCGTGTAACAGTCTCTCAGCTCGCTTTAAGCCCTGCAGAGGTTTAGAAAACCCAAAGCACAATGACTTCAGGGAAATTCAGTCCGCTCCAATCTGGGTCATAACCAGTGTACACGATGTTTTATGCTTCAGAGCTTCTGATAGCAAGGGCCAACCCAAAATTCTTCGCCCCAGTCTGTAACTAGAGGTGGAGGGGGTGACTGGTGCTCTGAAGAGGAACAAAGCTACAAGGGATGGGACACAGGCCAGGGTAGAAAAGATATCAAAACAGCCTGCACTCCCAGCGTGACCCAGAGTGCTCTTATGCGAATGGCACATCTACTCTTATTCTTCATGGTTCACCCTGACCACCAGCAGCAGAACAAATGAGGCAGCAACAAAGATGTTGTGCAATCCCACTCCTCTGTCAGAAAAGGACAAAAGCCACCTTGCAATTTGCAGAGCCTAAATACACACACAGAGATTTGAGTGCTGTCTAGAGCAGCCTGGCTCTGGTTTTATGGCCCAGAATGAGTAAAACTTCCTTTTCATTCAAGTAGAGTAGCTACGGATGTTTTTCACCCCTAGAGAACAGTGTGTGTGCTTGTGTGTTCAGATTGGATTTTGTTTAGGTTTTATAAAAGATCTTTTTAGATTATTTATAGAGATCTTTCAATATGTCCACAGAGGTGCGTATGCACATACATACAGACGTAAAGAGCACATGAGAACTTGACAGACTGTTTCTTAGTTTTATTAAACATGATGCCCTTGATGGCATCTTTGTCCAGCTCAAAACCTTTGAACTGCCCTGACAGGGCTAAAAAACCCACTGCAGGTGTTCACTGAAGAACTGCACTGGCCAGAAATTATTTCTCCTGCTCCCCTCTGCTCATAACACCATGCAATGAGTCTGTGCAATAACCCTTACGAAGCAATGCTCTCAGGGAGAGGAAGAAAAAGCACTGGGTTTGGTGGGTCAGCAAGAAATCCTCCCAGAGGACCTCATCTCCCATCCATCTCTCTGCTGCAGTAGGTGTTTCAAGCAGAAGGGAAATGACATAAAAGAAATGACTCACAGGCAGTTAGCTTGAAAGGAAAGCTCAACATCAGGTGAGAAGCCCTCCCAGGGAAGGCCCACATTACATGGGGAAGGGTGCCTTCCACTCACCATGGTCCAACCCTGAAAAGCACTCTGCCTCTGATGCCAGTACCAGGTCCCAGGGGATGGCACAGCCAAATTCTGCCTTCAAAAAGTGAATGCTTGGTGCTTTTAAAAGAGCATTTCCAGCCACACCTGTGCAGACCGAATTTGGCAGGATCTTCTCTTTTTTTCGTGACAATTATCGCCGATGCTAGAATAACTACAGCTCATTTCCAGGCAAGGCTTAAAACCTGGATAAGTGATGATATGAGAAATTGCATGAAAGACAGGAAACAAGCCAAAGCAATCATCAACTGCTCAAAAACACCTTCAGAAAAAGCAGCATCATAAACTTTATACGTATAAAAAAAGGAGGGCATTAAAAAAGCAGAGCAAGAAGAAACTAGAGAAAAATCCATATGGGTTATATGGCCAAAGAAGCTGAAGCAACTATTAAAAGAGGTGATAGCAAAATACAAACTCAGCAGAAATCTAACTGGCACATTCACACCAGCCACAAGGCTTGTTAAGGATGAACATAGAGAGGCCTTGAAAACAAAAGCAAACAGTTGGCTTACGCAACTGCAATGGAAAAGTAGGTTGGATTTCAACTGTGTGGACAATAAGCAGATCTAACATCTGTCCTATAAACATTCTCCAAAGACAGAATTAAATGGCAAAAAACACCCAGATGGCATTGATTTTAAGAGATGACTTGATAACCTCCAACACAGGTCACTCCAGAGCATCTCAAGGACTATGATGCAGCAAGTCAGCCATGTTCATCAAGCACAATTATACAGGGGAAGTAAAATACTGGCTCAGGACTGCAGTTATATCAGGTACCGGTATCAAACTATTACATGTTTCTCTGAATTTTCATTTGGCCTTCCTATCAGAAGCAAAACCAGAGATAAAACAGACACAACATGTGACTCAGGAGCACATTAGGAGCACACTGTTGCGTCAAAGTGGCAGCTCGACAGTGTGTGGCTATGACACAGTGTTCAGGACTGCAGAAAGGATGGGGTTAATAACTAGTTGCATAGAACATCTGCAGACAAGACGAGCAACTCCCAAGTGAAGCCCTGTGCTGGGAAGGAACGGAACAAGGCATAAGTTGGTTTACATACCTTGGCAGGAACTCAAAGACAGTGGAGGTACCCAGAAGGAAATAGCATCACGAACTGGTGAGGTGGCAGCTCCTTTCATGAGCTGAAACCAATGTTTTGTCATAAAAGCTACAACACTTCTGCTCACTTCTGTTACTTCCAGTTTGTAATTACAGATGGGTGTGAAAAATGGAAGCCTACCAACAGTATAGGCAGAGCTCTGTGCATCTTCAAAAGCAATTTCTCAGGAAAACACCAGGTATTAAATAGAACAGCTTCACAACCACCCCCAAGGTCTATCGGAGACCAACAACCATTTACATTCTAAATCACCACCATCTTCTCTGGACAACCAGAGCATGTGTCAGGAACACAGAGTATCTGTCCTGGCAAACTTTACACCAGCAGCGGAAAGCACGTGTTAAATGTGCCAATTGTCGGAATCCTTTCAACACACAGCTCTTTGGGAAGGGATTTAGTACTAGAAAGGACATGCAAAGAGCAGCATAAGCAGAGTTTGGGACAGGGGAGCCTATTTTATTTTGCCCTAAGCAACACTTGATAGTTTGGATGGAATTCAGATTCAGAATAAAACAGGTTTGCCTTCAAAACAGATCGCATAATTGGCTTTAGGTTTTAGTGCAATTTTCTTTTTAAATGGACCAAATCTTTAAGTTGCTCATAACTCAACTGTTTGAAAACAGCAACAAAACTAACTGCCCCCAAGGAAATATATTCTTATCCCCAAACTGAGACACGTAGGTTGGCCAGCCAAACTGCCATGAAGGAAACTGCTACAGCAGCATCTTGAATTAAACAGCAGCCAGCAGTCCCCAGACAGCCCGGAGAATCGCAAATCCAAAGGTGTGACTTCTGTTCCACGGATTTACTTTGCATCAATCAAAACTACATAAAAGCCAGTCCTTAATATCCATTCAAAACCAGGAAGGCAGTTTAGTGGAAAGGGATAGAAGTGATAAGGCATTAAGCTTTTATGCCTGGATTTTATATCTTGCAACAAAGCAAGGCAGCGAAGTAACACTTCACCAGTTTGATCAAATAAAGGTTTAAATCAGCAATCTGATCTACTCACCCTTTTCAGTGGTATCCAGGGAAAGTTTCTTAGTGCCATCAGCCAACGTATCCTGCAAGTGGTCTTGCCCATGCTCAGCATCATTATCATCAAACTGAGCCTCTATAATGACATCTGGACTTTGAGCATCACCTTTTGCTGTCTCTTGAGGAATGCCAGTCCCCAGCATATCCTCGGGGACATCTGATTCATGCGTGGCTTCTGTTTCTTTGTCACCACCATCTGGCTTTATTACCTGAAGGAGCAGGGGATTTAAAAAAAAAAGCATAAGGAGAGAAGGAAGCAAGCTAAGTGACTGGGCTGAAGAAAAAAAACCCACAACATTATCTTTCCTTTTTCATCCATGTCCCCAAGGAGCTGACAATGAATTGTGGGTGGCTGGTGGCACACTGCAATTGCCGTGTAATTAGCCACGGATATTACACAATCAGAAGAGGTACCTCACTAGGATAAAGCCAGGAACGGCATGGCTTTTGCAATACCTCAACTGTGACAATAATGTATCCAAAGCGTATCTAGAGCATAACCATACAGTTCCTGCCAAGCGTCTAATCGGCTCTCCAGAAGTTGGGAGTAAGCACAGAGAGGGAGGAGGATACGCTACCATTTAATGAGTTGCTTAGACCATTGTTCACCAAGATACACTAATCATCCTGGGAAGTCCCAGAGCTCAAACAGTTCCAGTGAATGCTGGGATCACAGCGGAACACATCTCTGGGAGAGCTCCCCAACACACAATTAGGAACAGACTGAAAGAGTACAGACCAGAGAACACAGTGCCCTGCGACCTGCAGAGGAACTGGACTGTAAGGCAACATGCTTTACATTCACTTTCTGCTCCAGACTTTTTCCTAAAGGCACTCAATTACTGCTGCTACTTATACAAATCTCCTAATTAAATTTCCAAGAGGGATGAACTCAATTAGAGTACAAAATTACTTAACCATTAACTAACTGATAATTCAGATAAGTAACTCTGACCATTGCTACAGATTTGTCCCCACTTCAGTGCAGCGATGGCACACAGGGAGGAGAAACTGTATGTGACTGGACTAGAGAAACCAGTCACGTCCCCCAAAAAGTCATGAAGAGCACTTGTTGCAGTTGGCACTAGACCTGCACTGCATGAGACAGAGGCAGGAACTGCTCCATCTGAGTTTATAATGATCAAAAGGGTTCACACCTCGGATACACAAGCCTGTATCACCATCCTGTATGCAACCAACAACCAGTTACAAGCACCTACCTGGTCCTGGGACCTAGATCCAGGTTTTAAGTGTTTAAGTTTCACTCCAGCTGCGGTACTTAAGTGTGGGATTCAAGTCGGCATGGAATAAGAAATAACCTACTAAATATTAAAACCACAAAGAAACCAAGTGACCCCATTCCAGTGTCCCCCAAGCAACTGAGCTCCCCTGCAGCTGGTAACTCCCTGGAGACGCTCCAAGGTTTGCAGTCCTCAGCATCGCTAACCCAGGATGCAACAGCACTAAGTCACACCACCAGCAGACTGAAGAGCCCTTTAAAAAATGCAGTAAAAAAACCCCTTTCTGCTAACTTCCAAGTCACTAGAAACGAGCATAAACAGCCTCAATGGGTCCTAGCTGAAGAAAAGCAATCCAAGTAAGAAAAATACAATCCAAGAAGCTCTTCAAATTATTGTTTAGCTAACTAAAAAGCAAATAGGTCAAATCAGACCTGTACAGGGAAGACTTTCACAGTTTTACACAGAGCTACAGCCATGCTTTCAAGCAGTACCCATTTCTTTGTAACCTTTTCACAACACAAATAGAAATAAAGTCAATTTTAAAATGGGGTTGAATTCAAGTCTTTAGTAAAAAAAACCCCAAGCCTCAGATGACATTACTTTGAACTCTTGTTACCTTTTGTGACTCTGCTTTCCATCTTTATTTTCATTTTTTAATATGTATATAATTTGTTACCATAGCAGATTTTGCACAAAGTTTGGCAGAAGGTGGGAAAATGGCTGATTATTAAACCTGGCTACGCTTGGTACATAAAATACTGACACACAATGGTCTGGGCAAGAACAGTCTATTAGATTAGAGAGCTGACAAGGCTCCACATGCTAGTGACTCTGCCAGTGTGCCTATCCAAAAAGAAAACCAGTGTCAACAGTAATGTTTGGACCCTACCATGGTCAGATGTGGATGTATTCAGCTCTTAAATTTCGATTGCACCAGATGTGTGCAAGTGTGCAACCGCAGCAGGAGTTCATTTTCCTCAACCCCTCCAGGCTTTGCCTGAATTCCTCTCTCCCTGAGTCGTTCTTTGAAGAGCGTTTCGGGTGCTAAACTACAAAGCTTTCTATATGTAACGCAGCAAACATCAACAGATCCACCTGAAGGGTAGGAAGCGCTTCTCTAAAGGCACAGCAATGAAAAGCTTAAGCTAAAGAGTTTATGTTGCATTAAAGGAGGCAGGAGATCCAGGTTTCTTTCTAAATGCTACACATTAAAGTTACCGTGCTTCCCCCAGGCTAGAGGACACGTGCTGCTGTCACCAGCTTGATACTCCAGCCGGGACTACCCAAGCCCTCAGACATACGTTCCCTGATGGATTTACAAATGGATTTTTAAGTAAAGTTTTCCAGAGTCCGCAGAATCGCGGCCTTCACGCAGCGTAGAGCAGCAAGATGTCCAGCTGCTGGCAAGCATGGGTGATTGGATTTGTTTTCTTTTTAAGGCCAAGACAGATCATTTAGGCTGACCTCATACATAACAGAGCGGGGAATTTCACCCAAGATTTCTTATATCACTCCAAAAATTTAAGGAAGCTGTACATCACAAGACTGGAAAGCTGCATAAGACTTTACAAAATCGGGCACTCGATGGATACAATTACTCCATTTAAGATGATCAGAGCGACTGGCCAACATGAGCTCATCACACAGATTCCAAAATGCAGGATTCTTCTGTACACCAGCAGCAGCGAATCTGACCGTGACTGAACAAGCATTCCTTACGTGCAGCATCTCGGGAAACAAACTGGTGATAATGCACTCTCCTATTCCTTGTTACGTTACTGGAGGGTGGACTAGATAACCTTTAGAGGTCCCTTCCAACCTAACAGATTCTGTGAGTCTACTGAAGCTCATGCAGGACATAACATACACAGAATGTATCAGTACTTATCAGAGCTGCAGAATAAATCAAATACACAGTTGGTTACTCCTACCGTAGAGCCATACATGAGGTACAGAACAGCGACCTTTGCCAAAGCAGCTGACTCTGCATGGATGCAGAAGGAAGGGATTCCCCTCTGCTGCATACACGTGAAATGCATGACCCTACTGCAAAGCAAACATCCCAGGATACAGGGTTAAAGTCCTTCAAAGGCCCTTAACTTCCTGACCTGGGAAGTCACATGCGAACCTTATGAATACATTATTTTTCATATGCTTTTTAATTTTTAAAAAATTAAAAATACTGTAATAATCATTTTTATGAAAGTCAGTTGCTTATTTGAATGTCTGATCCTTCAGATAAGTGGCTGAAACAATTTTCTTCCAACTTTAAGCAAGCATCCATCACTGAACAAGCATCAAGTTTCTGCCCCACAGTGATTAGTTTGTAAAGTCATAGCTGACTGAACACAAGATCTTTGAATGAAAATCCCATTTCAACCATAAACGTAATAAAAAACAGCCAGTGGGCAAGTACATCCTGGCATAGATACATACAATCTGGACAGCAGAGCTATTACTTCGCTGCATCCAGCCCAGTCTTGAAGTAGCCATCAAACGAACAATTGTCCTTACTCGGGAGGAATTTGTTCCAACAGAAAACTGAACCAGGAGCCTGTGCACAAGGGTTACCTCCTGAGCTGCAGGATAAACTGCTTTCTCTGCCAGGAGCGATCTTATACCTGCCCCGATAGTTCCAAGCTTTTCACAGACTTTCCACCTAAGCCTCACATCCACACATGGATAAAGCCCAGGCCTGTTTACGCTCAGATCCAGTACGGGGTGTAGGGGTTTTGTTGCTGCCTCAGCGGCAACACTTAGTCTATAACATTAGTCTATAATCTCAAACTACTGAACCAGATCAGTGATTTTCAATCATCTTTGAGCTATTAACCTCCAGGGCTTTTTCCAGAAAACGCACCAAGCCCCCAAAGTGTTTAAGCCTGATGCTAACAAGTTTACTTTTCTTCCTTATTCACTTCTGATCCTTACAAGCAATCCATGAATACCCACAGGCCTGAAGGTGAGACATGGATGGTTGCTAGACTAGATACAGCCAGAGGGATGGACCTTGCATGGTGAAGGTCACTGTCATCAACGACAGAAGCTTGTGCAGAGAAACCTCCTTCACAGAGAGCATCTTGCAGGTAAGGAAGCAAGATCATCTTCCCTATAGCTGTTTTGGACACAGATTCAACAGAAGTTAATTCTTCACCTCAGTGAAAACACTGGTATTAAAATGAGGGATTGCAACACTGACTAGCAACCATTTCCACTAGAGGATTCTTTTAATTCTTCAAGCCAGAGTTGCCCACCACAATCCAGAATATCACTACTGCTCCATGCAGAGAGCATCTTAAATTCTTCTTAAAAAATCCAACCACTTGTACAGTTTTTGCTGTCCTTTCCCCACCGCAGAACTGCTTCAGAAATTCAACGACAGCATTTGATTTCACTTTAAAAAGAAACAACAAATAGATACATGACTCATTCTTTTTAAAAAGCGCTTTTAGATTTGATAATGAGGGAGTAGGCTTAGGACATTTATCACATTAGCCAAACGTGGTCAGCTAGAGCCCTTGGGAGGTATCATTCTTGCCACTCCAGAATTCACCAAAGCCCCCAAAGATCTTGCAACAAACACACAGTAGGAAACCCACAAGTATGGAAAATAATCCACTGGGAATTCAGGTTTTGGTGGGATTCCACAGAGGTCTGCAGTAGGCCAAGCATTCCCAATAATCTGAAACTAAATATTAAGTCACTGGTAATAAAACTCATGGATGACAAAGACTTGGTGAACAAGGCTGACCTGAATCCAGAATGTTTGAGGGTAGCCAAAAGTAAATTAAAATATCTAAGAATACGCAACACATGCTGGTGAATGGGTCTGCCCTGGAAATCGCTGACTCTGAAAAGAAAGTGAAAGATTACTAATGAACAAAAAGCTCAGCCATGGGATCTGTATTATTACAAACAGTAAAAGCAATCTTAGCTCTGTAATCCTGCACTGGTGAGACACGCCAGACTCCTACAATGTATATTTTCATAAGAATACTAGGGAAGAATGGAGATGATCTCACACAACACCTCTTCTCCGTAAGTCAGTCAAAACCTAGCAAAATGCCTCATGCAGGTTGCCCAGGGAGGTGGTGGCTGCCCCCTCCCTGACAGTGTTCAAGGCTGGGTTGGATGGGCAGCCTGGTCTAGTGAGAGGTAACCCTACCCATGGCAGGGGGTTGGAACTTGATGATCTTTAAGGTCCCTTCCAACACAAACCATTCTGTGATAATGAGTAATCAAACCCAAACTGTGCAACTTATACAAAAGATTTTAGCAGTGACAAGCCATTAACAGTAACTCTCTTCACTGGCACAAAGAGATGATGCACGAAGAGGCTCCAGAATGGTGCTTCACCAACACATGTAAGCTGAAGACACATTCGTGGCTGGCCAGGAGCTCACATTAAACAGCGAGGACCAAATGCAGGAACAGCTATAAGGGAGATGAGGTCTTCAGGTCAAGGCTACCTGAGGTCTGCAAATCAAGGTAAGATGCCTTCCAAGTATTTCAGTCAAACGCAAGTTCCACTTTAGCTATGGATGAGCCAACCTCAGTACTGGGTAGAGAGACAAAGTTCAGGTTGGAGATGTTGGTCCTCTCTGCAGCTGAGCTTTAGTTAAGCAACAAGTTTGAGAAACAGAAACAGGTTGAGAGTGGTTATTTCACAAGGAAGACGGCTGAAAACAGGGGCTTTGGACCAAATTACCATCTCAGCGTTAAAAAGACCGTTGCCACCACAACGCCAATACAAACACCGCACTTCATACCGGCACTGCGAACACCTGCATCTATTAGTCTCCCAGCTTTTGCCATATTAAACAGGCTTCACTTAAAAGCTGGTTCCCTAATGTGCACTCACAAGGGAGTAGGAACGGAGCCTGGCTCACATGAGGATGCTGTCACAGCTCATACATACATGCTAGAGCCAAGCTACCATAAATATTACAAGGAAGAGCTCTGCTTTGCTGAAAAGAGCAACCAAACAAAGCCTGGCTTGCTCTAGCTCCTTCTTGGCTAAAGCAAGGACGGTACTTCCAATAAGAGAAAAAACACCTGTCCCAGTCACCCTTCCTACTCTTTGTAATCCCACATACACCAAACAACTCTGGCAAAGACAACAGTTCTGTAGAAGCTACTGGTCTCAGTAGGAGCAGCAGGACATCACTGTTTAAATAGCCATGAGGTTAAAGTGGGGGGTTTGTTGTGGTTTGCAGTTGGATTTTTTTTTTCTTTTACAATCTTTTAATTCTAAATCACTGGAAACACTTACTAACAGCCCACAGGATAGCTATCTTATATTAAACAGCACATTAGAGTTTACATTCCAGGCATCACATTGGATGCAATAATCACACAAACATCTAAATGAAAATCTCTCTCTTGACTGGGAAAAGGGTACTTGCTCCTCCCCAGTGGGCTCTGCTGTTCCCAGATGTCACACACAGATATCTCATGGCAGTCGCAGGAATGCCATTCTGCCCGTGGATTCAAAGGGGTAAAAACAAGCTGAGCATGCTAAGGCTTCTTGAAAACAGTGACTTTTCAGTGCTCAGGAGGTGAAATGTGTGAGAGAAACAAATGAAACATAATGAAGATGTTCTCAAAGCAAACTACAGAGACACATCTGCAATGCACCCATCAAACCTACCGAATCCCCAAAGCCACCTCCCCTGCCCTCCCCAGCATCCTGCATCCTCTCTGCTCAGACTAACCGGCAGCAGTTTTTACTGCAGAGTTAAGCTCATCAGGCTGAGCATCCAGGTTCAGTCCAGCTCAGGCACAAAGAGCAGATATATTCATTAACTGCAGGAAAAACCCGTATCTCCAAAACAGCCACCTTTTCTCACTCCTTTGTCCTGCTTCCACCAATAAACCTCATTCCTGAACAGTTCACTCATCTTCTCTCCATGCTTCAGGCTGTACTTAAACACCACAGGTTACAGCGTGCTCCCTCCAAGTCCAGCTCAAGTCCTTCTCCTACCACCTTGCACAAATAACTAAAATAACAAGTGGAAAAGCATCAACAGGGAAAATTCTCAAGACTGACCTTTCTGAATCCTAAAGGCAAAACAAGAGCTGTCTCCTCACCATGTATGTCCACTCCCTATCTGGTCTCTGACCTATCATTTGCCTCTGCAAGCTCCCCGCTCACGTTGCCCTGGCCCTCATCCCACACCTACAGTCTGCTTCCAAACATGTTTATCAACACTTCATTATCACCGAGCAGGAGACAGTTGCTTCTGCCCCCGTCTCTCCTCAAGTCTACTCCTGCCTTCACTCCCTTCCTGCCATCTCTCTGATCTACTTGGGCTCATCTCTCCTAAGTCTGGCTCTTGCACTGCTGCCTGTAGGACAGAGTCCTAGGATCAAAACCATGTTCCCTTGGGTTCATTTCATCTGGTTCTTACATGATAAATTAAACAGCTCCATCAGTACACCCCTACCTCTTGTACCCTCCAACAACCATGAGGAGCTACAACTGAACAAGTTGTCAGAGGTAGCAGCTGCCTGCTCAGCCCCGGTGCCTCATGCCACCATGGCACCAGAGGCATGGGTCACACCACTCTAAAACGGCAAAAAGGAGCCGTTCTGCAGCTTGCAGAGCAAACACTGAGCTCAGAGAGGGTCCCTACCACAAGCTGCTTTGAAAGAAGAGCTGATAAAGGCTCGTAATGACCACAGTAGGTTTGTACAGCCTTTCCCAAGAATTACTCAGGGATACATCTGAGAAATATCTCTAGATATTTGAAGGGACTGTACTCCTGCTGTGTTCCCTGCAAGTGGGCACAGGACACTGTGCTTTCCCACACCTCCTTGATGCTGTTGCCCTCAGCATGCCTGAAGAAGTGTCAATCTCCTTTGTAGACAAGCCAACCTGGTAGGGACGCCCAACAGCAGTACAAAGAGCTGTCTATTATTATAGCCAGATTGACAAACTTGTTCCACGCTTCCCACTCCTGCTGCCACCCCCAGGATTTGATTTGGCACTAAACAAACAGCCTCTATTTTCAGGATACCTATTGCTGCTGCACTGACCTTCCCACACACATTCCCCAAAACAGGGAGTCCCTGGAGCAGAAGGGATACAGCAAAGACCTCACGCCCCAGCCACAGCTTCCCAACCAACCCACACACTCTTTTATGCGGCTGTACATTGTCACACTTAAAGCAGTGATGACGACTCAGCCCCAGCCCATCATCTGTACAGCAAATCTCTCCACCTTAAACCCCGGGGAGGTGCAGAAGATCTAAGTTCAGCATCCAACCTTTAACAACACACGGTAGCCAGCCTTCCACACGCTCACAAAATCCGATGAGGCACGCACTGTTCCTCCATCTCCTACAAGCAAGCTCTTTTCAAAAAAAGAGGCCCTTGAAGCTGGCAGCCTCCCTGCTGGACCCCAGCGAAATGTTCCTTGTACCTTGGGTCTTTGTGTTGCCTGCTCCTCGCAAGACCTCCCACTTTGGTGCATCTCATGAGCTTCGCACTGCACTCCAGGCCACAGTGAACTGGAAACAAGAGTGTAACGCACAGGGCCCAGCTATGAGGTTGCCAGAATATATTGGTTTGAAACATCACAGAAAATATTCAGCTCCATATTTTCAACAGTAGCCAGGAAGAAAATGCATGGAACAATTTTGAGAACTGTTTTTCAAAAGTCATTTAAATCAAATTATGCCCCATCCACACTGGCAGCAAAACCCTTTCTGCTAACTAGAACTGGTTTTCTTTTCTTTGTGTGTGTGTTCTTTTCTTTTTGGTTAGACTTTTTTCTTTTCTTTTTTCTTTAAAACTGTCTCCCAGCCATCTTTTTCTGGTAATGTGGACAGGCACTGCAACACTCCGGGAACGGGTGCCAGGACAAAACCTATGATGCACAGCCCCTAGAATAAATCACTCAAGAGGGGTGGATTAGGGGAAGAGAGCAACGTAAGGTTACATCTTCAAAAGTATGATTCTCTGAAATCGTTGCATTTTCAGCAACCTACTGCAAAAAGCTATTTGGTTTGTATCCGATCTAAACAAGCAGACAGGCTTTTGGATTATTTGCAGCTTCAAGACAATACCATGAATCAATATATATTTTTAAAGATGTAATTATTACACAGAGCTTGCATGTAATCAGAAAAGAATCTACTTGTGCTGAGTGTGTAGCATTTGAGAGCTGCGATGCCAAGTAAATCCACACCGTTGGCTCGCACAAACCTGAAGTATTATCCATTACAGCCTTTTTTCTTTTTTTCTTTCTTAAAACAATACAAGTATGTATGAAAAACATATTTCCTGGAAACAATGATAGGCTTTGAAGACTCATTCAACATTTCACAAACCGAACAAGCCTGCACCCGCACGTGCCCGCAAGAGGAAAGTGGCTTGACAACGCAAACTAATCGAAATGTGCTGGAAGGGCTACCCAAGATATTTGCATACCTGTACCTCCCCAAGGCTATCACAGGTTTGAAACTTTGTTTAGAACTGTGTAAAAAAGCCATTTCCCATGCGTCCAAGAAAATCTCTTACAGGTGATCAGCGCTTTAACTCATCAAGGCAAGAAACAAACAAAACAACCCAGTTAACAGGCTGGGGCTCGTGCCTTAAGCCCCTCACCTTTGGGTTTTGTTCCTTTAGATCAGGCTCCGAGTGCCAGTTCCCAGGGGTCTCAGCCCCATGCATGTTTTGACACACTTTCAAAGCCCAGAACGGTACACCTGGGACAAAGCACACACGGCTCAGGAAGCACATGGGGGCCAAGAAAAGCAATAGAAATTTCCACAGTTAACTTGCATTGCCGGTTGCCAATAAGCCTCTTATTATGAAAACCCATAATTGGAAACCGTCGTGTTACAGAATAATTTATGGAAGTTTTCAGAGTATATATGGCCCAGTGGGAACTTCCTTTGACTGGTGTGTTCCATCAGCCCAGGTCTGCTTATTTATCCACACAGTGGGAGAAGAGCATCAGGAACCTAAACAAGTCATTGCTGAAGCGTCACCGAGACTCCCACTCCAGGAGTGCTTCAAATAGTTCTTAGCTCCTTCGTCTTTCCAGTCATCTGTCTTTACGGCTGCGTTCAGTCAACAGCTGGGCTGCCCCATCTTTATTTCATTTTATTTTATGCAGAAGCATTCTTCCACTTACACTGTGATTGGCCACTCCTCTGAGGACACAGAAGGCAAAACGCTGCTGTGTGACTCCCACTGTGTCTGCCTCGGCCCCATTAAATGAGCCTACTCCTGCAGTCTCTACTCTGTCACACCAGAACTAGCACCTACTTTAATTCCTAAATAAATCAGATTTCAATTGTATTCAAATACAGTTCCAACCAAGAACAACCTCCCCCAGTGCATGATACCATGAAAGTCAACGGCACAAAACCAGCTAGTGCTTCCTCCGCATGGTTGTGCTTTGGTGTGAAGGTCAAGGGATTTCATAAAAGGGGTTGGAGACACATCCCAGGAAACTTAGAGACTTTTAGCAACAGAAGACTGGAAGTCCACTTTGCCACTACATTTTCCATACAGGAGCCAGCAGGAGCGTGCCAGAGGGGTTTCTCACTACAAGCAGCTCCATCCCCTAGGAAATGGGTTGAGGCATGACCTGATCATCAGGTTAGCTGTATTTTGGCATGTGGCACTGCTGCCAGGTCCAGTCAGGCACATCAAGAGCACTGTGAATTTAGTACCTTCCCCATCACCATGGGACAGGCATCGTAAAGGGGGCAAGCACCCTCAGGGGAAGCTGTGACAGAACAGAAACAGCCACAGCTGAAGACAACCACCTGCAGAGGAAAGAAATTGGAAGAGAGAATTCCTGCAAGCAGGGTAAATCAGGGAAAAGTAAGTCTCTGATTCAGTGGGGATAAAAGGTAAGAGTCTCCTCTACTGTTGAGAGCTTTCTGTGTCCCTTAAAGTCATTCCTGAAAAGACAACAAGCTGCGAGCCAAACATACTACTTCACACTTGGTGTCAGAGAATTCTGACTCCGGACAGCATCTCACTGCAACACACAGCACCAAGTGCCTGTGGAGGAAAAGAGGGAGATGACAGCAGCACATATAGCTCAGAGATTCCCACAAATGCAGTCTGTCTTTTCAAACTGGGAACGTTTCACTCCTGTGATCTAAACTGGCCACAAATCCATTTATTTGGGCTGCTTGACTTAGAGCGTTTCGCTCAAAGGCACGGAGGAGCCCTTCAACGCCTGGTTAGAAAGCGCAGGTGGGACTGCCTTCGTGTTAAATAACTATTACAGCCAGGAAATCCCAGGCTTCCATATCTATCTTAGACTCTCAACACATTCATTACCAAGTGCATAAGGAAAATAATCCTGCTCTCAATCACCCATGACTTTTGGCAAGTCATTCGAACCATCTCGCCCAGCTTGCACGACTCTACACTGTGCTAGGCAAATCCACGTGTTCTGTCCTGAAGGCGTTGCAGCTAGTGAGGCAGAGTCCAAGCGTGAAAAGAAGGGTGAAAAGAGCTGTGGTGAAGCCACACACACAAATGCCTGACAGTTTTCATAAATTAATTATTTTGGGTTGCTCTGCTTCATGGGTATCAAAGCAAGAGCATGCCAAAGGAAAACACAACTGCGGCTGGGGAGGCAGGTATCCCTCGGAAAATGGGGATATTTGGTTTACAGGGAGATGTGAGGATTAACATCACCAAATACTTCACCCTAGGTTCAAAGCATTACTTGACTCTTAGGGGCTTATCAGGAACACTAACACACCAGTGAGCTCTCAAGGAGCAGAGGGAGGCTTTCTCTCAGCTTCCATCCCAGGGACTGAAGCTTAACCACACAAACCACGCTCGGGGTTTCACAACCACAGATCAGACTTTCCCAGCAGGTACTCACATAACCAAAGGGCAGTGTTAGTTTATTTACAGCTGCTAGTTGAAATTAAGACAGGGTAGAAACAAACACCCCACAGTTCTAAAAAAGCAAAGCATCTCTTTTTTTTTGTCACTGAGGGAAATTGAAATCTTACCTCTACATACAAAGCTAAGAGGCTTTTTGCTGCTAATCACAGCAATTATTGTATTTCTATTTAAAGGTGACCTGAGACATCATTCTGCTGTATCACGCTTGGGAATATCATTAGAGCAGCAGAAGCCACTGTTATAACCAAAGCATCGCTACCTGTTCACAATAAGAATTTTTAGCAACTTGATTATCCATGCCTACACAAAATTAGTTCATAGCTTGATCAAAACATTTAAAAGCTATGTGTCAACCTAATTTAGAACCAAGTTACCTGATTCTGAATTACTGAGGTAATTGTCTAGTACAGTAACAGAAAAATAATTATTTTATTAAAAGCTTCTTCACTGAGCTCACCTCCAGCACCAAACCAGCTCACCAAGGAGCTCTCCATAACTGCCATTCTGCTGTGACTTCTTCTTACCCATAGCTTCATCTATACACACGCCAACAGCAACAGTACCAAAGAACTAATCTTTTAAAAAGCGAGTCACAAACTTGCCACAACAGAAGATGTGCTGGAAGGAAAAAGCATGAGAGCAGAGCAACCAGTCTGTCCCCAGGGAATGGGTACATCTGTAATAGGACATGCCCATTGAAGGTGAGGTCCAACACATCACTATCGCTGGCAAAGCACACCCTTCCCAGGGTTATTTGTTTTCTAATTGTGTTCAGGTGTCCCAGTCAGAACCAGGGACGTGGGCACCAAGGGCTGTACCAAAACCTATTTAACATTGTTATTACCCCAAGGAACTTATAGAAAGTTTTTTATTAAAAGATAAAACAAACTAACAGGGGTGAGTAGATGAGAACAAGAAGTTTGCACACAGATTGCCTTTGAAAGGAGCCCACCTTGATGGAAGTTAAAACAAACGGCCCAAGGTGCGGTACGGACACTTCCTGAAACAGATGGGTGATGCTCAGTGTGTCAGAGAACACATATTGCTTTCTGTCTACTGAAAGCCATCACTATCACCAGGTTTCCTCTTGAAATGGTGGCAGGGAAATGACTGCTGGCATCTGCGTCACATGGATCTGCTCACATTACTTAGTGACGAACCTTATTACAAGGGAAGCATCTCAAGAGAAATGTCTACAGCCCAGTTCGCTCACATTTACCTGCAGCAGCAGGCTATGCTTCATTATATTTCTAAACAGTGTTTATGGGAAGAATAAAATGCAACAGCATCCTCCACCAGGCTTCTCAGCTTATGGTCGTGACGTCAATATTCAGGTTTATTTAATCCAGTGAAAATATACACTAATTAAACATGGTCTCAAAACATCTTCTGCAGCACTGAAAAACGCAGTAAATTAGCACAGCATACTTTTACTTCTTTCCTTCAGAATAAGATTTACTATTACCACAAGCAAGGTGTATCTCTCACCTTTGCAGCCAGCAATTTAAGCAGCCTCTCCCTGCACTGAGCCCTAGGGAGAACTGGACACCTCAAAGTTCCCGCTTCTTGATACCAGGTACCCCCACTCTGTTTTCCCTGCCTGGCAATGGATGCTGTTTATCAAAAGCTTTTGTACAGAATGAAGCAAGAGTTAAGATCAATTGTTATAATTCAGTTTAAAATTTAATGCAGGGCAAAGGACTAACACGGGGGGATTTCTGTTGTACCAGTTCATTACAAGCTGAGTACCACTAATGAGATTTCAGTCTCTACTTCTCCTCTGTAACCTCAACTTACAGAGCAGTCCAGGTTTTCTTTCCCTCTCTCAAAATTCATTAAAAAGCCTTATTTGAGCTGCGATTTTGTATACAAGTTTTCTGCCAAGAACAAATTTTTACAACTGAGTTATAAGCTCCTTTAAAAATAAAATTCAGAAATTTATAATGGAAATACTGACAGTGCCCATAATCACAAGTACAGAAACATTACTGAGATAGGTAGTGCCTATCCCATCCAAAAAGAAAAGTTGGTTTCAACCAAATTCCACTCTTGTTTCATAACAACGGTCAGTTATGAGATCAGTAAAACAGGTGCAAACAAAAAATACTGGGGATCTAAGCACTGATGATGGCAGCATAAAGCCATCACCTCAGTCAATAACTCCTGATTGTGCAAGAGGGTGGTTTTTTTTAAGAAAGTCTTGAATTATTTTATAATTAATTTCTCCTAGGCTAATTTCTCCTCACGGTCATTACAGTCTAACTTGGCAATCGTGCTTCCAAACCCAAGTATCTGGGCCATTTCCAGAATTTATTAATATTCTGGTTTATCTTCGGCTTTGTTGATATCATCTCTTGGCTCAGTCTGATGAAGCCCACCTCTTACACGTGCAGGTCAGTGACACGAGAGCCAGCTATGCCTGCTGACAGACTACAGCTCTGCCCTACAATTTACTGTGAGCTCTCCCCTTTGCCTCAGGATCAGCTCCGTGTGCCAGTGAGGAACAGACAGCAGCACACCGTAACAAACTGAACCTCACAGGCTGTGCACAAGCAGTACCAAGGAACCTGCAATGTTGCCTGGAAGGATTATACCCCCTGCAGAAAGAATGTGTGCCCTCCTCTAGCCATATATTCTGCTTGATTTCTGAACACACTTCCAATTCTCTTAACAAATACTCAGTAAACTCTGTAATACAAAGCAGAAATCCAGGAAAAATTATGTGCTTGGTTGTGTTACGAGGTAGAAAGCCATGTGGGGAAGCACCATAGCATCAAGTGTTAACCCCATGCAACACTCTTGCAAAACGAATCTGAGACCAGCAACGTTCAGAAGCTTAGCTCAAAAACATGTGACACTGAACTAGCCTTGACACCCGCTTATGTCATTAATAAAATATTTAATATATGAAGAACACTGTGTCTCCAGAAGTGCCTTAACCAGTGCTGAAATGTGTTAGTCATCCAACAAGAACTCGCGCTCCAACACTGGAAATTACAGAACGAGGAAATCAAATCAAACCATTACAAGGTAGCCAGCTCAAACACTAAGTCTGGACTGTGCTACCTGCAAACACTCATTACTAAAAATTACAGATTGTTAGTCCTTTTTACCAGAAAGGAAGGGAGTATCTCACCATCTCACCCCTGCAGCACGCTGGGTACAGTTACTGGACTCAGACACTGACACTTTCAATACGCTTGTTAAACCCAGTAAATTCAAAGCCGCTGCATTCGGATCTGCCCCTCTGGGTAAAAGTCAGTACCAGGTGACAGCAACAAAAACTGTAATGCAGTAAATGTGTTAATAATAAATTGTTTAAGCAACTTGAAAAAAGGAAGACAAAAGGCAAACTAACACCCAGCAGAAGCACAGGCTATTCTGGCAAACTGAGAAGAAAGTAAATTTGGGTTCACTACAATTATTTGTGTATCGTTTAATTAAGCTGTTTCCATAACAACTTCTGTCTTGTAACTTAAGAGATCGTGAGAAGTATATTTTTGAAACACAAGTGACAGGACTAAATCTCAGCTCCACTTCATTGCAGGGAAGTTTGGAAAGCAGCCTCTGGAAACAGTACGGCCACTCCGCAACTCACCGAGTTTGTGTTTATATTGTAAAAGAAAAAAAAAGCGAGCCCTTTCATATACACACACTGTTAAGATAACAGGATTTTCTTCACAGCTTCAAGTTAGGCACTGAAGTACTTTGTTATGATTAGTTTTATCACATTGAATCCAAATGTTCTGGATTATTAATCAACCCTTCTGACAGGTCTCCAATAACGAGACACGCCATGCAGCTCACAATGACTCACCATTCAGCTTAAGCTGATAAAACAGAAAAGGAAGACGGAGAAGTTCTCAGATCCTACCCGGGCAGCCCGCAGCTTTAGGAAACTCCTTCCATTTGGTTTCTCACCAGCAAACCCAGTGTACTGGTGGGCTTTGACATAGCAAACGTCCCCCCCTTGCCTGTTCTCATGACAGCTACCACTCCAAAGACTTGTAGTCTAGTCTCTTAGCTCCTACGTTCCCTGGAGAGCTGGGGACACGAGAAAAGCAAGTTAACACACCTCAAGTAAAACACTACAATCCTCAGTTTCTTTTTGTTTGATTCTCCTTAAATTCACTGCCTTGTTTTTAAATGTTTGTTCACTCTTCAAGCAAATTTGCTGGTTCACCACATAGCATGCTGTGGCTATGCTGTAACACCATTATCATAAGAAGAAACCACTTTCACACAGCAGTTTGTCCTCAGGCTGCTGGAGACCCAAATTCAAACGCCACTTCTCCATTTGGGACCCAAAGGCACCACTTCCACCTCCCTCCAGTTTGGCTACGCTGGGGCTAATACAAAGACACAGCACTAGCAGAAATCAAGTGATACCAGGAGTTATTCCCAGTTATTCCAGCACTGGGAATAACCACAGTTCTTGCTTAAGCAGTGATAACCACCAGGGAATACTTGCTCTGTACCCTGCAACACCCCCCTGTGCACACCCGCTGCTCGGTGGGATCAGCAGCACCCCCAGAAAGCCCGGCTCCCCTTCACTGCCCTTCTCTGAAGTTAATCCTTTTGCTAAAAGTTGCAGATGATTAAAAGGCTTTCACAGACCCTGATCCAAAACAAATTAAGAGGGATACAACGCAAAAATATCCGGTGATAAGAGTTTGTTCACAGTGAAACAATTAACCGGAAGGCTTTGTCTTGTTAAGCATACAAAAGGTTATCAATAACCTACCAGTTCACACCATGTCTTCCAGCTCCAGGGAGGGACCGGTTCCCACTCCATGATAAGGCACCTGTGCCCCCTGCTATCAGCGGACTCACCTCCACCGAAGGCATCCTTCCTCTACAGAGCACACTCAGACTAACTGAGCAAGGCTTCTGAGGAACAAACGCTATCTGCAAGGCAAACTTGACTTCAAACCAACTACAAGATCAAACCTGCTTCCTTGTAAAATCTTTACAGGATCCTGCCATAATAAAACCAAGTTATTCAATTCTTAACTAATAATTTTCTTTCTAATTTGACCACGTTGTAAAGTTGTCTTAAAACCTCCCAGAAGTTATTTTACTGCATTACGTGCAGTCCTACGAGTACGATTAAAATGCTCAGCCCAGGGTCTCCAATATGAATGGTTTTCATAATTTCTTAAGAGAATTCTGCTTTCTTTGCCCAGCACAGCCCATACACCCCCAAACTTACCAAACCCTTAGTTAGGCTAGTTAAAAATAAATCTAATGCTTCAAAATTGGATGAAAACCAGCTTCACTTCTCACTCCATTCAACCACATGCCTGTTATTTCACTCTCTCATCATGACTCTGAAAACTGCTCCCACCAAATTCCACCTTCACACCAAAGCAGGCTATGAATTTGTAATTTAAAGATGCAACTTAAACATTTAATAGCTTGAAAACTGCCAAAGATATAAAACAATGAGCTAGGATCCGCAGGCTCTACAGGCACAGAGACCTGACCTAAAAGAAAACCCCAAATTTGGTATTTTGGTTTGAAATTGGGGATCAAAGTAAATTAATACACAAACCAGCCTCACTACAGACACTGTTCTCATCTACACAAAGGTTTCACAGCAAGTCACATAAGCAAACATATGGATATTGCAAGAGAGGTACAGTGAAACAAGCATGCTACAGCCCCCCAAGTACAAGGAGTAGTCAGTCTTATTCTTCTTTAATGCTAAAACACAGAACTTGTAGAATTATTAGCTCGAAACCTTACAAGCTACAGTTCACGTGGCTATGCACTACTTGGGAATTTAAACTTGTTCCTTTCCAACAGTCAAAAATCACCACACAAATACCAACGTACTCTTGACCTCTCCAGGGAGCGGCCCGTTCCTGCCTCACATGCCAACAACCACGTAAGATGAAGTTTCCCCATTGCTGGCCTAACACATCTATCACATCACAACTTCCACGTGCACTGGGATGATTCATGAGATTCTAAAGGTAATTCACTTCTAATAAATATTAGCTTTTCCAAAGTAACCCCACAAAGTTTAAACACATCCTAAAGGCCTTTACTTTTTTTTTCCCCTCCACTCCTCTCATAGCCAAGCAGAAGCACAAGTGTCACGTTTTCATCCCGGAGTCGTCAGCAGCGAAGCTTCATCCTAAGAGAAAATTCTTCAGGTAAGTCCTTCCACTGGTACCATGACATGAAATGAAAGCACGTCAGCACAGAGCGTTTTGCTTAGGTTTAAAAAGAACCATTGAACAGATTTACCAAGTTTTGTCAGTAATACACCAACTTCAAAACAACCCCCTAAAGCCTGTTTTCTGCCCAGAACCAGTTTTACTGCAGACTTGCACTCAGTTGTCTAAGCTTGTCACACCAAACGGTTGCCTAACCTCAACTTTAACTACACTGTCTACACAAGGAGAAATATCCCATATCATGCAACGTACTGGGGCACAACTTAAACCTTTCTCAGTGAAATTTAAGTCTTCCTTGTCTGTCTGTATTCACTGTCATTTGTCAAAGACATATGACCTGGGATTCTCCATTCTCAGCTCACTCATTTATTCTGCATTTGCTTCTGCATAGTGAGATTATCAGGAAGACTGCTGAAAAAATACAAGAGGGTTTGGGTAGAGTATTCAGGGTTTTTTTTCACAACCACATATCAAAAATAATGCTGGTGGGTAGATATTTTTATCATGAAGAAAAGGTTACGTATACCTGGTAAAGAATCAAAGCAAACTTCCCCTGATATATCTTAGGAAAGAGTGAAGGCTTTCCTAAGCCCATGTTATTTTTCATTTTCAGAGCTATGCAGGCAGGAAGATGTTTATTCCAATGCTGTTCTGACTAACCCTGGAAAATAAAGAGACTCGAAAAATTTGTATAGGTGGCAGCAACTAATAAAGCATCACCTGTAGCAATTAGAATTTGATGGGTTTAATCGCTTTTTTATATCAAACTTACAACGTGCAGCATGTCCAGCCACAGACTCAGCTGGAAAAATACCTGACACTAAGAATGGTTGACACAAGCAAAACAAAGGGCATTTCTGTGGCTTCCTTGCTAGCCTGAACACAGGACCTGTGCTCAACACCTCCTCACATCTGCTAAAGGGAAGCAATTTTCTTTAGCAGACATGAGGGCAAGGAGCTGCTCAGTAGAGGCAAATGTTTACTCTCACCCTAGTCTCTCACCTCACGCATGCGACATAGATCAACCTACGCAGCTAGCTACTTTGATACACCAAGGTAAGGCAGAGGCAAGGAGCTGGGTATGGCCTTTGGGCCACGAGCAGGGGTAGGAGGGAGCACACCCAGCCCGCTGAGCCGCAGAGGTGTGGAGGCAAGTCGATGAAAACAAAAGAATCCGGATGCGAAATATCCGAAGGAAGAGGATTTCACATACTTAGTGCTTTCGAAAGCCATCGATCCTTCGCTGGGGAAACCACAGTGTTCAATCAGAGGGGGTGACAGGGCAGCAATGGGAACTCTGTCCCCTAATGCCACAAAAGCACTGTACAAAGAGTTAGGTACATTTTGTGGTCTGCTCCTCCCTCAATCACTGGTCCTCAGACCACTTTATACGTTGTTAGAGATCAGTTTAACTGCAGATTTTCATTTTTCTTTCACAAGGCACACTCAGGGAAATCAGTGCTTGGGAACCAGACCTCTGAAGCACACACTAAGAGTTCATACCAAGTAATTACGCAAAGACACAACTCTCAGGCCCCACGACCACTCCCATGTCACTGAAGTTCGCTGCAACAGTGAAGTGCCACTCATCCCCAAGAAACCAGCGCTATTACTTGCTTAAGTGGCTTCACTGGTGCAGGAAGGCAGACAGCTGAATCACTGACCATTGGGTAACACTGACTCCTTCAGTGACAAAAAGACAAGGCGGGAGGGGGGGGAAGCGCCAAAATCATCAATTTTGATAAATGGTAGTGGTTTTGTTAACAAAAACTCTGCCCAAGGTCTGTTGGCTCATAGGAAATGACAGTACAGATGGAGACGCTGCCCTGACAAGGCCAGCCTTCCCCTCCCAGCCTTTCCTTTACTTGACAGTGACGGCTACCACCACACCTAGTCTTTGGGCTCCGTTATATCTTAGCTGCTGATAGGAGTCACGCCATGGGAAAGTAGGATGGTTGGACTGAATGATGTCAGGTGGCATGAAGTACATTTTCCTCTTTTGCTTCACAAACTTTTGAACCCTACAGAAGGGGAGCCATCCGCTTCTATCTCCTCTTTTTTTTTTTCCTTTTTCCCCTCAGAACGAATGGTAACAATGCATATCCTGCCAGGAAGCGTTACCATGCATTAGTGATAAAGCCTTACATAAAAAGGTAAATTAAGTTTCCAAGACGTGAATCTGAGCTGATAAACGTATTACATCCACAGCTCAACAACTGTGCAGAGAAGGAAAAAAAAAAGAATAAACTGTTTTAGGGAAAGCTTTGGGAATATGGGGGATGGGGAACAGGAAAAGTAGATAAAGTAATGCCGTGCTGTCAAAACACTGCTCTGACTAGAGCAAAGCTATCGAACTCAATCAGATTAAACTAATGGCCATCCATTAGCCTTGGGTACGTCTACATGGTACAACACAGACCCAAAGAGGTGAGCTCAAGCACCAGACGGCTTGCCAACACAGCACTCACGGCATTAGACCCCCTGCTCAGCTAGACAAATAAACTAGAGCCCGACGGGCCATTTATTCTCACCCAGGGGCAGCGGCGGTGGTGATGCTGCGCAGCTCTTCGGTACGGGAGGCAGCGGCGCTGCTCCTGGGCGGGTGACGCAGCCGGGCGCAGTCACTGGAAAGGATCGTTGGTACGTTCCCTCTGGGTACTGCTCTAATATGGAGATACTGAAAGAAATTGGGAGGGAGCTCATACGCCCCCTCTCTAACACCAGCAGCCAATTATACATTTAAGGGACAATTGCGAGGCAATGGGTGAACAGAAAGGCATCCGCAGAGCTCCACAGTTGACAGGCTGCTTTGCCAAGAGCGTGAGCCTAAAGGTCAGGGGATAGTACTCTGTTAGAAAGAGACTGCACTGAAATGGGCAGCGAACTGTGCCCAAGGCAATCAGGCTGTGCAGGCGTGGATCCCCCCCGACACAATCAGGCATGGATCCCCCCCAGTCCCACAGCATTATCCAGGCATCCCCCTTCCAGCATCATCTCAGGCAGCTGAGCTCTGCCCAGATTTGCTCTGGATGAGACCCTTCAGAGAAAATGCTTGTAGCTAGACAAGCTCTTATCCTCACACGAAAGGGGAGGAGAGCTATGAGTCCAAACGTAAGCCAGACCATCACAGCAGTTGCAGTCGCTGTAAGGGGCTAGAGCTCCAGATCTGGTTTGCAAAGAAAAGGAAGGGAGATAAAAAGAAATAAAGGTCAGGCCATCTGACATCCAAAGGGGTAATAAAACCCTGGAGGAAATTCACTTTACAGGAAAAAAAAAGGTCAAGGAGGCCATAGAGGTGAGTTACCTGGCTAATGTTACCTGGCTTTCCCCAGAACACCCCACCCCACTCCCCTGAATAGGCGTTAGCTCAGGAAGAGAAGGTGCTCAGACAGCCCTCCCACTTCACACTGCTCCCTGGGACTTTCCCCAGACACCCACAATCTGGCAAGCATGATGCCAAGAAAGCCATGGGTAAAAGATGCCAATTTCTGTAGACCTTATAAACAGAAGTGCCCAACACTCATTCCAACAAGTAAAAAGCAAGGAGAACAAGGACAGAAGGGTGTCCTGGCAGCAGCAGGTAGCTAAAGTTCCAAACAGCTGGGACTTCCAAGCACCTACAAGAACTAAACAGGATGTATACACCTTTATGCAGAGAAGGATGCCTGGGGAATTCTTTGCCAGTCACTTTTTGCAACCAAAATACACAAGTGCTAATTAGATCATGCCAAGTCTTCATTTTCACACTTCCAAAGCTGCTCAATTAAAAGTATGTGTTTTGGCACTGCTCTGTTTTAAAATCATTTAGATCAAGCTAAAAACAAAGGAATGCTTCAACCCCAGGAGATGATACAGCTGAGGATGGATGAATCATTAGCATACTCTTTAAGAGATAAAGATAGACTCACTTTCACAAAGCACTCATTGCCTAACATGACAGAACACAGAAAACAAAAATAAACCCATAGGAAAAGTGAGGAAGCAAGGAAACAGGGGCGGCTGTTTGCTCAGCACAGTTAGAGCAGCAGTCTGTCCTGTGGTATTCTCCTAGAGTCATTACCTTGTAAAAACCCTCCACGTAGTTAAGGCTGGGACAAAAAACTGGGAGTTGGGACTGTCAAAACCACGCACCAGTTGTCTTATCAGTGTGCACATGCTGAGAAATGTTGTCAAGCACACAACTACTGAAGCAGCGAGGAATTTGTTGGAAAAGATAATCAGGAAGGATTTTAATTTATCTTTCAGCGTTCTGAGTGGCACCTCCTAAACAAAGGAGCTGCACGGAAAGCATGGCTTGCAGTTCTCAGAGGTGCTGCTGAAAGAGATGCTGCTGCAGTTACAGGTTCCAGGGCATTGCTTCGTACATTAACTGGGTGAGGGATAACACCAAGCAAGGACTACTTATGTTAGCAGTGCTGAGAAAACTGCTTGGTGCTGCACACAAATCACTGGCCACCTTCCACTGCATGATAGCAGACCAGTAATAGACTTGTTCCCAGGTCTTGTGTTGTGCCTTACGGTTAGGACATGAGCTTCACAAGTGTGAGATGACAATCCTGACACAGCCAATCATGCCACAAATGAAGGAGAGGAGGGAGCAGGAGTAGAGGAGGCAGCTGGAGACCAGGAGGCCACACTACCTCATCCAGAGGAAGACATAAGAACAGTGTTTGGGAGCAGGCACAACCATCGCGGCCCTTTGAAGCTAGCAGCACGCTGATTCAAAACCTAATTATTAAGACTATCTTAGATGGTTACAAATTACCTTGTGCCAACAACAAATTTAAGGCATCCCTGCCCCGATGACAAATATCTTCCTTATCTGCAAGAACCACATGGTTATAGATGAGGTTCCACATCTTGCCCCAAAGAACCTGTTGTAGAAAAATCCCTGTCACACTTCCAGCTGCTGCAATTCTTCATTTACATAAATTGCCTCTATTTTAGATTCCTTGTCCCTCTGATTTATGGCTTTAAGATAAAATAAACACGAGTTAAGGAAATAAGGAAAAAGAGGTGATGAGCCAACCTTGGTAGTTTTGACCACATGTAAATAGTGTGGCCAGTTGTTGTTTCCCCACCACCTGATAACAAGAACAAACATGCAAACAGACTCCTAGCACTTCTTTTCTTCAGATCTTGGGATACGATCCAAACCCACCTCACCTAGCAACTCTAAAGGTTAACAGCATTTTAGGGTTATGGTAGTTCTTTGTTTCTCCAACTATCAAGCTAAATTAGGGGTACCACCTCTTTAAAATAGCAGTAAATTCATCATACAAATTTTAGGCCAGATGGGACTTTCATCACCGGTACACTTGATTTAAAACTTACTCCCAATTACGTGGGTCTGAAAAAAACCCAACTGGCTACTGAAAACCTGGACAATCTTCCAAGAAAGCACATACAAGAAGTTAAGTGAGTTTAATGCGTGTGGCATTCCAAAAACCAATCCCATCACAATAACAGGTATCCTGACCCTCTCTTATAAGGTGCAGGCTCCAAATCCTCATGTGATATCATCAAATAAGCCTCCGAACTGGCAAAACCCAAACAGTTCTAAGAAATATTAATTCCACAGGAACCAAGAGCTAAGCAAAGTCCAAAATGATAGTGGTTATGTAAGAGATTGGATTAAGAATAATCTACTGTGATGTGTGCGTATTTACAGAAGACTTGGAAGAATAGAGTTTAAAACAATAACTTGAAGTAAAGTTAGTTGTTAAAGGAAACAATTTGCTGTACTAGATTGCATTCATGTGACCAAGGGAAGAAAAAAAGTGAGCAGGAACAGAGATCAGGTATTAAACATTGGCTTGGATCCTATTCTAAAGCAAGATCAGATGCCCCCACGAGCACTTCCTGCCATTCAAGATGAAGCTCTTCCAGAGACACACGCTGAAATTCAGTTGTATCTCACACAACCCGGTTACCTCCATCACAAGGGGTTTATCTGCCATTATTCCACCAGGGATCTATCAACTGCCATATGTGAGATGAGTCATTATCTAGGCTTGACTGTTCACCTAAGGGTAATGTTTTTATCTTGCTCTGACGCTGTGCAGCCAAACTACATCTGCAACGTCATTCTGTGCTGGTACTCAATAAAAAAGTTTGTCTTCCTACCTAACAGAGCAATTTGCCTTTGAATATCACTCTTACCCAGCACAGAAGGAAGAATAACAAGGACATTAGATTGTTCAAAAACTCTGTACCTTTCCTGTTATTTTATTATTTGGGATCCTGGTTTTGCCTCTCCTGGAAACAGAGGGGCAGGTACTGACAGGAAAGGTCCTTCTCAGGAAGGTGAGGTTCCTTGCAATATTCAAAAAGCTGACATTTCTGCCTCCTTGTTCTGCACGTCCAGGAGGTGGCAAGGGATGAATGCAGCACTGGGTCATGGCAATCTTGCACAACCCAGGCCGTTTAGTCATTTTATTATTATATACCACAAAAAGCAAGCCAGATCTTGCTATTAAGTCTCTGCACTAAGACATCATCGGATTCACTTCAAGTGATATTTGATTAACAAAATGTGAAAACATCTGCAAGAGGAGCAAATTTAATGCCACATACGTCTCAGTGAGCAAGGCTTCCTATCGTCTCAGCTTCTTTGCCATCAATCTACTGTATCACTGCTATTCCATTCCCAGCCAGTCTGGAGCTAAACAAAGCCTGGAAAGAGCCGTGCCAGCTCACAGCAAAGGTCCATCAGGCCCAGCAGTGTGGAACAACATGTGGCAATTCAGAGAATGGCACAAGCAGAAAGCAGGCATGTAAATGAAGCTTCTTCAGATTCCACCAATTTGTGGTCTGGGAATTTTCCGAGATGGGGAGGGGAGCGCACACACATGCGTGCAACCATCAACTTACAGCCCTCACTGTAAAGTCTACAGCAAAACAAATTAAAAGAAACTACTACCCCTCCTCCCTACAGCATCCATCAACCCTTCGGATTTGCTAGAGCTCTGCTTTTCTGGACATCTTCCTAGCTGGCTTCTTAGGCTTCCCACTTTACTCCTGGATATCATGAATTACATTTGAATGCTTTCAGCGTGCCAGAACACTTACTATTTCAATAATGACTTCTCCAGACTTTTTTTTTTTATTATGAATGTAATGTTTCCAAACAACATTCTTGATTGTTAGGCTCAAACAGCACTGCTGTGATAACCCTCTAAGAACCCCATCTCCTCCTGAGTTACTGTTACCCTTACATTAGCTGGGAGCTTTTGAGAAGAAACCGACTCTCGGAAGAACCTGATTGAAATGAATCATTATTCACCAGGGCAAACCCAACACTAGCATCACCTCTGGACAACTAATGGGTTTGTAGGTTTTCACCAACAGCTGGAGGAGGTGACTTGCCAGGATATGTAGCCCCACTCAAACTGTACATGGTGATACTTGTGAGGTCTCCTTGAATCAAATTGTTCCTTCTTTGTGCTCCTTTAGGCCAACAAGTCACAGCTGGGATGGATGAATTGTAGTTTATGTCTTCTGTACAGAAAGTGTTTAAATATTTATCTCTGAAGTAGGGCTGTAGAAGAGGCAGCTCTAAGATCTCCTGCTGCACTGTGTATTGTATCCAACACCTCAGTGCTGAACAGAACATGCGCTTTCACGAGCTATAAAGAATTACTATTTGTATGACTTTCGGACACTTCATGACTAAGATGCTGGAGCCATTATCCTGTTACCCAGCAGAACGCACTGTATATAAACAAGCAGTCCTACACCCTTGACCTTGGAGACCTTCTAGCACGACCACAAGAACCAGCTGAAAATAGTACAAAGGAGCGCTTTAAGCTGAGGAGGAAATGATTCAGGGAACAGCAACAACAGAAGGTGTGACTTGCAGGCACCGATTTCTCAGGAACCAGCAGGTTAACGTGCTATTATTTTACACACATATATAGCATATGCTGATATTGTTTTAATACACTACTGCTGCAAGCAAATGCAGAACTAGAGATCTCTCCCGCCTATCACAGTAAGCAACGGGGGCCTAGACCCCAAAATTCCTTTCAGAGAGTCTTGAGCAGCAGCAAAGTCCTCATCTGGGTACTATTTTCAGACTAAGACTCTAAAATTTCAGCCATAGCATGCAATGCGTGAGACGGTTGTCATGAAAAACATTCCATGTTATAAACTACTACTCTAAAAGCACCAGAGATTGGGCCAGGAATCCAAGCCCCAAGTGATATCAAATGACTTATTATGCTATTTCCTTCCACCAAAGAAATTACATCTTGCAAGAAAAACCAAAGCAGATATCTGAAATTAAACGGATTCTGGCTGGCAATTAAGCAGACAGTAAAAGAGCAAAAAGCGGCTGTGAGGAGAGATGACTTCGGTTTATCCTTTATACTGACATGCTGTTTCCCTCCTTGATGAGCCAGAGAAATACTGCTGTAATCATCGTATCAACATTTTTTTTTGCCTTCCAGTAATTATGCCACCGTATAATTGAAGCTCCTGAAATTGATGCAAGCACAACTCCATAAAATATAATAAGTACCCACAGGTGGGAGTTAAAGTAGTGAAAATCAGTCAAGAAATAAAGCACCATTTTTCTTCTCTATCAGAATAATTGACAAGGACTGAGGTAAATCCTCTGTCACCGGCTATCTTTTATCATGATGTTCTTCCAGGAGATAAAGGCACAGATTCAGGAAAGCCCTATGGCTTGAAGTAAGATGGGGACAGTCTAGCTGACTGCAACGATCCTCTGACTTCATCCGCTACGAGTAGGTTAAGTACCTGGAAAAACAGCCTAAGTCAAATACCTTACTTTTCAAAAGCTAAATATTTGAAAGTTACCATAGCACCTCGATATTCCCAAGATGTAACACAAGAGGACAGGAGAGAAACTTCTGAAATGCAGCCTCCAAATGTGGTCACCACAAGGCATGCCGCTCTACGCTGGCAGGAACCCGATGGCCACCTTCAGGAGCACAAGATAGCAGATTTTGGGGACAAAACATCTCTCCCTTAAGCCAGTGGTGACACATGAAAGTTGCTGGCTCCTGACCAGAACTAATAGTAAGCATGGAAATATGAACTGACAAACTGATCATTGCTGAACAGCAAGCAGCTCTCCCAGAGGACATATGAACAAAGAGAGCTTTAAGACCAGACAGAATAAGCACAGGGAGGACCATCCAAAGCACTTGATGCACACATTGGGAAGGACATGATGTTGAGAAATTCGAGCCTGATAAATTTCCCACCACTGAGCCAGGAAGTGGAGGGCTGGAGGAGGAAAATACTGCCGTCCTTCTCAAGAAGGTATTGCATAAAGCATAACCACACATCTAGAGTATTTCAGCATTCCCCCGGGTTTCACTGTGGCATTCGTACCTGTGTGGAAGGTCTCACCATTATGAGTTCAGCACAACACAGTATAGCCCTGGGGAAACTGCTCTCCAGGCAGCATTTTTCTCTCACAAGCACCCGATGCACAAAGACTGACCCAACTGGGTACAGCACAGCACCTAAATCTCTCAGTTCTTCAAGCTAACACACAGATTTCCCCACCCAAACCCCACAGTTTTACCAGTCACAGGTTCTCCCCCTTCTTTCCATTTACAAATAGTGACTGGGATGCAGCAGCACCACACTGAATCTGCACGAAGAGATCCATGGCAGGAATCACCTGCACTAGGAATGGGAAGATCTTCCCCCAGAGCATCTGCGGGCCATCCAAGGTGCTGGAAACACAGAAGACATGGAGCTGACAGTAACCTTATCTTGTGCAAGACACAGGTTTATCAGCAAAAGACCCATCTCAGGTCTCAGTGACTAATGGGCTGGGAATAACGAACCATAGAAAGGATCAGCACACCTATCTCAATCCTAACAAACCAATATGTACAGAGCCTGTAAAGTCTCCTCTGAGAGCACCAGTTATACCATACATTCTGATTTACATTTTTCAAGGAAATAACTGAAGCTGTTCAGCCTGTTCCAAAGGCCCAACGGGGAGGAGAAAACCCTCAAGACACCTATGTGGCAGCTTTGCAGCAGCATGAGACTAAACAAATGGAAAAACCTAAAATAGGTTGCGACAGTTTATCATTAATCAGTATGAATTACTTGGCAGAATGCAGTATCTTTCAGTGCAACTTAGTGGCACCTTTCCCAAAGAACTAATACAAACACGAATGCATAGCAAGAGATTCAAGGAGCAGGGGAAAAAGGATGTCATTGCTGATTAAGTTCCTGATGGCAAGAAACAAAAAAATGAGACTTCATAGGGCAGCACCTGTGTGCCTGAAAAACACGACTGGCATGTTCCAGTTACTTCATTTGGCAAGGTTAAATTCGCCAGAGAAGAATCATAATCATACTACAAAGCCCTGAAGTCTTACCTCCAAATTACCTCCTCAGAGTCAGACACCCCTTCTCCACCAGATCTGTTTATTTCAGTATTTGCCCAGGGCAGGGGAATATTCTGAACCCTTCCTCTTGTATCGATACAAGACCATTATTGTTGAACATATAAAGGTATGAGGATATATGAAAGCGAGAGGGACATTATCTTTTAGAGTCAGATATAAATGGAAAACTGCAGATGAAGCTTACAGCTCAGGCAACCTCTATCAAGCCCACAAAGAAGCCCTTGTACTGGCAGGTCCTGGCAAAAGATCTAAGAACCCAAACTATTCCATTTTGCCAATTATATGAAATGGTCTAATACAAAAGATAATTTACATCTGTGGTTTTGGTGATCCAAAGATACTGTAATCATCACAGCTTTAGTGAACTCTGCTTTCGACTCTTGAATAGCTATCAAAGAGGTTTTGCTTTGACCCTCAAAATTGCTTTTCAGAAGTTACACAGATAGCAGGAACCTCTTTCCTGTACTTCTATGTGGACAAACCTGGGACATCGTAGATCCCACTTCTGATTGCCTTTTGCCTAAACAGTTTTGCATGTATATGTGTCAACACATACTTAGGTCATTTACTCATTTCATGTATACTTCAAAAGAAGGACAAGTTCTAGTGGGCTTCAACCATCATTTCAGTTGCTACTGGATTTAAAGAGAGGAGGTAGAAGGTTCAGCACATCACCAGCCCAGAAGACCATGCACTTGCAAGCCTAAAATCACCTAACTTCAGGCTAGACGGGCAAAGACAGCAGCTTGAATGAGTAAAAAGCACCAGGTCAAAGTAGTTCAGACCAGTTCCCACCCTGCTGAAATCACCCTCACTATCACTTTTGTCCAAAAGAAATACAACAATCTTTAAATTCTCAAGAATTAAAAAAAAAAACCTTATCTGGAAAACAGTTTGTAGCAGTTCTGTGATGCTCACATGTGAAAAATCCATCTTAAAAATCAGTAACTGCAGCTTACATCTCCCAGCAACTACTGGAGTAAGAACTTGCCTTGCACAGCAGTGTTAAAAGATAAAGCTGCAAACAAGACAGAACTATCCAGATGCTTGAAAATACTCTGGGGTTGATTATTGAAAGGAAAAAAAAAATGCAACAAAAACAGAGAGAGTCATCTTAGTGAATTTCTCAGGCATGACAAGGAGAATTGGATTGCCCCACCTTTGCATGGCTCCAGCCTCCTCACACATTCTGCATTCACATGAGGAAGGGCATTACCACAAAACCTGGAGCTGTGACAAGATATGTTTTCCACAGATTGAGGACCCACAAATTAGAGTAAATCCCTACTAAAGTTTTGTAAACAGCACTTAGCAAATACAGGAGTGATTACAAACACCTACCCAGAGCTATCCAACGCCACAGCATGAAGACTGCTAAATAAGAGATACCATGGTTGCCTCCAACAACCATACTTTGAACCAGACTTCTCCACACAGTGATAAAGGCCATTCTATGCAAAGAGTGAGGTTTCAACACCTTAGGTATCACTTCTTCCAAATATTGTAATGGATCAAGTGGGGGTTTTTAGTCCACAGTAGCATAAATCACAATTCAGCTCATCTGATTCATAGGAAGTTCTCTATTCTCTGTCTCAGGCCCTAAGCTTAATGAAGGAAACAGTAAAAAGCTCTTTCTGACAAATCACAAAAAAATATACTGAACTGACCTTCCATTGCTCCTTGGGAAGCAGTTTCACTACCACGATGTCACCGTTCAGGGCTCTGTTGCGAGCAACCACTCCATCAATAAATATATCGCGAGTCCCATCCTAGTCAAAGAGAAAGAAAAATAAATTCCAGAGCAAAACATATTAAGTTACAGTTGTTATGAGGTTTAAAACACTGTCATCAGAAAGAGATGCACACCCTGGTGAGACAAACATCCTGCAGTCGTGCACAGAAGTGAAATGGATTCACCATATGCCCTTCAACATGCAATATCTTTCAGCAAATAAGCTGCTTCGTAGGTATGTGCCAGCACAGTAGTTCCACACTATTTATTCAAGGAAGAGCCAAGCCCTCAAGATGTATTGTCTGCAAGCTCTGCTCAGTTCCTCTGCAGTTAGTCTTGGGAACGGGTTGAGAGACTTCTGCTGTCACAGGTCTTCACACACAACATTCCCAACTCAAGCACCCAAAGCTAATGGTCAGAATGCGTTCACACGACAGTCTCCACAAAGTGACCCATGCAGAGTGGCCTGCTGGTCTCCTGGTGAGATGGGAAAGCAGGGACATGCAGCTCTGGGATCAGCCTGTGAAGGTGGCCTGGAGAGTGGCTGGGGATGCAGTCTCTTAAAAGAGTTAAACACCACACATTCTGGATTTGGCACAATTAATGTTAGAAGAGATTCCAAAAAAATGATGGCTACAGATGCCAACTGCGAGCCAGGAGATCTTTTACTGTAGCAGACATGTTAGGACACCTTCTCTCGATACTTGGGGTTAACATCCTTGCACAAGAGCCTCTACTAGTTGTACACACTATGATTACCCACCCCAGATGTGCTTGGCATTCAGCTAATCTAGATTTAGTTTGGAAGATTTTCTTCACTGGGTGAATAAAGATGAAGTTTCCTGAAGATGCCAACATAAAGGGCTTAGCTTTAAAGGACTGCCAGTTTTGTCCTTTTTTGGCTAATTATTTGCAGTGCTCTTGCTGCTTTCATTTCTGTTTCCCCATAAGTCAGTACATGAAGCGTTCCACGTGTCTGTTTACAGTGCCACGATCCCGTCAAACAATGTGAGCATTCAGCATCAACATGAGCAGTCAAAATAGCTTTTCTAAGGAGAACTATCTCTGCATAGTTTTGAGGTACAAAAAAAAAAGAGGATGAGTTTTAGTACTTCATTGTCTTTCAATGAATAAAAACAGCTTCACAAGAATTAGAATCTTAATCACAACTGTAGTCGCCTCTCAGATACATGCTCCTGAGCCTCATATGCTTGAGTGAATCCAATCAGAACTACCAGTGTGCTCAGCCTCCAAGAAAAACTTCTTTTATAACCTGAAAACATGAAGCCCTAATATCACATAAATATCTTATTCTGCTTAGATACCAAAACAATAAAACGGCAGAACCCTGCCATGATGTGAAACTAAGGCTCTCCTCCAAGAGACCAAATTACTCTTAGAAAGAAAAGCAGCCGCAGCTCAACAGCTGTGTGAAAGCTGCCTCCCATGACAAGATGCAGAAAAATTGCAAAGCCTCTTGGACCAACATAATTCAAATTGGAAACTGTTCTTTTCAAAAAGCCAGATTTTTTACACATGGTCTTATTATTCCTTGTTTCTCCCCACCCTCTTCCTTCTGCCCCAACTCGTTACCCAAATCCACCACATACATAAAAATAAAAGTTCAAAGTCACTTTTTAAGGAAAATGCCTGGGTTGGGGTTTTTTTTGTCTGCACCTGCAGCTGCTCCACAAGACACAGACTGGCATTCACTGTTATTTGTTTGTTCTTTGTTTTTTTCTCTCTCCCGTGTCCAAGAAAACACAAAGTAGACTCTTTCCCTGACCCCTATAAAGCTGCCTGATGTGTCACACCATCACAACTGCATCTCCATACTCTGCAAGAGTCTTGCCTTGAGTTACAGCCACTCTCATCCCAAAGAACGTACCCCCCTCCCATACACACACACTTACATATGTGCATGCACGCCTATTTTACAGTGGTTCATTTCAATGCCCACAACAGCCCTGGAACTGGGAAATCACCATCAGTTTTTGTTTTGCCTCCAAAAAGAAACATTTTTCTACCTCGAGCTCCAGGCTCATGGTTGATGGACAAACTTACATGCTTCCAAGAACACTTGTGCATCCCACTTTTTCCTTCAGCATTCCCTACTCTGCACAGCTGGCACTCCAGATTACTAATGCAATTAAAACGGCGCTGATTCACAACAGAACATAACTGCCTGCAAAGTTTCAGCTGCCCTCAGGGTGCTCATACTGTGTCAGCCCCAATAGCTTCAAGACTTCTGCAGCCCCCTGCATGGAGCTTTCGTTGTTCTGTGGCCAGCCGTGACCATCACCAGCAGCGTGCCCTATCCTGGTCTGAAAAGAGGGAGATCTGCAGTGCTTTCGTCTGCTCTGGAAGCTTCTTCCACAAGCACAGCACAGCCATGGTCCCTCCATCACTCACACTCAGCAGCATCACTCTTCACGTTGACAATGCTGTCATTTCAAGCCACACCGCTGCGTGCGGGAAAGGGACAAACACAAAGCAGAGACTTAAAAGCTCACAGCCATTCTCTGGGTGGCTTTCAAGAGAAAGGCCCTGGGCCTTCCCCTCAACTCTTCATGCAACAACGAGACAAGGAGGCAGGGCACATTTGCAGCAAGAAACACCCTGGGACTTCTGGTGTTAGAAGGTGAACAGCTGTTGTGTCTGAATTCCGTGACACCACAGCCAAGCCAGAGCTGAAGAGAAAAGGGTACAGTGCCCTTGTCAACAGCAGGGCAGAATGGGTGATTTCTCACAGCTGCAGCTCTCTCAGCATCTGGCAATGATGGGAAGTCCTGCAGAACGTGAAGGCTGCAAACCCTCCATAACAGCAAGTGATGTTATGCAAAGGATAAGCTTTCTAAAGCATCTGTCTTAAAGTGAGGGCTGTGTCCTCTACAGAGTCATCTACATCCACGTGTTGATTCTGCTTGTTATCAGGGACAACAAGCAGTTGTGTTCAAAGGGCAACAAAGCAGAAAGATAGCTAACAACCCCAGCCAGTCCTCCTTCATGGGGGTATTCCAGCATGCAGAGCAGTGAACAATGGACTGCACAAGGCAACAGCTAGGCACCACAGCAATTAGGGGCAACGCTTCGCACCCAATTAACCTCATGTGAGTAGCTGGATTTCCCATTTAACCTCACATTTTGTAATTTCAGAGAATACGTTTAACAGCTTACATTTACCACACCTACAAGGACACCTGTAAAGGAAAGACCCCAGTTCCTTTCCCACTTACACAGAGATGCTATCTACATCTTCCTTTACTTTGTGCACCCCTGACCTTCCTCCACCCTGCCCAGCCTTCTCTAACAAAGCGAGCTCCAAAACACTATCCCAACTGAACAACATGAACTGACAATGCCATGAATTTCAAGGCTTTCAATCCAAGCCCCAAAACAATGGTGCTGTCAACAGCAGGGACAACAACCCTCAGTGTTTCCCTGTCTCAGGGCAGGCTCTGCCTTCTCCCCCCCCACACCAACAAAGCATTTCAATATCAAACTCTCTCTCACTGACAGCAATATTTTGACCAAGTCAGTTCCAGACAAAAAGCCTCAACTGTGCCAGCTGTGAGGTCACCTTCCCTACTGGAAGTCCCAGAAACTGCAAGAGCCCTTCTTCTCTTGACAAAATAAGGAAAGATGAAAGAAAAGGCACAAGCCAGTCCCATGTGACAGCAGCACATCCCAAGCCAACCAAGATACAGCTCGTGCAAAAGCGGGCACATGAAAAGGAATCGCACGTATTATTTCTGGAATGAGTTTTCAAATTAGCTCATGCGACAGATCGAGAATGGAGAGTGTATTTGTTTAGGGAAGATTAACTTAAATCAGTGGAAAATCTATAAAAGCCATGCAGCCATAAAACAAGGGTTTCCAATTACACTATCTGGTGGTCCTCAAACCTGACTTCAGCTGGCTTCTGTGAGACCCCATGGTACCCCCAGTTTCAGCACAAGCTAAGTGAGTAGCTCTTTGAGGTATGAAAAAGCAGGATTTGTTTGGGACTACGCGATTCAAAAGAAAATCCACATCATTTTCATTCATTCTGAATCATTCACCTCTGAGTGACCTTTCATGCACAGCACAACGCCCATCTTAATGCACCTTTACTTATGAACTTTAAAGCATTATAAAATTACACTTACTGGAGATGGAATGAAGGCTTCATGGTACTTCTTAGGATTTATTCTCAAGGGTCCCTTAAAAAAAAAGAGAAGGAGGAGAAAGATTATGCCTGAATCTTATTAATTTTATATAACATCAGTTAAATTAGAGAGCTGCAGGTAATATATCTACTGTGAAACAAGAGAGATACATCTAAATTTCCATTATATATTTCAAGTCTTGACAACTCAGCATCCGAGCAATTTCAAGCCAAGAGGCAGTTTCATGATAGGCTTAAGCTGATCTACTGCAGTCTGTCATCGAAGAGATGCTGAATCACTAGCTGTTGCTGCTACCAGGTAAACTGAGGATCCGAGCCCTCCTGTTCCCTTCACCAACTTTCTGCTGAGCATCCACCAACTTCGTTAACAAATGGACAATAAAAACAATTTGTTTTGCTCTGTTTTGGAAAAGCAGAACGTTGGGTTTGCTTATTTTGGAGGACAGGAGGAGAGAGGAAAAGCTGACCCGCTGAGCTTGCATGGCAGCAGGCATCAGCCTTACGGAGCTCTGGCTGCTCAGGCTGCTCCTACAAACAGACAGTAGCAGTAGCTCTGTGATAAAGAACATTTCCAAAGAAGAATCAGAAGGGTTTTCCAAAAACAAACATTTAAAATCTACAGGATTAAATTCTGGTTAAAGCCATTTAAAGTCAAGCTATCCTAAAATACATTTGAAGCTCTGTGGTCTATCTATTTCTGCTTTGTTATCTGCCAACTCCAAGCTCAAGTCACCCTCAAGAAATTCTTATCACACCTCCAAAATAAACCAACTAGCTTTGCTCTTTGCACTCAGGTCCATCCAAGAGAGAGAGAAGCCAACCAAGGACTTAGAGGCTATGCAACACTGAGGCTCCCATCCCAAGAGGGTCTTGGGAATTGTGATTCAGGTAGCTGCAGTTAAAACCAACAGCATCTGACTCCCACAGAAATACAACTAGGTATCTGCCTTCAGACAGGCTTCTGCTTTGGGCTGAAACTTTAAAACTTTCTCCACTTGTGAATTTGAAGTAACATTGGCCAATTTGTTATATGAACAGATTCCATCTGTTTGCACTTCTGTGTTAAGCAATCACAGGAACCTCTCACAGGAATTGCTTCCTTAAAAATTTACTGCTGCATATAATTTTTTTATGTATTCTGGGAAACACTCAGACGATAGGAAAATAAAGCTGATTGCATGTGAAAGTTCTGCTGCCCTGCAGAAGAATTTGCAGATTTATGAAGGTTTTCCATTGTTTTTATTTGCTTAAATTTGGAAATACCTGCACCAGATACGCTATATTGTTTAGGCATTATTTGAATACTTCACTGCAGTGACTTATTTTGTGCCTTATGTAACTAGTATTAACGAGTGCACTAGCCACATGGCAGGCACAACCCAGGACAACAGCAGGGATACAAAGACTACCCACTGGGAGCAACCCTGGGGATACTTTATGCTTAGGCAAAGTGAGAGCTAACTCGCTGTCATCAGCCTCTATTAACACTGGTACCCACTGATGGAAAACTCTCAATGGTCTTTTTCCACCCTTCCCCCCTTTATTTCCCAGAATCAGCCATCATAAACAATATGCTGTTAGTAAAGGAAGCTGCTACAGAGAGAAAGGAAAAAATGCAAAGGGAGGGTTGCTCCACTCAACAAGGAGTCAAAATAATTCCCGTACCAGCATCTATCCACCAGCACAAAGCAGATGAAGGGACATCCTGTGTGACTCCCATGGAACCCCCTGGAATAGTTTGGGAGAGCTGTCAATCAGCCAGGTGCAAATGCCCATTATGGGCATGAAAAACCAAGTTGTGTGTCCAGAAGGCACTGGAGGGGCTCCATGCACACGGATGCCCAGCTCAGGCAAACAGAAAGGAGCAAAGCGTTACCCGTGTTTACAGCACAGCAGGTTTCCCTGCATTTCTTAGGCACTACCTAATTATGATCAGCATTTGAATTCTTACATCAAGTAGCATTAAAATACTTCAGCTCTTTCCTTTAAGCAAGGAACTCCCAAGATTTATCTTAGAAAGCAGATGGGCCCTATTATCTGTGCCTATGAAAATCCTATTTACAATGTTGTACATTTCACGCTGTGATATCATATCTGGAACCAGTAACTCTCCCCATCTGCAACGAACAACTGTTCTCATATGTGTGTTAGGGGGTGAGGATCTGGCTGCAGAGTCTCATGATGTCACACTGATGTTGTATTATTTTACAACAGCCTGCAAATAATAGCTGCTATATTTATCGGTGTTTTTATGTCAGTAGGGCCTTTGTTTTGAAAGGGAAGAGAAAGGTTTGCAGGAAGGTTTCTAAAACACTTTCTGATGATTCAAGTCAGCTTCACACGCACTTGCCAAAAACGTTTCTAACCTTATTGAGCTTCCCCAGCAAGATACCAAAGGGTCATGATTTCTCAAGTTGCTCTGCTAGAACCAGGGCAGGCAACGCTCAGACTCAACTTCAAGCATCTCAAATCCAGCAATTTATAACAGCTATCATAACATAAATGCATAGATTGGTCTGTACGAAGGAAACACCAGAAAAACTCAGGGTTCAAGGCTTGCTACTAAGGCCACCTTTGAAAAAACAAGCCATGAGTATCAGGGAAACCTCAGCCTCCATACCCACAAAGGAACAGCTTTCCAAGGAAAATCACCCTCTCAATGGCAAAACAACCTCTGCACCTCTATCTGCTGTGCGCTCTCACTCCGCCTGACCCCAGCAGCCCTGCAGGGAGGGTCTGGGAGACGCTGGAGGCGTGGAGCAGACATGAGTTTCTGGCTGGCGTTTCACAGGATGATTATGGTCCTTTGGGTCAATGGCCCTTAATACATAACCTGACTTCATCTGTTGTGTTTAGCCAACACCAACCGCTTACGTATCTACATAGAACTTATTCAATCTTGTTTGCCTTCAGCCCAGCCAACGTGATTCCAGCCAGCCTGATACACTTGGTGTTTGCTCACCGCAGGCAGCGTTACAGGCGAGGAAGTGAGAAGTCTACACACTCTTAAGCGCCTGAGCTCAGATGCCCTTTCTTGTGGAAGGACACTTCCGTATGCATTGTGTGATTAAATGAATCCAGGAATCCCATGGGGCACATTTCTCCACATTGCTTATTAAAAATGAGCTGTCAGATACCTTACCAGAAGCCATTAAGACTAATATTATTGACAGACGTCAATACTTTTGTTCTTCCTGTTCTAGGGCTGCTTAATCTCTGTGGGAGTCATGTTTTATCTGAGCAATCTCCACACGTGCTGGTAGTTTCCAGGGGTTTGGCTTTCTGGAACATTTAGTTGCAGAATTCCATTGCCAGGGTCCAGTGACATTTCTCAAACTTCACAGGAGAGTCTTTACTCTCTAACAGTTCCTAGTTCTCACTCAAGTATCAATCCAGTGTTTCTAGGATGCTTCAAGGTATGCTCCCTACACTGAGTCATGCTTCTGTCTGGTTAGCACTGAAGCTTGCTCAGAACCATCTGATTCAGACCAGAAGGTTCACTCTCCTCTTCTGCAGGCTCCTGTGGAGCATTTTTGCAGGTCACCACACCAAACCAATGCCCTGCTTTTGGGGATTAACACAAGTTATTTGTTCACTATGCCTCTTGCTGCTGCACAGAGCAGTGCTGAATATTTGTTCATTCACTAAAGCTGCTTTCAGGATCTCGCCTATCCTGGTTGAGGCTGTAACAATGAATGAGCAGGAGATACCGAGCTGGGAGGCCTGCGACCTGACAGGCCTAAATGATTAAATCCTGCTTATACAGCCTTCTGTTTCCCCAAGATGTGGAACTGGATGAAAGGAAAACAGATACAGCCTAAGAAAGCACATATGACTCTTCCAGTTACACAGCACATGACCTGGAGTAGACACTACGCATTTACAAGAATTAGAGAATCCTTTGCCAGAGAACATGCAATCACAGGTCCTCTGGGACTCAGCATTTCAACGGGATTCTCAGGTAGTAGTCATAGTCTGGTGCGCCTCATCTGCAGCTGCACTCGACCTCATAGGCAGTCTACACTCACACGTTGCTATCAGGCTGCACTACCAACAACGGCTGCCAAAACCACTCCTGAAGGTAAGGCAGAAAACTTTAGTTGCTGCCATACGCCACTGCAGCCATGGGGGGAAGTCACAGCTGGAGGATCTCACTTCAGAGTCACAGAATTGTAGGGGTTGGAAGGGTCCTCCAGAGATCATCAAGTCCAACCCAATTTCTTTCCTCACCATGTGCTTCCCCACGTGGGAGTCTATGGTGGTCTCTTAAAAGGCCCTGACCTAAGGCCTGGGTGGCCCAGTGAAACAGTCTGACCATCAGTAGGGACATGCAAAGTGTCCTTTTTCTGAAAGTGAAGAGTTGATTAGATTGGTCTTCAGGAGGGAATCGGGCAATCTTGTGTGTAATCCTCATCATACCCCAGAAATTATGTCATCAAATTATTATACAAGAACTACTATTACTACTACAAGAATTACTATAGTATTGTAAGAAACCAGCTACAAAGCGAAGCCATGCCTTGCAGTACATTGTGACTTCAATGTATTGCTGAAGTAGAACAACCTCACCAGCATCACAGCACGAATTAAACAGCAATGCACCGGTGGGGGGGGGTGAATGATGCCTCAGCACATGTGTCCATCATGGCCTCACTGACTGACACCTGCCTTTGTTCCCCTGCCAGAATGACATCACTGGGATGCCGGGTGAGTCCTGAAGAACATACACCATGTTGAGGACTATACTAGAGCTGTGGTTCTAGGACAACCTCCTCTGCTGCTCCTCGGTGAACCTCAGCCCCACCTGCTTTTACATAAAATTTCTTCTCAGATCCAGCTGCCCACACAAATGGCTGCTCCACCCCCACATGTTGCTAGATATTCTGAGAATCGCTGCCCAATTACGGCTGCAGTTTTGCTGCTCCAAACAGAAGAGTCTGACATTTGATCTGTAACATCTGTAAATTGAGAGCATGCTTACTGCTATTGCCTTATGTTCAAGGCAAATATGATACACACAGATGCAAATGATTTTCTGTATTTTGATGGGCTTTTCAGCTCCATCCACTATCCGTGTCTTGCTTCAGTAAACCACACAGTCTTCTGTGACTGGGTCAGCCCTGCAACCTCAGGGGAATGCAAAGACTATTATGAAAGTAAATCAAGGGTCCAGCATCACTGCCTGACCATTTGATATTAATTTAACCAGATGTCTCACAGCCTATAACACGTTACTGCGATGCTCTGGTAGGCAAAGCCCAATGAGACCCCAGGGACCACAGCATTACCCCCACTATCAGACTTTTTTTTGCAGAAGACTTCTGGGAAGAGTTGATAGACTGAAAAAAAGAAGAGTACCTGTGGAAGCTGAGGCATCTGCACCGCATCACTGAGGCCTAATGAATGTCTTTGTGAGGAATTTCAGCAAGAATTCCCTTGTTAAGGACATTCATTTTTACTTACACTGACAGAGGCTGCAGCACCTGCTGTGGCTTTGAGCATCATTTGTAAAAGCAAGTGTCTCCACGATAACGACTATCATGGACAGCAGACTGTCCAACCAGAACTCTGCAATTCATCGTGACTGTGGATCAGGAATTTTACAGAACACACAATCAAACCAAGAACTATACTTCAGCTGAACTTCAGACATTTTGTTCCACTTCTAGAAGCTCCTGAGAAAGAGAAAAAACCTTCCTCCAACATCTGCAAATGGTACATTGATCCCCTGTCATGCAACCAACTGACATTCACTTCCAACAACTGCCTGCGATTTCCCCAGACTTAGCACAAGGGCATGGACGTTGTATGTTCCAGGCACCTGAATTAGCTCTCCCCTTTTCAGTCCTGTGGAAACATCTTCTTTTGGCATGTAGGCTTCAAATATACTCTTCTTCCTCCCTCGAGTGGGTTTGTTTCGATTCTTTCTGTCACCTGATGTTGGGACAGCAGTATAAGATCCTCCTGCAAACAGAAATTCGTAAGCGTTATCTTGCCCACCAAACTTGTCTATATATCTTCACAGCAGCTGAACAGAGGCTTTGCATTGAAAGCTGAACTGAAAACGGCCTGAGAAATACAGGCACCTGACCTCAGAGCACCAAAAAGTCTGGAATAACAACATTTTACAAGTAATCAATGGTCTTTCATTGCTCATTTTGGAGCTAAGAGCATTCATACCCCAGCCCATCTTTTAATAGCACTGAGCACATGCTTCAACGCAGCTTATTCCTGAAGCGCGTAGGCACTCTGCTTCCATACCTCTGGGAGTTCCCAGTTGTCTGGGATTTATTCTGCTGTCTGAATTGTTCATCGTTTCTGTCTGCGATTCAGAGAGTTGCCTCTTCCTATCGAAGTTCTGGGGAGTTCTTGCAGATTCAGAGTTGTTTCTGGTCCTTGCAAACCCTCTCTTTTCTGCACCTGAAATCAAAAATAGGTTTGAATTAACAGGGAAGGGCAGAGGAACCTCATTGCCAGCCTGCAGTCCTGGGGAAACTCATGGTCTGCAGTACTTCAGTTCAACTCACAATTGAGTCATGCTCTTTATCCAAAAGAAACGATGCCTTCATTAGTTCGTTTGTAATCTGTTGGCTCTTAGTGCCTCTTAACCCACCACTAGCTTATTTTAGCATAAATAAAACTCTGGAAATTACGATACTGAAGTTGGATACAACCCTGCCAAAATCCTGGGAAATTCATTAGAGCATATAAAAAGTGAAATTGTTAAACTGTTTCCAAAGCCCCTACCTCCACCCCATTAAGCCCCCAAGTAGTGAGAAAATACAACTTCCTTACAACTTAATTAAGTAGTTCAGGAATAAACGGTGAAAAAAACCAACCCAAACCCCAAACCTCAACAACCCACCCTGGAGTAATTAACTTCTGAGCTACCAGAGGCAGCACACACCACCACCACCACGAAATGCCAAGGCTCCAACCATCCAGCCTGCTCAGATCAGGCCACGACCGTACAAAAATATTCTGCAAAGACTCACCCCTCTCCTTCCCTGCCATCACCTCAGCCCCTTCCCTACAGCCAGGAGAGCAAGCAGCAGCTTCCAACGCGTATGCCAACGCTGTTCCACGGATCAGCACATTGGAATGCAACCCAGCGCCGCGCAGCTGCCCTCTTGGCCCTCCACCTGGATACTGAACATGTCATCACAGCTTTGCCTTCCAGCCCCTCCTGGCTATGCTCCCTGGGTCCAAGCTTGTACCTGCAAGTCAGAAAACGTGCAACGCCAACTTATTTGCTGTGGGGCTATCCAAGTTACAAGGCAAATTTTTTTACGTATGGTATCCTTCCCAAGCAAAATCGCAGATTGCTTCGTGGAATTAAACTGAAGCAGGGAGAGGGGAGAAAAAAAAGCTTACAGAGTTGTACTTAAGCAGATGTCTTTAAAAATATGGTATAATGAGAGAAAATTGCTATTTTACCCAGTCACCCAGAGGAAAAGCAACTTCCATACCTAATAACAAAAAATCAGCAGGAAGGAGGGAGGGATCCTCCTCATTCAGAAAAGAAGATACCAAAACAGGCAAAGGGAGAACTCAAGGTGCTGGCTCAGACCAGGCCAGGAAGGGATTAAGTGCCACAGTGGTGTCTCCAAACAGGACGCTGAAATGAAGAGGGGGCCTCTGTGTTCAGTGATAAGGATAAGGGCAACGTAGCGTGGCCTCTTCCAACGTGACCAAGCTTCTCACGCTCTGCGCATGTCTTCAGGGAGGAGACAGAAGGCTGCAGCTGCCACACAGCCCCAAATTTAGGCTGCCACTGATGCGAATGAGGCAATGCTACCTGTAAGGACCACATGATGAGATGGAACTAAACTTAACTGATTTGCAAATGCCCTAAGGGTCAAGAGATTTCATTTGAAAACAGACACTGAAACAAAAAGCACGGGCAGGAGAGATCTGGACAGAACAGCTTTCGAATTGGACACGTGGCTTGCTCTGGAGAGGGTTTTCAGAGACACTTTGGTGAGAGAATCTGACAAACTGCAACAGGCGGGATCTTCAGAGTGCTACTGAAACAGAGAGGTGCTGGGCTGATCACCCAGGGAGGTCGCACAGCCTGCTTCGTTGGAGGTTCTTAAAAATAGGCGAGACAGACGGCTGCCAGACTTGGTCCAGGAAGAGTCGTTTTTTCCTTGAGGTAGTGAAATGGATTACATGAGCTGGTGAGGTCCTCTAAAGCCCTTGTTTCTATGACAGCAAGTCACAGAAAATACTACTATGAATTAAAGAACTCGGGATTAAAAAAAAAATCTTAACATGTAATTAAGGAGCTGAAGAATGGAAAATTAAAATGCAGGGGAAAATATAAAAAAAAAAATAGTCTTTCGAGTTGGGAAGTGAACTGAGAGCCAGGATGAGCCACTGCAGAGCAGAGCTTCCCCAGTACCTGCCATGATCACCGGTTCAGAAAGTTTGGGGCTACTATTGCCAAGAATAACATGCAGCAAAGGGTGGAAAAGCAGCTTTTCAAGCTGAAAGGCAGACACACAGAAACACATGCACATGTTCAACACTTGAGCCTTTGGTTTGGTCTCTGAAGGGACCTTTTATCTGCTCAGACTCGGACACAAACTCAAAGGGAAAAAAAAAAATACTCAAAGGAACCACCTCTGCTTTGTCACAGCTGGCCTGTGAGCCCCTTTACATGCAGCCACTCTGGGTGGGTATTCGACCGTGATGTTTACAGTCAAACAAAACCACCAGAGACAACTGTCACAACTGGCATTCAACTGGAACGCATCGAATTCTGCGTGACCCTAATTTCTTGTACTTCTTTTCAAAGAAAGAGAGCTTGTCTGTTTGAAGTAGATTCAATATTTGCTGCAGTAATGCATCTGTCTCCTGACACTGGGAGTTACAAATACTTCTCATGATGGGCTTTCCTGCTGTCCCCACTGCCCAGCTTTAATATTCTGATGGATAAACAGACATCATTGCACAAAGCAAACTGTAGCATGACAATGCTAGAGGTGGTGTGATATACAGAGACTACCCCTTCCAAAATAACTGCTATCACTAACTTAGTAAAACTCCATTCTGCCATCAACTGTGCCAGAAATCTTACTTCTTCCATGGTATCACAGTTGTGAGACTTGTAACATACAGCAGTATCTCTTAGGGTAAGATGCCCCACAAATTAATAAGGCATTAAAGCAATCAATGACTGAGTAAATAAGGAAATACACAGCATTAAAAATGAAAACTAACTGTAGTAGAAGGGAGAGTAAAGCATGGTGCCTTGGAGCAGAGGGTGGTTGATTGCTGAAGTCCTGAAGCAACCACAGTGCACCAAGCCACGCACGTGCAGAACCACTCAAGCTTGAGCGCAGAGCAGTTCCAGTGCAAGGAACACCTGCACTCACCACACACAGCAATGCAACACGTTCAGCATGTCTATCTGGCCACACAGATGACATAGCAGCTGCTCTCTGTGGTGGTCACCACTTGCCCTAGGATTTCTAGATGTTCTGCCATTTCCAGTAGGAAATACAGAACTTGAGGAAAGGTGGTTGGCCTGAAGTCCTCTGCAGGGAGATCAGCTGAAACAACCCCAACAGCCGTATCAAGGTGGCTGCCTACAAAGGTGACAGAGGGACACCTGAACAGGACCAGCAATTCCACACCCACAGCAGTAAACTGCCTCAAACTAGGCAAGGGGAAGGACTTGTGGGAGTAGAAACACTCAACTCCCACCTTCACAGCTGGAGACGCGTGAAAAGAAACACAGGCAGCATTGGTGGGCTTTCAGAACAGTCCACAATCAGCAACTTATTTTTATTCCCATCTGCAGTACCAGGAAAAGGAGCGGAAAGGATGGAGCTGGGGGCTGGCTCCAGCCCAGGAGCCCAGGCCAGCATTCCACGTGCAGGCCGCAGTGGCTGATTGAGCTGGAAGCAAGAGCACTGAAGCTCAACCTAGAATCCAAACCATCACACTTCATCTCCGTCACAACCACCATGACATCACTCAGTGGCACATTTTGGTCTTTAAACTTAAGTACCTATTAATCTTTTCTTATTTTGGAAAAAAAATGCATGCAGGCAGTTTCCCAGAATAATTGATCTGGCTTACAGTAAGAGGAGGCTAGATGCTTAAATCACCTTATTTTGACATAATTTATACAAAAATATTCTACAGTTTAGGTTTTGAAAAGTACAGCATTTAATTAAATTTACATCTATTACTTGCTCCATCAACTAGATGGTCAACTAAATCAACTAAAATGTTCAACTAAATATGAAGTTAGCAAGGCCAGAAAGTCTTTATTTTCATATTTAAATTTGTGTATTGCTTTACACAAGAAAGAACCAAAACCCTCCATTTTATTTATCAACAATAAAACACTTACAACTGCCCTCTATCACCTGACAAGCTATTTGATTACTACCAGCACAGAAGGAAAGTATTCCTCACTGAATTTTCATCAGCACATCCATGACTTCCTTGGATACCTCCCATCCAGGAGCCAGCAAGAACTCGCTAGATCTAAGTGAGTTTCAAGATGTGGGTGTCTTGGTATATCTTTCCCCCTTCCCTGTCAAAGGGAATCCCTATCACTAGACATTTTTGCCTCAAATTAAACTTCCACCCTTGTCCCATTTACATTGTTTACATTTAACCTGGCTCCCCGGGGGGGGGGGGCAGGACAGTGACAGCATAACAATTGTGCTGGTGACACCTTGACAGACTTCAGACTCTCATCCCACTGACAGCTCTCTCGACATATAATGGCTCCTTTTACATTTAAAAACAAAATTACATTGGAAGCGTTGGATGGAACAATATTGTTATAAACTTTTTCAACACAAAATACTTCCATCTACTCCCACTTACCTCTATCAGCCCATGACTGGGCATCACCACTTCGCTAGCTCTGCCATCACTAAGATTTTTCCATGGCTTCCCAGCATTAGATCATGCTCTAGATACGCAAAGGAATCTCTCAAATACCCCACTCTGCAGTTAGTATAAGCATGAGAAGAAACAGAAGCGTATCCCCAGCACTGATAACATGGAACAGAACAATCTGTTATCAGTTAATGAGACACTCTCAACACATGGTTACTAAATATTTGTCCATATTTCTACTCCGCTTCACGTTATCACTGACACATTTCAGTGACTTAAACCAATTTCCTTCAAACCTTCCAAGAGATTCCCTGACATCTAATTCTTCAAGACAGCCCAGCTACACACTTGGTAAAACGCTGCAAGGATACGCCCATGAGCTGGAAGGTATCTACCAAATGAGGGGTCACCTAACACTGCCCTACCTCCAGAAGCAGGAATTAACCAACTAAAGACAAGAACTGCTCCAATGCCAGTCGCTGTCCATCCTAGACTCCCACCAAAGTCCAGTTAAGTTAAGCATGGCAAGAAAGCTACATAAAGCATGTTCCTGGTCACCCTGGCTAGAGACTGAAGGAGTCCGACCATGCGGCAGCCCAAGGCGTCGCCTCATAGATCCACACGTTCAAGTCAGCCCTCGGCTCCTGGCAGAGTTGGCAAACTGCAGAATGAAATTCAGTCTTTTAGCAAACAGATCCTGTCCACAACCTGCCAAGAAGCCTATCTGCAACTGCATGAGCTGCTACAGATGCTGAATTGTAACAGAGTGCATTAATAGTCTCAATATAAGAGTTCAGCCAATGGAAACTCTACCTTGTTTTGCAAAACATTTCGGACTTCAAAAAAAATCCCAATTCCTACACAGCCCCTGAAGAACCCACTCCAGGTACTTTGGTGATTTCAGGTCTGCCAGCTTTGACGAGCTGGGGGGACACAGTTCCTGGCCAGTAGCTCCAAACAGGCACAGACCTGGTGTTGACACTGCTGTACGAGGCAACTATTCATCTCATTCCCCAAAGTCAAATAAACTCTACTAGCAAAAGCGTGCTTTGCCAGTACAAACGGCATTAACATCAGGGAGGTTTTGCAAGGATCCCCACGTCTTTGCCTTTCATGTGCTTAGACAGGCAATTTAAAAGCTATTTGATATTTTATGCTGCTCAAAGAAGCCTCTCAAATAATTTCCTCTCAAATTTTAAAAGCCAAAATACGCTTGTCAGATTGTTTTTAATGTCTAACGCACTGGTGACACGGTATATGCCACATTATGTAAGCGGCTAACCCAAAAACTCCACGCTCTTAAATGACTACTACAATATGGGGGATCAGATTACCACGCACAGGCAGAACCAACAGGCACATCCAACAGACACCACTGAAGTGATCTCAAATACAAGTTATGTCAACAAAAACACTGGTCGCACGCAGGCCAGAAGTAACTAGCTATTTATGTTTTGCAAAATATTTTTATGGATTTAAGAGATTAAATGTCTTAACTAATGGCAACAGCCAAGTACTTTTTTGTTCTATTTTGTTTTAAAAGGAAAAACACAAAGACAGTTGTTGGTATAGCTGCTCGGGGAAGGAGCTCTGTACCAGGAAGGGAGGGGAAAAGAAGAAAGCAAAAAAGCACTCCTTGGAAGATATCATAAGTAAAACTCTGCTAGAACCACAATAACACAAACAGGACCAAAACCCATCCGCCACGCTCCCCATGAGCTCAGCTCTGCTCCAGCCTGTGCTAGGAACAGCCACACTTCAACATGGCTCAACGTGAATCAAATGAGGCCAGAGCTCCCCGAGAGCCTTGGAGCAGCCCCACTGCCACGTGTTTGCCCGTATCTGAAGGAAAGAAGTTAAATAAAGTAGATGGCTCAAGATTAAAGACAAAGCAATAGAGAGAAATGAGGGTGTCACGGGAAAGAATTCATTAGAGATGTAGGAGTGGAAAGGCCAGACTGAGATACAGTATCAGCTCAACAAGATTTCGTTAGAGCAGGGAGACTTGCAGGAGATAAACTTGGAAGGCAGTATCTCAGATGCTCAATCTGGGGTCTAAGAGAAAGGCTGAAAGCTCATTCTCATATCATAAGCAAGCTCATTCTCTTATCATAAGCAAATAATTAAAAAAAGAAGATCCTCCTTCTATGATGAAATGTAAACTCAAAGAATTCTAAGCTGGAGGTTCGGTGGCACACTCCTGAGCACAACCCAAGCCTGACCACAGGGCGAAAGGGGACTTCTACGAGGCTGCTGTGAGTCCTCCTCAAAAGCATCCAGGGCTGTGAATGACTTGATATTTTTGTGACTGCAAAGTAAGGCAAGCTTCCAGGAAAGGGAACATCTTGGTGGAAGTGGGAAAGGACGGTGATGTGACAACATTACAGGGATTTAGGCAGATGGCAGATTGCATAATTAAGTTTAAAGTTAATTAAACAGTCATTCAAAGAAAAGAAACAATGCAGACCTGCATTTACATGCACGGGCTCAGCCAAAATGTAAATTCTATGCAAATATCCTGAACTGAGCGGATGATGTATTGAAATCCAGCTGCCAGAACTTGCTCCCATGCCCACCAGTCTCCACTAATTGACCTATTATGACAGGCCACCAGGGTCCAGCCACGGCGTAAATCTGAGCTGTAACTTTCCACTGTCAAGACAAATCAAAGTAAAATGGGAAGATGGCACTTAAAGTGAAGGACTGTCTGCACAGCTCTGAAATGGGATTTCAGGAGTGATTCAAAGCAACTGGTCCCTCCAGCAACAGCCCAACAGGTCACCAGCAACCCTGTATAATGTAACACAGCTCCTCTACCAGAGCTACCATGTTCACGCACCAGGACACAGTCCAGCTGCGAGGCATCTTGGGTACCCAGGAACAAATCCGGGGATCTCTCTCCCCCTCTTTGGAGAAGGTGATTCTCTAATCATTTTTGGCAGAGAAGTCTGGCAAAATCTGTGCAGAAGAGTTTAACATCCAAGGGGATAAAAAGCACAAAGGGAATCCTTGCCACACGGGTCAAGCTAGCTGCAGAAAGGCACCCAGGCCCCCCAACCAGTGACTCCTGGACGGGGAAGTACAGGCTGTCATGGCTTGTGAGGGGCTTCACAGCACCACAAGCAGCTTTTGGAGGTGACCATGCCACTGTAGCTGGTTGTAAAAAGATTCAGACATTGAGCATTCCTACAAAGAGCCGCTGAGGAAGAAACACTCCTAGAGATGGAGGTAGCAAAAAGGTGAAGTGGCATGTCCATGGATACTCAGGAGAGTCAGGAGCAGAGGCAGATGCCTGTTTCCAGACCCATGAAAATGAGGTGGGAAGCACACATTGCCACTGCCCTCCTACTTTAAGCTGCAGGTATTTATTTAAAACTCTGCATGCCCCTTGATTTCAGCATGGAACTAGAGAAAATGAAAATGTTCCTGCTGGGGTTGGCTTTCTGAAAGCGCCAGTGCTTTCAAAACCTGAGATGAAGAGAAACGCACAATGGATTCTTTCTGCTGGGGAAAACAATGCTGTGGAAACCGCTCCCAACCGCCAGGATCACGCGCCCACAACACCACGGTTCCTCTTCCAAAACACTTCCAAGCATCAGACAGTAATTACAGTTTTATTCAGCTCCTCAGCAGGGTTTGTGTTGTAGGAATACTACATGAGCGCAAGAGCCAAAGACACCATTCCAGGCTCCCAACTAAGGGCTGGTGACGAAACTCATTTAGTAGCAATAGACTAAAAGTTTATCAAAATAGTTACTGTGCTCCAGCTGCGTGCAGCAGCGCAGCGGCGTTGTCAGGGAGGGGATACAGCTCTTTTGGTTTTCAGGACTCTCTGTGAACCTGCTCCACCCTGCTCCTGACCTCCTAACCACCTACTCCGCCTGATGACTGCACTCCTCCAGGCTTCCACTCCTGTGGGATGTGGGTCAGGGCTGCTTCCACTGCCCCCGCATCCTTCCATTCTCCCAAACCATCTTCCACAATACCTTTTGCTCTTTGTCTTATCCAGTAACTATGTTCAAAAAGGGCTTCCTTCAAGGCTTCAAGAAAAAACATTTTAAAAACGTAGTATCACAGAAGTTCCCTCTTTGATTTCTTTGGGCTTCAGTAGTTTGAGGGAAGCAAGTTGCTTGAAGATCAGAGTAAGTCAAGAGGCTTTGAAAGGAAAAATACCTGACAGGAGGTGCTAACGTACTAGAAGACATTAATAGCTAAAGAAATGAAAGAACTGCTTTCAGATTCATATATATCCCAAGGTTACCAAATGTGCTGTCCGATAAGACAACTTGCTGATGAACTGCTCCCCATACCACCCATTCAGTGGAGTAGGTACATAATTCACAACCCTTGGTACCATGGGGTGGGGGGGGGGCGCGGAGAAAAATGCCTAAAAACTTACAAACTGAACAAAACCATATTATTGCTGCAGGCTTGTGTCTGTAGAGAGCCTAAAATACTCTCCAAGGCATGACCTGCCCCATACAGCTGTGGGCTGCAGCTGCTAGCACTGACATTTTCCTTCAGCACCCTGGAAATTTTAATTTTTGTTACAGAAGACATTATTTTATGCAACAGATCCCAACATTTTATTTTCCATCCCATCCCAGATGAATTTTGACTCTCCATAATTCAGATTTCCCCACAAGAGGGAGTTAGGGATATGCAGCCCACAGCATTTCATGGAGCTAGTTAGCAGGGGAATTGAGATGGGAAGGCAAGAGATGGACACCAGCTCATAGGACAGTAGTGGAGGCTGAAGTGGGGCAGCAGTGAAAGCCCAGCAGCAGCCATGGCCTGAAGAAGAACCACAATTAGGCACTCAAGCCAGCTGCAAAGCATCTGTCCCACCTACCTTCATAATGATGGCAGAGATGCTTTAGAGATTCTCTGAACAACAAGCCAAAGTTGATCAGGTGGTGGGTGCTGGCTGACCTCATGGACAGCAGAGGACAGAGGGTTTTTTCAGCATAGAATTTATTATCAGAGCTTTTAAATGTGCCAGTGACAGCCTAGATACAACAAACCTTGCTAAAGCTGTTCCAACGGTCATTTACCCTCACTGCTAAATCGTGCTGCATTTCAAGCCTGGATTTGTTTAGCCTCAAATGTGTTATATCATAATCTGCTCAACTGAGTAGCCTATTATTGAACATCTGTTCCCCATGTAGGCAATTTACTGAAAGCTCCCTTCCCCCAAGCATCTCTTTGATAAGTAAAGCAGGGTTCCTCAAATCATTCACTCATGATCCCAGCATTTTAATCTTCCTTCTGGCTGTCCTCAGTGCATTCATCAATGCATCACCATCCGCCCCGAACAGAGGGCACCACCACAGGATACAATACTGCAGAAGCTGCTGCCGCTGCCGTGCCAGACACACGCAGTCCATACTCCATCTTCCAATTCCCATGCTCATACATTACCCTTTTGGCCACGTTTCACAGGAGGGGGAAGTTCAGCTGATTAATCCATCAAAAGCTCAGAACTTTTTTCCAAGCTCTTGCTTCCCACACTGGGTTCCTCACACCGCTGAAGCAGCTCTACGCTGACCCAATAAATGGGGTATGTTTTGCCTGCTCCCAGTCCACCCAGCGATCCAGACAGCTGCCAGTTACTGCCCCCATTATTTAATACTCCCTGAGCTCTCCAAGTCACCCAAACAGAAGTCTCAATCCTACTTGTATGTTTTCTTCCTGGTGACTGACAACAGCATTAAAGAGGATGGGGCAGGACATGACACCACAGAAACCAGACAAACCTGTTGGTAACAATTCTCGGTTTATTGCTGCATTTAATTAGTTCACCTAAACAGCTTTTAAACCATTCTCCATGCACTGCTATTTTACTGTGCAAACATACTCATATCCATACTCACACCTTTATCAAACCCCTGATCACACAAGGAACTGACACTGAGAGAGCTCAACAGGTCCTTAGGTGCATAAACTGACAAGTCACATTAAAGAAAAGTTTTAAGACTAATTAAAAATTATTTCAATTCTGTATTAGCCTATTATTTTCCTAGGACCACAAAACTGACAGGCATAGGTACCTGAGCTACTGTGGTGGTTCAGCTCCAAGCAGGGGCTGAACACCACACGCTGCCTGCTCACTCCCAGAGGAGAAAGAAACAGAGCCTCCATGGGTTGGGATGAGGACAGTTTACTAACAAAAGTACCATGAAAGTAGAACAATAATGGCCAATTACACTCACACCCTGTGATAACACAGAGGACCTTACCAACTCAAGGATTTACTGAGTGCTGTACAACAGGAGGACCAACTCAACACCCCACCGAACTCCTGATCTCTGACTGCTCTGGAGGCACCCAGTGAGGTGGTGAGGAAAACAGCCTGGGCTAACTCAGCTCACCCGTGCTGGCTGCTTGGGGAGGTTAACCCTGGACTGGCCAGAACCAGGACAGCTATGTAATGGGGACCTAACTTCACTGAGTGGAGCTGAAGAAAGAACAGGTTAAACACAAACAACTGGGGAAAAAACCCAGGTTAATAGCAAAAAGCTTTTCCACTGATGAACACTTTCACATGAGCACTACTAGGTGAAGGAAGCTACTTCACAGCAATTAAAGCTTTGCCGCCAAACGCAAGGCTCCTGCTGCAACCTGGCATGCTCAGGGCTCTAGTAAAGGGCATGGAAGACAGTTATTAGATCACGAACAGAAAAAAACCAGTGCTCACAAGGGCAGGATCTCATCTCCCCAAGAGAGGATACATCAGATATTAACTAACATACTATAGCTGATGCTAGCCAAAAACATGAGTTGCACAAGATTGAGGAATGCAACATTTTTTTCTGTCAAAAGCGAGAGAGAAATTTATGTTTCTGATGATGTTGCTGAACCATTAAGAGGAAGGAGCCTTCTATTTTTCATGGGGTTTCTCAGATGGGGCTATACAGTAAATCTAGTTTTTCCTCCTCTCCTGTATCTTATTCCTGTGATTAACGTCATCTAAGGAACGTTAGATCGGACCTGGCAAGATTAGCTACGCTTTAAAGATTTCCACAGCAACCAACATTCTCCATTTATTGAGCTGATTCTGTGGCCTTTAGTAGATCGCTGGCTCGTATCTACTGGTGCCAGATAGGGAGATAACAACATTCTTAAGCACTGAATTTCACCACACAAGAACTGGAAGGCTCACCACTAAAGAGCAGCATTATCTTAAACTTGGCTTACAAGAAGGTGAAAGCACAAGGTGTGGTTCTTTCTCCAAAGCTCTCCCAGAGAAACACAAAGTCTCCTGCAGTGTACAACGGCAAGACAAAACCCTCAAGATTTTGCCATTTTGCTGGTATTTCTTGATCAGCTATGTCCATTGAGCTTGCAAAGCCACTCCAGGACATTCCCCTTACCTGTTCCAACCCTTTTAAATGTCAGGGTTGCGGCCACAAGCCAACCACCCAAGAGCAACAATTGTTTTTAAAGCTATGATGCTGAACACCAGCCTGCTTGCCAGGAACCCTCCTCTGTGGAAGCTGCCCAAGTTGGTTAAGTATCACAGGCTGGGCAAATAAATGCCAAGTGTCAGACAGATAAATCAGAAAGGGTCGTGGAAATCTTACACCACTTTATAGATGAGGCACGTTATTACCCAGGAGTTGTCTGTTTCTGCTCAGGGGGCATGCTGACCCTGACAGATGGGCAAGATACCTCCCCATCACATCATAAGCCTGTGAAGCTTCCAGTGAGAGGAGCCTCAGGAGGCTACCTAGTGAAGCTGGTGGTGGTGTTTTTCCTAAGGCGGTTGTCTTCAGATACAGACCAAGACTGTATACCCAATCCTGCAGAAGCTGAACCTATTTCATAGCAATCAGCCTTCACAAGCATCCTGCTCCAGCCAAGCTTCCAGCATCAATGAAGTCACCTCACTCCCAGGTACTCTAGCTCCTGAGATCCTCTGAAACCAAGTGTGGCTGGGAGACGTTCCCAAAGACCATGCTGCACTCCACCTCCGGTTTTTAGGCTTTCCAGCAGGCTTGGGAATGTGCTATGAAACAGCAACATTCCCTCAAAAACAGGCTGAGAAATGCATGCACTCAAAAGGCAACCTAAATTGGGACAGCTGTCCCAAATAAAACATACAGCTTGGTCTAAACTACTCACTGCTAAAGCAATGCATCACAGATATTTAAGATGAAGTTCCACTTTGCAGCCATGCAAATCTCAACCACTAGCATGTGACAGACAGATGCTGCAGAGAGTCAGTGCTTCTCAAGGAAAAGGGGGTTTTAAGCCCTTTTATGACAAACATCAGTCAGGGATGTTTGTCAGAAAAGAGATTTTGATGACTAACTCTGGATTGAAGTGGGAAAGCCCTTAGAGCCTTTGATCAAAGCCAGAAAACAACCCAGAGGACTTGATAAAAGACTTTCTGTTAAGGAAGTTCAACCAAATTTTAGCATCCAAAGAACCTGGGGGATTGGAGATTTAGGGAAAATTACCAGCACGGAAATTGTATGAGATGAAAACCTATAAGCACCACAATTTGAAGTGGCATTTTAGGATTATTTTGGGGTTTACTGGGGTTTGAAAGTGAACTTCAGAACAGGAGGCTTTATGGCAATTGTCCAAGCAGAGTTTACACATACTCATTTTCCCAAATCCAAGACTGCTGATGCAGTAGAGTGAATCCAACGTACAGTTCCATGGCTGTGTCACACCTTTCAGATGAGGCACAGCAGTTCTCAACTGCAAAAAGCTGGGCAAGTCACTGAGGGAGACCAACGCTTAGGACAAGCAGTGACTATACAGAAGACCAGAAGAGACTGCCAGAGGCAGTCTCCTAACTATCTGCTATGAAGCTATTTCTATCCCGCAAGCCTCGTCTTGGGGCCTTATAGCACAGCATGTCAAAGGCAATGCTCAGTGCTTCCCATGGACAGCAACACATCATCAGGATCAGTGACACCTGCTTGGGGCTCTCCAAACCACTCTGCTGTCCCCCAAGGACACAGGAACTGCTGCACCTCTGGAAGGACATTAACAAGGACCACTGCCCCAGGACTCTCAAAAGGACTTTCTCTGCCCTTAAGACTGTCAGTTTTAGGGTCACTGCAAACCTGGCCATGGCTAAGCCTGAGCTGAAGATCTGTTAAGAGGAGAATGAAATGAAGTGATATAAAGAGAGATGCTTGGCTTTCAGATTAGCTCAAAGAGCCTTTTGGAAAGCCTACAACAGCCTGAAGAGAGTTAATTTGTGAGAAAATGTCACTACTGAAAAGATGATACGCCGCATCGCTATGACAGAAGCAATTCTTGCCATCGCAGTTTCACAAGCCTTGATTTAAACTGATCAAACCAGACACCTGCCTATGCAAAGTAATATGACTTATATCAGCATCAAGAAAGAAAGACAAGCTTTGAAGTGAGAAAATATTAATCTGGTACTGTGATGTGCAAGTTCTTATAGCTAAGCGCTTGCAGCCTGTAAAATCTTCAGTTCACTTAAACAAGAGCACTAAAATGCACTCAAACTAAACAGCAGGAAAGACATTTATCTGACTCTTATTTTTCCTAATTCTTTCCTCCCCAAGAAACTGTTTTCATACCCCTGCCAAGTGTTCTGGAGAGTAACCAGTCTCAGCTACACAGGAGGGTGGCTGGGGAGGCATGGGGGCAGGGAGAAGAAGAGGAATGGTGTCACTGTTAACCAAATAATTTTCAATAGTTTTCCCGACAGTGTGAGTTTTCCACCTGGGAGGTCAAACACAAGGGTCAACATCTTCTGCTCTTGGTCTTTACACTAAACAACCAACTAGTTTTCAAAGGGTTCATGCTACCCCACTCCCAGCGAGAACAGGAGGGGGCTGCAGGTACTTGCTTTTGGAAGCCGGGTGTTTTTATTTTGGACTAACAGCCCCATAGGCACCCATGCACACTGTAAGCCTTCTAGACTCTCCATCCCTGTCAGCTGCTTTTCCCTGCTCTCCAGAAGCTGAAGGGTGAAAGGTAGCAAAGTTTACTATAACAGCCACAGCATTACAATGAAGAATGCAAAAAAGAGCCCTCCTGTATTTATCAAGCTCATCAAATTTTAATATAATCTGCTTCTGTTAAATCTCCAATTCTGGTCTGTCTTGTAAAAATTCATGAAAGTTTACCAACTTTAGCACATAATCTACTGTCAAAAATACCACAAACCCCATAAAAAGCACGTTACTCGCCACTCTGGAGTGACAGAACAGAGTTTTGCAAGACTGATTTAGTTAAACATTTACTTGATTTCCAATCCCAAAGTTGTGATAGGCCTCAGGCCCACCTTAACCAGCTGAGAAATCTATCCCTTTCCTACTTGTTACGGAGCATTTTTATACAGTGACATTTATGAGCTCCTCCAGTAGTAGCTCGTAAGTTCAGGCTCTCCAAGTATTTCACCATAAATAACATTCAGAGGAAGTTTTAACGCATTACCCTGAGAGATCAAATTGAAACCGCCTTGCTTTGGTTGCTTGTTGATGCTGTGCTTTGGAGGTTTGGGGGGGGAAGGAGGGGGTGTCATGAATTTTATTTATCTCCATAAGCAGGCTTTTTGCCTCAAACATCACCTTTAAGAGACACGCTCGCTTTACTGCTGCAAGATGTGGTCTCTGTTACTAACAGCAGAATTTACTGGAGTCGAGACTGAATCGGGAATTAGATACCACACAGGCATCTTAGGCCCTGAGCATCAGATGGACTTGGACCCTCCGCAAAGGCCTTCCAGATCCAAAGAGAGGAGGCAACACAGAGGAAAGCATGACTCTGCTCTGAGTCAGCTCAGATCCAGCCATCTTAATTTGGACTCTACGCCACAGAAATCAGGCACTCTCAGTCTTGAGCCGATGCTGGAAGCAGCACAGCCACATTCACAGGGCCCAGGCCAGGGGATCGCGTTCTGCCAGCACCACGCTGGCTCCACATGAAGTCATGTGCACATGCTGGATGGCTTACTTGCTAACCAGGACAAAGCCACCCACAGGTAACTAAGGGCTGACTAAGTCAGACAGAGTAGAACTGGTTCACATTAACTCACTCGTGACTAAAACACCACATTCAATTCCACAGTAATTGCAGCAAATGGACCAAACAGCTCATTAGTGTGAACTCACCTTGGGCTTGACCTGGAGACAAGTGACTGTTTTTCCTGGCATTCATTGCCAGCACATCCTCGCTAAACTGTTCAGTCAACAAGTGTCCAGCTGCTGTGTCTGTGTTGGCAGGACACCTGCCTTGTTTCTTATGTTTCTTCCTCCACGTGTCCTCCTCGTCCTTTTCATCAGAACCAGAAGACTTCTGCAGAGCTGCACGGTACCTCATGCTGTTTGATACTCTTCCACCCAGGGCATCGCTCGTATTCAACAAGTCAGCTGCAGCTCCACGCTGATGTACGTAATAGTCTTCCTCCACCTCCAAGTCTCCTTCTGGACTAGTGGCATTTTTTTTATGAGGACACCTGTTCAGAGAGGTTTGGGGTTTGTCATTCTCAAACCCCCCAGACACGGGCTGATCCAGGTACGATGCTCTGACCGGTGAATAGCTGCGCACATTCAACCCGTTCCTGGCTGCGCTATCCTTCACCAAGCCTCTCCTCAGGGGTGGGTCCAAATCCAGGCTGAGGTCGTTGTAGGTGCCGTCTTCCAGCTGCATCTTCTGTGCAATGTGATTCAAATAGGAGCGGAACCGGCCGCTGTGGTGCTTCTGTACAAGATTGGCGTACGCGTTCTTCTGGGGAGCAGCAGGCTTGCTCGGACCCTCTCGGGCACCTTGGGCAGAAGTAGGGCTTCTCGAATACCCCAGCTGATCCATAGCCAGTAAAAGGCACAGACTTCAATGAGTTACAAACAGACACGGGGGGGGAAAAAGGGTTATTTTCTTGAAACAAAAAGTCAAACAACTGATTACACTAAAAGACACAAAATGTACTGAATGAGAACGTATTGACCCTTATGGAGACTGGGGTTGGGCAAAGGGGTTTCATGATGTACTCAACTGCCCTGCACTGAATCCCTGCCAGTGACCACGGCCCGTGAGCTGTACCTGCCCATACACTACACAAAGCGAGGATTCCTTTTCCCCCCCAGCTCCGATGCTGACACCTCAAACACAAGGGACTCCTTTAACTTGCTCCTCCTTGCCTTTGGAAAAGCCAGGCAAATTAAGGCCGTAACTGACAGACTGTATCAGATGCATGAGTTTGGCCATCATCAGAAGTGAAACACTGGTACGTCCAACCTGGAGTCTTCAAAAATAACTGCATCCCTACTGAAGCACTTTGATGTTGCCATAAAAAGCATCCATTGCCTGCCACCTCCCTCGCACAGCAACTGATACGCCTGGATTATATAGGCCATTTGCTTCAAACACAAAGATTAATCATTTCAGCTTGTTTATCTGACCATAAACCCACTTCCAGTGGGACCAACACACAGTAAACCCCCTAGCACAACTAACTGGCTTGCAAGAGCTCATAATTCTTTGTGATTGAGACACGCTGGCTGCCACTTCACCCAGTGCCAGTCTCTAGACAGTCACGTGCCCACGCCTCTGCTACATGAGCATGGAGTTTATGTAGATCTCTATAGACAGTCGCGTGCCTATGCCTTTGCTACATGAGCATGGAGTTTATGTAGATCAAACACCTTTCCATCCTGCTTCAGCTGCCCAAGCTTTTAAGGTTTTAGAACTAAGTAATCTCATAAATTGTCCTCAGGTACCATTATGGTAAAGTATAGGTATGGACAGGACACAGCAATGGTTTTTGCTGTACCTAACATCAAAGAGGAAAATAAAAATATATCTGTAAGTGAGCCAACTGCTGTCTTCTGGGGGTTTTCATAAAATCCACCTCTTTTTTCTCCAAGAGATGTTTGAAGCTGAACAGCAGAATTTCACCACAGCTTGCACATCCGAGAGCTTCAGGGCTCACACTCATCTCTGCTACACCAAAACCAAGGGGTTTTGGTGTAGCAAGATGTGTAAGCTAAACCAAAGGCTACTGTCCATTAAAACTCTCTCTTCACCTCTCCAAGCACAAAGGTGCTGGCAGGACAGAACACAGAGCTCAGCTCCTTTCCCCATGCCTGGCATATTTCTTCACCCTTACCCAGCCCTCCTCTCCTTTCTCCTGCAGCTGCACAGAGGATAAGCACCCAGGCAGCCTCCTCTCCCCTTCGCACACGCTGCTAGGAACAGGGCATCATCCAGCAGGGAGCAAGGACTGCAGCACTGACCCCTCCTCAGTGTGCCTGCTCTGACCTTTTTGGAGAAACAACACATGTTGCAGCGAGATTTACTTAAGTAATTGAGCACGGATGTGAACAGGCTTCACAATGCAAAGCAGAATTAAAAATCCCTGAATAAATAGGGGGGGGGAAAAACCTTTGTGTGGTTTGTGATTCTTGCTCCTAAGATTTTCCATTGGTGCTGGGCAATAGCTGAACTTTTCTAATAGACTGACCTGTTACAAAACCCTCCCGCAGGTAGGGCTACAGCGAGCTTTCTCTGAATGTCACCTTCTCCCACTGCCAATTCAATGGAAGCAGATAACATTTATAAAAGCCAGCGAGCCTGCTCTTCAAACACTGGATCCAGGATACCACCATTTACCAACAAGCAGAGAAGAGGCATTCACACCTCACCTCCGCTGTAATTTTGACAACTTTAATCACGTCAGCAGTTAGCTACTGGGGCAGAGATACACGAGAATGAAGGAGTTACAAGCCTCCACGCGTTACAGTTCCATCATTACGGGGAATCGCCGTCTCCTCGAGACCTCGGGAGCAGCGGAGGGGGGGTGGGGGGGTGGGAGAAAGGCGGGTACCAGGTATGGCCCGCCCTGCCTTCCCGCCGGCTGGACGAGGGAAACGCCGGGCAGGCAGCACGGCGGGAAGGCGCTCGCTCGGCTGCGCGCAGGATGAAATCCGGCCCGGCTATTTCCACCCAACANAACGCTCTCTCCCGGCGCGCCCCCGACCCCCTCGGGAGAGCAGCCCGGGCTGCTACAGCCCTTCTCCGGCGCCGGACGGAGCCGCGCCCGCCGGACGAGCCCTACCCTCGCCGCGGGGCGAGACAGCAAGCCGCCGAGCCCGGACCCCTCCGTGGCAGCACCGCGCGGC